>VWZW01003184.1:617-89001 GCA_013397115.1 Edolisoma coerulescens
AAAAAGAAATTAGTTAGGAAATGACAAAAATTTTACATCGAAACAATTTCAGCGTTGTACGTGGATTTTCCCTCCTGTGCTGTAGCGTGTGCCTGTCAGACGCTGGTGCTCGCTGCCTCTCTGTCCTGTCCACGTCCCCACCTGCACCCCCAGGTGCTCGGCCCGGCCGGGAGCGGGGCCCTGCCCCGCCGCGCCCTGCAGGCCGCCGGAGCCCGGGGCTCGTCTGTGGGGCCCGAACCCCAGACTCTGTCCCTGCACGGCTTTGCGTGGGGTGCGCTGCGCAGAGCCTTGTCGGTGCTGGCTGCAGGCCTCCCCCAAGGGAAGAGGAATGAAAGAATTGCTCCTCTTTCCAGCAATCCCTCTGCAAAACAAAGGCACCCAGCGAGCTGCTGGCATCCTTGGGCTCTGGCGTCTGCCAGCATTGCACAATTTTGAAGTGCCTGCATGTCCCAGGTGAGGAAGGGCTGTGGGAAGTGGAATATACCAGAACTTGAACTTACGTGAACTGCCCTTAAAGAAGACCAGGGTGGTCAGACTTGAGAATTTTTATAAATGCGTCCTACCACGGAATCTCCTGCCATGGGGTCCCACTGCTTGAAGGAGCCCGGGTGCCACGGGGGAAGCTGCCAGCTGCAGGAAGGGCAGAGCTCACAAGTGCTGTTAAACCCACAGAGGGGGGGTGAGTTACTAGTTTTCTGTGTAATCTCTTTGAATTACGGTAATAATGCCTCATTTTTCTAAAGCATTTTTGGGACATGAAAGCAGCTTTACTGTAACGGAAGTGATACTTACTTCATTGTTATGGTAATTATTGCCATTTCCTTCCAGCAAAAGATTCTCAGGCAGAAGGGTCTCTAAAGCCCTACCTCGCTGCTCTTGCCTCTTCTTGGTCACCTTTGTCGATGCTTATAGGCACATACCAAGGGACATAGATCAGCAAAGCGGCAAAAATAATTACCTCATGAGAAATTGTGACCCTGGAGACTAAAATGTAATAAAATAGCCTCTCTGATGGTGGTGACGTAAATGCTGACAATTAGCGGCTCTTATCAGGGCTTTCTTTTGTGGCCCCTCTGATACTTTTAATTTCCCCTCCCAGACTTCAGGTCATTAATCTTTCCTGTGGTTTGCTCGGAAGGCTCTTGGATTTGTCTCCTGGGCTCAGGAGTGAAGTTCTTGGCAAGTCTTCCCTTTACCATGTAAAAAAAGATCTGATCCAGTTTTGACCTGTTTTAAAGAGTCTGATCCTCCTTGTGTGATGACTTCATAGGGCTATAACTTTCATATTCTTGCTTATTTCATTTAGTACCTGTGTTTTCACCAGTGACTTTTCTGGGCACGGAGCCCTGCTTCCCTCACAGGATGGAGTGAGCTCTGGCCGTAGGACTGACATCTGCCAGGGTTTGTGAGGGCCTTGGTCTCACTGTAATACGAGATGAGGGGGCTACCTGAGGGCAGTGAGAGGGTGGGGAGGCTGTAATCTGTGATAAGAGCATCACCCTGGGAGCATAGGAGGTTGCAGCTCTCCCTCCTCAGCACTTGTGTGTTTGCTTTGTGCTGCAAGCGGGTGGGAGGTGGGTGGATGCACAGATGTGCTCGTGAGGATGAGGAGCACTGTTAGTGGGGGAGCACAGGGCTGGGCTGCCTGCCCTGGGCGTGGGGGAGCAGCATCATCCTGCCACTGACACTGAGAGTGCTGCAATTCGGGTGTGCTGTGTATGGGTTAAGTGCCCTCCCATGTAGCCAGTGGAGCCTGTCTCAGTGATGCACTGATGGGGTCACCATGCTGCTCCCTGTGCTGGCATGCTGGGATTCCAGGACAGACATCCATCCACTCATGGACCTGAACTGGGTTTCTAGCAGCTCTCTTTGAAACAGGTGCCTAAATTCAGCCTGCATTGCCTTCCTGGAGCTCAGGTTTGGATTCTGGCACCATCATCCTCATGGTGTTAAGCTTTCGAGCTTGTCTTGGTATTTATGGCCCTCATCACCATTGTACCTCAGCTCCTTGCTGGTGGCTTTTGGTTTCTCAAGCTCCCCTGTCAGCTGGGGAGCAGCTGTACTTGAATGTGGTCGTGTTGGTGGGAGGCAGCGCCATTGGAGTTGGTTTCTGGAGGAAGTCCTTGAAGCTTGACGTTGCAGTTCTGGGTCCAAGAAGGATGAGGAGCCCTGGGGCCATGAGCGTGGGAGCCACCAGAGCAGCCTGGCCGAGGGCTTCTGGCTGACAGTGGCTGCATGCTACCAATGTCTGGTTGTGCCTTAGAGAAGCAGCAGATGAAAGATTGTGGCGTTTCCACAACTGCTCTTACCTTGTCTTTTGTCACCGCCCTACCTCACTTTCCACTTGAAATATGTATTCAAAACTTCTGGAGGCTCAAATACATCACGAGCATCTTGTTGTGAGAACACTTCTGGTTTCTTGGTTGTGTTGGACCAGTCTTCCTGGTGAGAGCTGAGTATGGGGATTTCACAAGTGCTGCTCGTTAGACTTTCTTGTGGAGTTTCCCATCTCTTTAGGATGGATGCTTCACCAGTGTTTCTGGCTTACATTTCTTTTTAAAACTGTAGGGTTCTGGTGGACACTTTATTGCAGTCTTTGTTCAGAAGAAAACTCAAACTTGTGTTGCTCAATGTAATGAACCCTGGGCCAAAGCCTGCTGGATTGCCCTGCAGGAGTAGGAAAGGCCCTTGTATTGAATGCTCTTTAGGTGATACTCTGCAGTGAGTCAGTGGGGTAGAATTTGAGAAAAGTTCTTTCTGAGATGTGAGTGGACCCAAAACATAGAGGATAATAGTTTCTGTAGAGCTGACCTATGCACAGGGTAGTTCCCAGTTAAATCCCATTGAGGCTGGGGGAGCCGATGGAGGAAGCAAGCAGCATGTTGTACAAGGAGATGCTGATGAAGTGGAGCCGTCTGAAAAGCAGTGCAGTTGAGAGACCCTATCCCTCCTTCTCCGTTCCTCAGATAACATGAGCTGTTGTCTGTTTGGTTGCATTCAATTTTGATAAACATTGAGGCTTTTTATTTCCAGTCAAATACATGGAACTGTCTAATAAACCTTGTTATTGAGATGATTTTTGTGGTTTGTGGTAGTGATCTTGAACATCTGACCCAAAATATGGGCAGAGCAGAGCTTTGCTCTGTTTTGTCATGCCAAAAACCTCCCAGCCCCATTAAGGAGGGGTGTCTGAGTCTGTAAAACTGGACATTTTCTTATAAAACCAATTTTCCAATTAAAAAATTGGTTTCAGGACAGACCAGTTATGCAAATACATTAAAAAGATGAAATCCCAGCATGATGCTTGTTGCTGATTTCAACCACTGTAGCATGAATTCATCCCTGCTTATTCTGATTCATTGTGTTTTAAAAACTCAGAATTTATATAAAATACAGAATTGGTTCATAGTTGGGTGTTTTGAGTGTGTTGGTTTTCTTTTTAAGCATGGCCCTCTGAACCAGCTTTATAAACTTAAAGCTTGATTTAGCGGTAAAACTGGACTTGATAGTCTGAAATCAAGCATGGGACTGAATCCTGTGGTGTGAAAAGAAATCAGGTGTAGCTTTGGTACTGGCTGATGTCCTTACCCTGTCGGCCAGTCACCCTTGTAGGAAGCAGCTGAGCAAAGGCATCCTGGAGCCAGTGGTGAGGAGAGCCCTGCTGGTAGGGGACACCCTGCAAATGGGCATCTCTTGATGGGATGGGTGGAGACTGTCTTCCCTCTGGGACAAGTGACTGCCCTGGGAGCTGGGCTCCAGCCTCTTCCCCAGGTGGAAAGAGACTCTGGCTGCAGGTTATTTTTCTGAGATGTGAAGAGAGCTGGGGCTTTCCGGGCAGCCCTCTGCTCCTGCAGTGGAACTAGAATGCCTTCCCTCTGCCAAAGGAAACACGGGGTGTGGTGGATGTGATAGGGTTTAGGGTTGGGCTGGCTTTCCTCCTCAGCCCGGAGAGCCTTGGCTGGTCCCACTGTGCGCACCTATGACTGCAGTTCCTCTGCCGCACAGTCCGTCTCTTGTGCCCGTGACTGCAAATCCCAGCACTGTGCTTGGGTCTCGTTCTGAGGCTGTCTGGGCAGAGGGAGGCAGCTGGGGAAAGCTGCTGGGCTTTATAGGAAGGTGAAGGTGGCTTTATGTTTCCTGCTCAAATGTTTACCTGGCTGCGGGTGGGGTGGGGGCTGCGGCAGCACCAGCCCTGCTGTGCCATGCCAGGCAGAGCTGCTCCAGAACTACTCAGCTGATAAGGGCCTGTGGAACACTGGTCATTAGTGTCACCTGCCAAGAGCTTCTGGCCCTGCAGAAGTGGCTGGGTTGGTGTTAGAGCAAGTTGCCTTGTGCCTTTGCTTGGAGGGAGTCCTGTCTGCTCTGTCAGAGCGCACAGGGTGTGAAGAGCAGAGGTTGTAGCCCTACAGGCTTTGGAATCAACATCAATCCTGGCAGTTTCCTGAGCAGCTGCTGGAAAAGCCTGTGCTTCAAAGATACAAATGGCTGCTGAGAAGAAGACTTTTCTCATCTCCCTGACTGACAGGGTTTGGATAAAAAGAAATCATCCTTAATTGTAGCAAGGGCAAAGCAGCAGAATTTTCTCGGGGTAAAGGCAAAGTGCTTTGGGGCACAGGACAGGTTTGATCCTTTCCAGTCTTGTTTCCTGAGTCTGGGGGGGCACTTTTACCTTGAAAATGACTTTTACAGTTATTGGGATACTTACCAAATGCCTTCTACCAGATTTACATGCAGGAGCAGTACTCTTGTCTTTCCTAGGAGCCCAGGTTGTATTTTCCTCAGTTCACATATTCAGACTAATTTGTCATTGGTTATGCAGCAGCTTGGTGTGACCCAGACTCTGGAGTTCCCTTTTCTCTGTACTTCTTCTTTGTGACCAGTATAATCTCTTTTGATGACGTCTGACCCACCTAGTTCTGGACAAGTTCCCCAAAGAATCTAAGAGAGAACTCCACATTTGGAGTGAATGTACCAACCTCAACATTATGTGAGAGCTTTAAGCCCTAGAGCTTTAGGTGACAAAAATAAATGTTGGACTTCTTGGGAGGAAGAAAGTTCTTTTTGTTACCTGACTTGCTTGTTCCCATATGTCAAGTTATGTATGGCTGCAGGCTCCTTGGTACCTTCCACACTCAAAAATCACTTTGTCCACCAAAAATGTATACGGTATGTAAAATGAATTGGATTTGAAGGGTGCAGCATCAAAATAACAGGAGAAAATGATTTTTTTTTTCCAGTATAAACAGGGAAATTATAGGAGTCCTAAACGGCATAAATAATTGATGTTGTTCTGGACTACAGTATCTTAGATGGTTGCTGATTACTGGATGTGTTGATTTATTTAGAGGATGAAATGAACCGTCAGGAAAGACTCAGCTGTTTTTGAGGTCTTGTAAAACATTGTTTGTTTGTTTGTTTGTTTATTTTAATGTGGGACATGTTGCAAAAGAAGCTGTGAGGCTGAGTAACTCTTCAACCACCATTTTAGCATCTGCTGAGCAAATCCTTTCTCCTATGTCTTTTTATACTGTCTTACTGAGGTCAGCCTCTCTGTGCAGTATCTGATGCCTTTCCCTGTCTGTGTTAACAAAGCTCCTCTGGCATGAAGGCAGGCAGGAGGGTGAGGGCTGGGCTGCCAGAGGAGCTTGTGCAGTGGAAGCCCAGACCCTGCTGGGGTGGGCTGATGCTCAGGGGTTTCACCGGCCAGAGGTATGACCCCCTTCTCCTTCTTGTCTCCTGGTGATGGTGTGATCTGGGCTAGCACAGAGCAGCTGGTGAGATTTGGGCTGCAGCCTTGTCAGACTGTAATGGTGCAGAGAACGGGAGCAGCATTGAAGGGAACTCTCCTGGAGCCGCTTGTAAGGAACCGGCATATCATTCCCTCTCCCCTAAAGAGAAGGGGTGGGGAACGTGCTTGTCTGAATTTTCTCACAGCCTCTGATCTCTGCTGACCCAGCTGCATGCTTTTGCTGGGAGAAACTTTGACTGCTTAGCATAATATTCCAGCACTGAGGACATTACTCATGGTAAAAGAGCAGTATGTGTGGGTGGGGAGGATTAAACTGAATGTCAGAGATGTCTGGTTGTCACTGGTGGCCTTGGAAGTATGTTGCTTCATGTCTGTCCTTTCCAGCAACGACCCAGCTGGGTTTTCCTCTCAAACACACATAGGTGCAGTTTCTCTGGATCTTTTTCTTGGCTGATGTTAATTTTCTTGTTTCTTATCTCTTCATCACTTCTTGCAGTGTGTGTTCAGGTGTGGAGTGATAGGTGATGCCGGAGGCATCTGAGAAACTGTGAAGAGCTGACAGAGTGAGCACGTAGGGAGCTGAATGGATGAGGGGAGAAGGCCAGAAAAAATTGAATGAATTTTAGACCCGCCCAGCTATCTTGACTCACATGGAGCTGAGTTATGCTGCTTTTCGTAAAAATGCTTCCCACCCTTCCTCCCTCTCACTTGCTGTGGGCAGCAGCTTCGCTCAGTATACCCACTGCTTGGATCCTTGCCTGCAGAAGGAAAAAAGGCACCATGTATCCCTGTCCAGGGACTGCAAAGCTTGTTAAGACAGCATGTATGGAGGGAATTGCATCAAATGTAAACTGTGGTTGTGTTTGGCAAGCTCTGGGACAGACAAAAGTTTTATAAAGAGGTCCTGGGAGCTGAATAAGCAGCCAAATGTTTCTCCTGCTGCTAAATCAAAGTGTTTTCCATTGTAAATGCACTTGCCCAAAGACTGTCTGAAGACTTGCTATTTCATAGCGCTTTGTTTACTGCCGGCCACCAGTGCAAGGAAAAAACAGTGAGCAAACTGCCTGGGAGATGGTCATCTGAGCTTTGCAAAGTCCTGGTAGTGTTGGCAAGGTGGAGCCCAAAGTGTGTGTGCAAGGGGGCACATGTGCACAAAGCTTCACTCTGTAGTATAAGAAAGTAATGTCATTTTTTCTTCTATCCAAACCAATCCTGAATCTGTGGAACCTCTTTTAAAAAAAGGGGTCCAAGCCTATAACTGGTCTAAACTGTTATCTACTACATTGAGTTTTGCGTGAATAAAGAGTGCACAATGAAACCCATGGATTGTGGGGATTATTTGTTTCTTCCATATGCTGACGCATGTGTCGGAGCTGCTATCAAGGACATAGTTTGATGTGTCTGGTTGTAAGTATCTAGATTGTTTCTATAGTAGCCCAGATTTCTTACACAGAACACCAGCCAAACAGAGCATCACCACAAGCACACTCTGGGACCTATTTTGGACACAGTATGAATCAGTGCTGCTCTGCCTGTCTCAGCATTGTCTGTTCGACAGCAAAATGGCCTAATGGCAGTGTTGCCCAATTGCCTGGGAGCAATCACCTCGAGGCAGGGCATGACTCCTTTCCAAAGGCAGCCCTTGGCCATGATGTTACAAGGTGTGCAGAGCTTTATTTACCCAACCATGGTGTCTCTGAAACTGGGAGGTTCCTGGTGCCTTGTGAGTCTGCCCATGTCCCCATCTACTCAACCCCAGTGGAGGAAGCCCAAGCCAGTCAGGGAGCTCTTTTGAAGGACACAAGAGAATGTGCCTTTGCACAAGCTGTGACTTGTGCAAGGTTGTGTTTGCCAGTTTTGTTCTTGCAGTGTCTTTCAGCCCTTCTCGCCTTTCCATGCAGAAGTGCATCTCTCTCTGCTCAGTACTGCGTCACCCACCTGTACAAGGTGTGCAAGGCACTGCTTGCTGTCCCCTTGGCTCCTGCTGGTCTCTGCTCCATGCTCATTCAAGAGGGAAGGGTAAGGAGAGAGGCTGGGGCAAAGCTTTAAATCATCTGAGAGCATGAGCAAAGCAGTTTCAGGTGCAAAATTTACTAGAATCCTGCTAGCCTAAAGCTTTTGTTCATTTTTGGAGCCCTTTTGTATAAGCTGGCTGGTAGCTGCCACTACTCTGAGCACCTCTGCCTACTTTCCCTCCAGCCACATGCCTGCCCCTGCTGCTTCCCTTTGACCAGGCAGGGATGTGACAAAAATAAAAGCAGGAAAATGTCTTCCTAGTGGCAGCTCTATGCTCCTCACGTAATAACAGAAACACCTTTTGCCTGACAGCACTGAGATAAGCCCAGAGCTTACTGCAAGGGGGGAAGGGAACATTATTAGTAGCTATAAATCATCCTAAAAGGATGGGGGATGGGTTCCCTCTATACCCTGCCCTTGTGCAGACATGTTTGCTATCAACAGTCCTGGCAGGCAGTGTGAGCTGGATGTTGCAGGCAGCAGTTTGTGGAAGGTTGCATTTCAGGGCAAGTTATTTCCAGACCTGAAGCAGCTGGCTTATAAGACATGTTTACTTTTGGCAGATACACTTCTCTTTTTTATTACTGTGCATCCTTGTAGCTTGTCCTTAGGGGAGAGGTTTATGTGGTACCTGAGTTGATGTAATAGCCCTTGTGCTACCGGTGGCTCTTATCTAATGGAGAAGAGCACTCACATTTCAAATTCCTGTGAAGTGGACACAGAAGGGAACTGACACCACAAGCACTGGCAGTGCACTGAGATGTCACTGTGAATGTGAGCTGCTTGTCCTGGTGGCTCTTGGGCGTTCTTCAGGAGGCTTCAGTATTTCAGTGTCCCTGGCTGCTGTGGCTTAGCTGTTCCTGGTGATACAGGATCATTTCTACCAGCCTATCATATATTGTGTCATTATCAGTCTTGAAATGCAAGCTGTATGGCTGAGTCTCCAGCAGTGTTCCAGTGCTGGCATTAATCCACTGTTGTTCTTGACCCTTTGGCAGCTTGTCTGATTGAAAATGAATCATGGTAACAGTGTACTGAGCTTGGCGTTCCTTACAGGGGTGAGTAATGTGCCTCTCTCCCTCCTTTGGTAGCAGAGGAAATAAAGGCCCCAAGAAACCAAGTGACTCAGTTAAGGTCCAGAGGAGAGGACCCACACTGTGTTTCCTGCAGGCTCTTTTTGTTTGAATGATATCCTTAGGGATATGTCTTACGGTTTTTATAATGACAGCTCCCAAATCTGGTGGGACTATAGGCAGCTTTCAGTGCTCAGGATTTCTTCAGAGCTGCGAACTGTCCCTGTGTGCTGGTTTTGGCTGGGGTAGAATTGTTCACAGTGGCTGGTAGAGGGCCGTGTTTTGGATTTGTGCTGAGCACGGGGTTGGTAACACTGAGTTGTTTTTGTTATTCCTGAGCAGGGCTTACACAGAGCCAAGGCCTTTTCTGCTTTTTGCACTGCCATGCTGGTGAGGAGTCTGGGAGTGCATGGGAGGCTGGGAGGAGACACAGCCGGGACAGATGACCTGAACTGGCCAAAGGGATATTCCAGACCAGATAACATCATGCTCAGTATGTGAAGCAGGGGAAAGAAGGAGGAAGGGGAGATGTTTGGAGTGACACTGTTTGCCTTCCCAAGTAACCATTACGCATGATGAGCCCTGCTCTCCTGGAGATGGCTGAACTCCTGCCTGCCCATGGGAAGCAGTGAAGTGATTCCTTGTTTTGCTTTGCTTGTGTGTAGCTTTTGCTTTGCCTATTAAACTGTCAGTATCTCAACCCAGGAGTTTTTTCACTTCAACTCTCCCACTTCTCTCCCTGGTCCTGCAGATGGGGGAGTGAGTGAGCAGCAGCGTGGGGCTTGGCTGCTGGCTGGGGTTGAACCACGACACCCTGTCACAAGGTTTACAGGAGGTACTCTTAAGGCAATGAATCCAGTGGAGTGGCTGCAGATTGCACTCAATGGCCTCAATAGGTCACCAGTCAGCTGCAGGCTGCAGCTTGGCAGGTGACGATCTTCACATTTAAATCAGATTTTCTGTATCCATCTGATGCTTTATCTGATGTTTTTATCAGCACTTCCTCTGTCAGTTCAGAGACTGCTTGCAGCATTCAAAGTGGTGTGCAGGTAGACATTCACTATTGGTTGACCCATCTGAAGCTCTTTGGATTAATGTTGAGTGGCTTGGTCAGCTTGGACATCTGTGATCCACATCTGTGTTCTTCCTTTTTCCATGAAATACTTTCCTAGTAGAGAGGTGAAAAAAGAAAAACATCTTGTGATCTTTCTTCTGCGTGGGGAAAATAGCCTGGTACAGCTGTGAGGAGATGTGCTGAACAGCCTTAGTTTTGGCCCAGGGAAAACAGTGATTGCTGCTAATGTGTGACACCTCTAGAAGGGGAGTGTTTCCCTGGGGGCAATGATTTGCCAACCAAACCCTAGTTAGGAGGGATCTCTAAATCTTGTGAACAATATTTATGTCTGAAAGCTCTGCTGGGTTTGCTCAGCTGCTTTCCAGCATGCTGAAACTTAGCATGAATGTGTAGAATGAATACCAGTTGCAGTGGACTCATAAATGAGGTATGTCTCAGCTGCAAGGCATGTTTTAATCTGTACTTATGTCTGGGAGCAGTCCACCCTTCTCATTTCCTCTGCCTATTAAATAATGGACAAAAGCTCATAGAAGTCATTACACTCCTTTCACAAACTTATTAAAACTGCACAAAATCTAATGTAGTGTTTGCAAAGCCACAAACATGACATTATTCACCCTCTGCCCAGGCAATAATTTTGGCCCAAAGAGGTCTCAGTTGTTAAGAGGACACCTCTTTAAAAGAAGAAGGGCAAAATGAAGAAGCCATTTAGTTGATTTGCTTGAAAATGCCAAGTTTTAGCTGGGACCTTTTTCATGAGGAGTGCCATACTGATGGCATTGCTGCATAGTATCTTCTGTCTGGGATCACATGGAGAGGAAAGGGAGATGCAGTATGGGAGAAGGTATCACAGTGAGCTGTGGTCAGGCGGGGGGCTGGTGCTTCTACTTTTTTGGACACTATTGACAGCTTGTGGTTTAAAGATGGAGTTTCTGATGCCTTTCTCCCTTCCAATCTGCTTGTTAGATCATGCACTGCTTTGGGATTGATCTTGCTGAAGTCAGTAAATGTGTGTTGCACCTGTTCCTGAGCAAAACCAGATTATTACAACTAAAGAAGCAATCCAAAATCTTGAGCCCAAACCTTTCCTTCAAGGAAGGAAACAAATGAGATTGTGATGCAGGCAAAGGTGTTTGTGACTGGCATTATTTGTCTTGTACTGACTCTGATACTCTTTTCTGTCACCTCTGTTCTTAGAGACTTGGACTTCTGTCTGTCTTCAGCACTTTCTGTTTCAGAGAGCACTTATCTGTCCAGGAAAGAACAGAGTTGCTTTCTGTATGATCTTGCTCTCTAGCATGAGAATTGTCTTGAGTGAAAATACTATTTTAGTTATTTATCTGTTGTCCTCTCTCCAGATTTCTATCTGGAGGATGCCAAAATAAAATCCCCTATCTAAAAGACCTGGATAGATTTCTGCTGAGAATTTACTTCCATTAATTTTAACTTCTTTGCTTCCAGGTACCAGTGAGAAAAACCACAACTTCTCCAACTGTTTTTCAAACGTTGCTATGGAAATCTCCCTGGAAAGTCCATTCACTCTTTTTGTTTTGTTTTCTCTTAGGTGACTCCAGGCAGCAAAGCTGCAATAGCCAACTTGTGTATAGGAGACCAGATCATAGCCATTGACGGAGTGAACACAGATAACATGACGCACCTTGAGGCACAAAACAAAATCAAGGCTTGCACAGATGAACTCACTCTGACAGTCAGCAGGTACGTAGCTGAGCAAGACTGGGGCTGGAGGGAGGGTTGCAGGGTGGGCAGTAGCTGTGTTTTGGTTTGACAGTAGAGACCTCTCTGGGTGGTTTAATTTGACCTCTCAGTGCTTTGTCTGGCAGGTGCTGGCTAGCAAGAGGGAATTGCATTTCATCCTTTAATCCTAATGCTGCTTGCATTTGCTGCACTTTGACCTTATGAAAACAACTTTCCAAGTGAGGAATTGGCTGATAATTTATGGCAGAGTCTGTCAGCTTATTCTGTGGCTCCTGACAGCAAGAAACCAAAGATGGTCTCATGAAAACTTCACTCATAGCAGAGGAGGTGCAACCAGAGATGACCTTCCTTCCTGTTGCACTCATTTAGCAGTTAAAATATACACTTATGTATTGTTCCGAGCGATTGATTGCCTGATTTCTGCCATGCACAAACTCAGAAATGTTGTGCATTTTGAAGCCTTTTGATTGAACAGCGCTGTCAATCTTAAACAGTGATGACCCAGAGTGCAACAAAGTTCCTCTTAGGCATCAGTCTCTCCAAGTCCTGAAAAACTAAAGGAAGGTGACAGCTGAGCCACAATTTCTGTCACTAGAGTAGAGCACAGGCTGGCTTCAGCCTTCCCACTATCTTGAACTGCAGAGCAATGGACAACTTCATTCCTTTCCCCAGCCATGCTTTGTTCTTGGGCCATCTTTGTACAGAGAGGAAGTGGAGGTGGGAAGGCAGGACTCTGCTTTTCATTGACCTGTTGCTACTTAAAAGAACTGGAGCCTGATTTTTTTGAGGGTGCTGGGGATTATCCTTCCTTTTAGTGTGAATTGCAGCTGCAGGTACCGGCACTTTTCAAAGTCAGATGGTAGATGCAGTGTGGCATTTCTAGTTGCTCTGGAGCAAGTTTTTCTTGTGCCTGCTTTCCCTCCAAGTGATCATCCATCAATTTCAGGGCAGATGCAGGGGAAGTGCTTTCAAAAGGAGTGCAAAAGCATGCCTTAAATGACACAGTGGTTCAGTTGTTCAGGGCTTTTCTGATAAACAGAAGTCTTTACCATAGCTCAGACAATGCCAGGAGTTCAGCAGGCATTTCCCAGTTCAGGAAGAAGCGATGGGTCTTGGCCAAAAAAAGCCTGACGGTTCTTTAAGGGAATTCACAGATGGAAGAATGGAGCACAGTGCAGGCAGTGTGCATGGGCAGTGAGCATTGCAGCAGCCTGTTAACCTCAGAGTTTCTCATACTGGCCTTGAACTCAGCAGCATGTAATCTTCCTGCAAAGGAGTGTCCCTTTTCCTCTCCGAAGTCCAGCTGCTTGACTTGGCAAACCAGTGCCATGTGGTTCTGGCTGGGAAAGAGGAAGGGAGGCAAGGGCTCTTTCAGCCTCTAGGCAAGTTCACTCTTACAGATCATTGAGTCTGTAAAATGTGTTTGCTAATGTTAATTACAAAGTCATTAAGTTTATAGCTACCCTGTGCACATTTCATTGGCCTCGGGTGTGGAAGCTGCCCAGGGAGAGATTTCTAGCTGGATCTACAGCTGTTTAAAATTGTGCAGGGGCTTTGAGTTTACTCAGCCCTACTCCTTCAAGACCCCCTTTCAATGAAGTAGCACAACTGTGTGTTGGACGCTTCTGCTGCTGTTCTGATCACTGAGTTCTGCTGACAGAAGGCCAAGAAGGGTGTCAAAACTGCAAGGATGTGAAAGCAGTGATCTGACTTCTTACCACTTTAGGGTTTGATATAACTACCCATTGCTCTGTGTAAAATCTCTGTGCATCATCTTGTCTTTCCTGGTTGTACTCTGTTGAAAATATTTTATCCCTAATGCCCAGTGTCTCCTTCTAGGCCCCCATAACTGTGTTGGTCTAAATGTGGCTGGACTCAGCAGTCAGAAGTGCTACATAGTCTTTATTACTGAGGCAGGAGCACTTCTTTACTTTGCAGTCTAAGGCCTTAAAATGAAAGGTCCCAAGAGGATGCCTAGAGAAGTGACAGAGAAAGACCTGGAGCCATGCTTCATCTTCCTGCTCAAGGTAGAGGAAATGGGTGAGGAAAGCAGACTATGGGGTGGTGATGAGCCCTCCTCTGTGAAGAAGGGAAGGGCATTGCCACAGAGGTGGAGAGGTTGGAAGGCTCTTGGGGAAAATGAGTCCCACCTGGCCAAATGGTATGGCTTGGGCTTCCTGAGCCTTAGTGGGCACAACTCTGTCACTAAGGCTTGACCATACAGTTGGTGAGGAAGGCTCACAATACATTCAGGTCAGAGCTGGAAGTTGGCTGAGTATGAAAAGGAATGTGCATCATGTACACTTCAACACCACCAAACCTTGTGTCTGGTCTCCACGCTGTGCAGTTGTAGCTCATCAGCTGAATTGGTTGTACCAAGGAGCTCTGCTGGCACAGATCATTGCTCTGACAGAGCAGCACCTCTGTGGGAACATCACAAACTGGTGTGAGGATGTCCCAGCTGTGCTAGGTTTTCTGGAGTAAGAAGTCTTCCACTCTTTTTTCTACTCACCATTGGAGAGCTGTCTTGTGAAAGCATAAATCCTTAGTGATTTTTAAATTCCTAGCTGATGAATTTTTAATGATTACTCATTTAAATGATTACCCATGCTAAATATTCTCTGACCTGCATTCAGTGTGGCAGCAAGGTTGTGCCAGGTGGGATTTCATATACAGGTCTGAGCTCACACCAAGTGTTTCAGTTTCACCAAAAGATCAACACCATTGTGACAGTGGAGACTTAATTCGTGACTGTGCTGTAAATGTGATGAGTGTATGTGGTTTGAAGAGCCTAGTGGGTGAAGTAGTCCAAGACAAATCTTTAAAGGATAATATATACAGTGGAGGTATCTCTGCTGCAGAAAGCTGCAAATAGCTGGAGGCTAGGAGAGTGTTTTGTAGGAGTATTATGCTTGTCTTTTTCATGTGCTCTTCTGTGAACCAAAACACTCTTTATACATGTGTGTTCTTGAAATAGGCAACTGTCTTCTCTTTTAATGACAGCCAAGCAGTTAACATGTCTTCATGTTTGGCTTACTAATGATTATTTAAGAGAAGTGTAAATACAGAGAATTGAAAGGACTTTAACACTTCTGGTAAAGGAAATGCTGTTTGCACTGTATGCTTGATTGTGTATATCAACAGCATTCCAATGTTTCCTGTTTCGCTATTTTTCTTAGCGATGGTAACAGTCCAAAAATATTTCAGATCAGATTGTAGGCAGGAAATGTAGTCTAACACAAGTCACCATTAAAAACGTATCAACTTTCTAGCTGAAGAAAACATGCCTGGTCTGCTTTTTCACCCAAAAGGGAAAATCTCTTAATTTCCTAGGGTTTAAAACCCAGCCACAAATTGCTTTCTCTGAATACTCTTTTCTAAGTGGCACTGCCAGGTCCTTTGCTGTTCGACTTGTGAACAGAGTTTGAAAGGTCTGTCTTCTGCCTCGCAAGTGGGTGTTCAACATGTTGCCATATATAACCAATTCCCACTGAACTCACTGTGTCTAGCCGCTCCCGCTCTTTTCTGAGCCTCTGTTTATTCATTTTGCTGTTTGTTTGAAGAGAAATGTAGCTTCCAAGAAACTAAAGTAAAGGTTCCATTACTGTCTTCAGCAGAATAAAATCAAGCTCAAGACAGAGTGCTTCAGTCAACTCAAGCCCACCTGGTTGCTGAACTGAGAAATTCACAGGGAGATTTCTGTGTCTCTCCATAGGAAAAATGAAGTTTTGAATCTTTGAGAAGAGCTATTCTTCTTTTTCCTGGTGTTCTGTTTTGTTTTTTATTTCAAATTAGGGTGTGAATATCACTGCACTGACATTTTAGGGTTGAGCAAAGCCTCGCCTGGGGCTGCTCTCCATTAATGCGGGTAAGCAGCAAGATGTGTCCAACAAATTGGAGACAGCTATCAACTTTCTTTGGAAATTTAGTATATTTTGAGTAAGATGATTCCCCTGACAAAGAACATTCAAAGAAAAGAAGGTACAGGAGGAACAAATGCATGTGATAGTCAAAAGATCCAGGCATCACCCATGTCAGTGGAAGTGCTCAGGATGAATTTGACACACAGTTCTGTTGTAGCTGCAGATGTACAAAAGCAGACAAATGTTCACTGCAGTACAGGTGAAAATTACTTCTAAAACAAATGCCTCTTTGCCTGTGGCTATAGTTACCAGATGGGTGGTGGAACTGTGCAGCCCTCAGCAACTCAAAGGTAAAGTGTGTATTTATATAGGTGTTTTTTCAGCAAAGAAAGTGTTCCTATAGTGAGTCTGTCCTTCCCTTTGTGTCTGGAGGCAGTTTGGGGCTGGTAGAGGGGAATATCTGTGAAAGGGGTTGCAAACATGTAATCTCTTGTTCTGCTCCTGCTGTCATTTTCCTCAAATTTCAAGCTGCTTTTCTGCCGCTCTGCTGCCAGCTTATAATACATTAATACACCTTCTTTGTTTGCAAAATAGTCTTTTAATTTGCTGAAAGTGCTGCCAAGGAGTGAAGCAGTGTATTTGTTCTTTGAAAAGTGCTAGGATCAGGGAAGTCAGATCTGCTACCAGGACCTGTTAAATGGATTGTCAGAAAGGATCGTGTGTAGATGCTTATGAAGAAGAAGAGAGCATATGTGTGATGTCCTCAACATTTTATGTGGTAGGTTTGGTTGCCCTCTTGCTTGCTCCCTGTGTTCCCAGGTCTGAGCTGTGGGGAATAGTTGCACAAAGCCACAATAGGCTTGGATTTCTGTTCTAGGAAGTTGGTGGAATCTGTTGACTCATTTAGGTTTCGTTTTTTGCTTTCCTGCCAAGAAGAGTTTTCCAGTTCGGTCATCTTACTAATAATTCCTTTGGCCCTGGGAAAAGCCAGCTGCTCAATGTGCGGCTATATAAGGCCATGCAGGTTGCCTGGCCCTTCGTGGCCGCTCCCAACCTCTCCATGGCCGGTGTGGTGCTTCCAGTCCTCGCGGGTGCATGCCAGCAGCTTTTACTAACAATTGGCACATTCAAAGTAATTTTGGCAAATCAAGATTGGTATTTGTTGTGATTTTACAGCCTCTTTGGCGAGGCAATAACAGTTAACTCTGCAGCTGGCTAGTGCAAGAACTGTGTCTGAGCAGTCAGGTGTGTCTTAGCCTTTGTAGCTGTCATGAACCTGTTCCAGATGAACTTCTATTGCTTCATCTGTGTAACTGGAGTTGCCTTTTTGGTTTTCGTGGTTGTATAAAGAGACACCTGAAATGCAAGAGGGCCATGCATGGAGAAATGCATTTGGGTCTTCCTGTCTCTAGGAAGTTGTGACTATCATTGCTGTTTGATTCGACAAGAGGCTGTGTGCAGCCTGAGTACAGTTTTGATTACCAAACTGAGTATGTCCATTAATGAATGTTTGTTAAAAGTGGCTCCTTGTGTTTAAAGCTAAAGGCCTGTATTTGACAGCTGTTGTAGCTAAAAGGCTGATTAAAAAGTACCTTCCTGGTAGCCTGAGAGCTGTTGTAGTTAGTTTCTAAACATTGTTAAAATGCCTGTGTAAAACTCTGGTGAGAAGATTGTGAATGATAAATTCTTTAGGTCCTTCCTCATTTTTCAGCTAAAAAACTTTTGTGCTGCACAACAAACTTTTCAGTCTTTTGGGGTTTATTTGCTACTTTGGTATCTTAGTTGTGTCCATCCCAGTGTTTGAAATGAGAATGTAGATGCGCCTTTCTTCTTTATGGAAATTACACAGTTCTTGGCACAAAGAATTAGACCCTCATTTTCCAGCTCTGAGTTTTCCCTTGAAGCTGTGGATCCCCTTGAATCAGTGCTTTTGCATGCAAAGCACTGATAGCAAAATCCAGGCTCTTGTAATGTTTATATTACATCATGTTCAAGCCAAGCTGCTTGAAAAGTGTTGTTTCATAAATACCTCTCCAGATTCCTGCCTTGACTTGCATGCAGTTTCCTTCCTTCTTTTCCTACCAGTACCTCTGCATCCATCAGAGAAATTTCTTTCTAATCTTGAGTCTTGGTTTCTGCCTGGATGAAACAGGAGATGCATGGCTCATTCCCTGGCCCTCTCTTGGTTACTCTCTATCCTGTAGTAAGGAAACAGCATGGAAATGTAAACTGTAAACATGATGAAGTTTGTGCATACATGTGCATGCACTTAACTTGCCTGACCCTCATTCTCAGGCTTCTTTGTCTCATGTTTTTGTCTCCTGCACTGTTTGAGTGTTGCTGTCTGATGGAGTCTCATTTGAAAGAATATGCATTAGAAACCATATTATAAAACAAATATTCATCAGTTTATCATGAATCTCTGAGATCCGATAAGGATGCCAAAGCCTCTGGCTTTCACCAGACAGGGTGGGATTCCCCAGCCTCTCCACCCGTGGAGAGGCAGGTCTGGCAGCCCTGCTAGCATGGCCATGCTTGGTGGCAGGGGTACTGCCTTGCCGAGGGGAGCATGGAGGTGGTTTTTTGGCTGGGGGCCTTTTCCCTCAAATCTGGGGGAAAAGTCCTCCAGAAAGCCATTATCAGTAGCAGCCTGGTGTGAACTAAAGGTACTGTTACCAAGGCTAGCTTTAGCTGTCTGCTCTGACGCCTGTTCCCTCCTTCATGTAACTAAGATATGAATACATATAGATGAGATCCAAACATGGTGAGTCTAATCTGCCCTGCTGTCTGTGCCTGGTGCCCACAGTTCCTAGTACTGCAGAAAGTAAGCCCTAGGCCAGTAGTGGGACATAAGGTGAACTTTTAGGTGCTATTTTTCTTCCTTCTGCCACACTTCAGTAGAATTATAGGCATTGACACAAGAAGCAGAGCCAGGAAACCCTTGCTGAGAGCTGGGACCATAGTGGTCCCACCTAACACCCACAGACCGTGGACTCCAGCGGTGGTGCAGTGGGATGGGGCATATGCCTTGAAAGGTCTGCTGGGTGGAGCCAGGGAGAGCAAAGCTGTGTCCTTTTGCCACTTCACTGGGGCCATAAATGGGCTGCTGAGAGTGGCTGAGGGGCTCTGCTGCAGCTGTTGTGAAGACAAAGGTAAGCTTTATCCTCCCTGCCTTAGAGGGGCAGATGCATGGCCTGTTTAACATTTCTGTTTGGATAACTCTTAGACTGGATTGAAAGTAAAGCTTGGAGTGACCTTGCTGCTTCCATTTATATCCAGTGACAGAGTAGAATGGCAGCAGTCGGGGGAACAAACTTGAGCTATTTGCCTTGCTTATAAATAAAGGAGAAAAATCTGTTCAAAACCCCCTGTGGGCTGCAGTGGTTGGCCATAATTGCCTCCCCGCCACTGCAGACCAATGTGCTGTGGCACCAGCACCTCAAACACATTGAGTGAGGGGCAGTGGGATGAAAACAAGTGCCTGAGGGGAAGTTTCTGTTCTGTATTCATGCACTGGCCTGCTCTAGGCTTAAATTTTTCAGTCTGAATAAAGCCTTCTGGTGCTTCTGAAAGCTGATAGTAAACTGCTGTAAAAGAAAATGCTACCTCAAAAGTTCTTAGATTACTGCTGTGAGAACTGGCACAGGGGTGTCTCATGCTAGAATCAGCTGAAGCGTTTAATGCTCTCTGAGCTGCTCTTTCATCTCCAGCCAATGTCCCTTTGCCTATAGCCTGGCTGGCTGGGTGTCTCATTTCCATGTATTTTGCTGTGTCCCCTGAGGAGATGAAACTTGGTCATACATGATCTCCAAACACTTTCAAGGAATAAGGCTTTGTATTGGTCAACATGCTGCTCCCCTATGTGCAAACAGTCTTCAGGTGTGGAAAATACAGCCGTCTGAGAAATGGGTGTGACTTTGTGAGGCTTGATAGCCATAATCTGGGTAAAATGGCTGGTTCCTCAGCACAGGTTGCCAGAAGCAAGGAGAGAATGGTTGTTTTTTGTTCACCTGAGGCATGGTGGACATCCAGTAACAGCAGCTGTTGTGACAATACAGTGATCAGATTGGTGTGGATCTGATACCATGCAGCTGTTACAGTCATACTTGTCCATGTGTGCCCCAGCTTGCCAGACAGCAGCATTTGAGTGGCATAGGTTTTCAGGTATCAGCTGAGCTTGCATGGTGCAATAACCAAGAGTCAAAGGTTTGCTGTACCTGAATACCCGTAAAGGACATCTGGTGTGACCTGTGTGTTTGTACTTTTCCTGTGAAAGGAGATACAGCACAGCACACTTCATTCAGGTTTCTTCTGTGTAAAGTCCACAGTGCAATAAAGGGCTTAGCAGGTAAATAAAATTCTTCCTCTTCCCTGACTGAGAATGCTGCCTCCCATCTCCTCCCACTGAGCTGCCCTCTGGATGCAAATATTAAAATACTATTTATGCAGCATATGTCTGGGATGTATATGTGCATCTCAGCTAAGTTTGGGCTGTTCAAAAAATGTTGTGACTTTGGAGGGCTTTTAGAGGAATAGTGCAGATCCGACTGAATATATTGTGGGTAGCTCTACACCCTGTTTCTCCATCTTTGTCAGTTTTATAAGCCTTTTCTTTTTCTAGTCTCTTTCTCCTTCTTTAACTGGAAAATCTCTTTCCAGTTACCCAGTTAATGCTCAGTGGAAACATACTTGTTTTGCTAACTAAGTACTTAAATTATAGCTAGTCCTTGACCCACAAATACCTAGGAAGTACATCTATCTGCAGTTGCAGATTCCAGAAAGGACTCCTGTCAACAGGACAGGACATGGTTTTCAGACCTCATCCTGAGAGTTTATCGGCCATCTGGTTGCTGCATGATGCAATGTTTAGCACTGAACAACAGTTTTTATTCGACAATACTGCAGTCACTCATTCCCTACTATTAGAAAGTTTGGGAAAAGTGGCGCTATTTAGTCCATCTGAGATGCTAACTGCTGTCTGTATTCTGAGAAATATAGGTACTATATGTTTCCCACAGAGTGTTTCAAGCAAATCCAAGCACTCCACTTCTTCTTCACCACTTGTTTGTCATTCTTTGGGACATAGCAAAGTTCTACAATGTTGGTGGTAAAAGCAGTTGGTTTTAGTTGTAGACCTTGACTTGTGTTTCAGACTTCTGTGAGTAATTGGGTCAGACCACAGACCAGTAAAGGTTATGTAGATGTTCTCTGTCACATGATGTTGTCTCAGTTCTTTGTCCCATTGTAGGCTGCGATTTTTTGTCATCATTCCCAAAAGCTTCTGTTTGTTCAACATGGATACCACTATCAATAAGAAGAAAATTATGGACACCCAAATGTAAAAAATATTTCTATCTTATCTCCAAGGCAGTCCAACCTCAAGAACAAAATGTTCTCTGTATAGTCAATACAGACAAGAATCATTCCTTTTCCTGGCTATCCATAAAAGCTGAAACAATCTGAATTGTCCCACTTAATTAAGGGATCTGCATCTAAGGGATTTCTTCTGCTTTTGGGTAACTGCCAGCTTGACAGCCTGGGTGGGAGCCCATGCCTGATGTGTTGCCTGTGGGGTCACAAAGGATAAGCCAGGACTGTCACTGCTGAGATGTTGTGTTGCTCCAAGGACCTCATATCTAAGTCACCTACGTTGTGTACGTAAAATGAGGCTGTGAAGATTGGTCCTGATGTGTATTGTCCTAAATATACAAGAGACTGTAGAAATGTTTGAGAAATTGATGAACTTTGAGTCTTTTAATAACAGTAACAGTGCTCACTGATGAAAACAGATTAACTATTCAAAATTTGTGTGTTGCAGAACGGAGGCAAAAGTCTGGTCACCACTTGTAAACGAGGAGGGAAAGACTCATCCTTATAAGATGAATCTGGCCTCTGAGCCACAGGTAAGTACTGGAATAACTGCTCTTAGTCTCATTTCCTCCTGTGAGAGAAGTTCCTGGCCTGATCCTCCAAGGAGCTGAGCATGTGCCACTCTGTGAATCATGTTGGGGATAGCATCATGCCCCATACTATCAAGAGATCATATGGCCCTTGGAGGCCTTGAGAGACAGACCCCCTCATGGTGAGAAGCCTGCTGCTGTGGAGAGCTAATCAGGTACCATGCCAAAGGTAAGCTGCTTGGGTCAGAGGTGTCTCCTGCCATCTGCATGCTCACACCTCCCACAGGGCACAGATGGCACTGTAGAGGTGTAGCTCAGTAAATCATTGCTACTGTGCCAAGCCAGTTGGTTTTCATAGACAGAAAAGTCTTGAGGGGTGAGGAATATTACTCACTCTTACAGTGTTTCCTGTTGGTTTGGTTTGGACTTTTTTCTTTTACTCAGCAAGCTCTTAGCAGTCTAGCTGTGGAGAAGGTGGAAGAGGAATATACCAGCATCTTATATTTTTATCTGTGTGGCAGATCGTGCAGCCTCTGTCTAGGAAGTTGGTTTTGTAACCTGTTGGCAGCCTTGCTTCATTGGTCTGCTGCCTCTGTCAAGTAAATGTAGTAATAACAGCAATCTGTGCAAGGGCATCGCCAGGGCTAAATTTAGAGCATTACACTGCGAAAAATCTATAATAACTACACTAAAATCAGTGGCATTCCTCTGGATTTTCACTGGGGCAATGACACGGCCCCAGTGGATTCTGGCCCTAGCTTAGATCCCATGTGAGTCTTTCTAGCAAAATAAGTAGATTGTAAAACTAGTTTGACTCTGCAATTAATTAAGCACTACTATGGCTGTTTCGGTTGGAAAGGACCTGAGACTAAAGCAGCACAAGTGCAGCAACACCCTGCCCAGACCTTGGCCTGGGATCTGTCCATGTTCTCTTTCACGTCAAGCTGCTCTGTGTTGCTTGGCCCTAGAATTCGGTGTGGCATTCTCCAGGTATTTCATAACTCTGCCAAGGCACACTATGAGACTGAGCCATTTGGACTTAGTTTGAGCTGGAGCCATGTGGTGACACCTGTCTGTGACACTGTTGAGCTGATGTCTGGTCTGTGTCTTCTGCTGCCCAGGTTTTGGGAAGGCTCTGCTTCAACCTTGAGACTTGGGGGCTATCTCTTGCCAAAGCAGTGGGGCAGAGTCTGCACTGAGGCTTTGCTGCAAGGATGAAGAGAGCTGTCATTTTATTCAGCAGGGCACTCAATCCTAGAGACCAATTTCCCAATGCAGCCATTAGCAAGAATTTAGCTAAATGCCACAATATTAAACATAGGGCACAACACATGCCTTAAGCAGGATTTTAAAGCAGCTCACTAATTTTAGTTAACTGCAGCAAGAAACCTGCTGCTGCAGCCTCCTGTCACTCACTGCCCCACCACACTTTTCCTCCCAGTCCAGCCTGGATAGATGGTCAGGATTTAGGAGTAATGCTCGTGGTGGAGCACATCCTCTCCTAAACCCTAACCTCAGTCTTAGTCCTGGTTCTAGCTCTGGCTGTTGGATAGATATCCTGATACTGCTAGTTTGTAAGTATAGTACAACTGAATTTATTGGTAGCAATCTAACTGACTTGAGCAAGAGAACTTGATGTACAACTGAGTGTGGAGAAATTTGTGTTACCGAGATTATCTCTGAGCAGTGACCATTGTCTTAATCTTGTGCTAAGAATCAACAGTTGCCTGAAAATTAGGCTTTGACCCCTTTGATGGCTGATGCTGGAAGGGTTATTTCCTGGTGTGAAAGGAACATTTAAACTCACAGAAGCCTTGCCTTTTCTTATTCCCTTCCATTAAATTAAAGCAGATTAAATAATTTGCAGTTGCCTATATGGGGCTTGCTGCTGTTCAGAGCACTGGGCTTAACTCTAAAGGGTTTTGCTTGCTGCATACTCAAACAGGAGTTCAGCAGTGTGAGGGGAGATGTACCATGTCTCCAAACCACAGGCTCCTATTTACTCTTACGGCATAACAGTGCCTGAACATCCTAATCTGCTGTGCCAAAGTGTTGTGAACACCATCAGGTTGTAAAGTTGTGGGGTTTTTTGTTTGGTGGGTTGTTTGGGGGTTTTTTCCCATTTCCTTTTTTGGTAGCTGACTGCAGCAAGTAAGTTTTGTAGTGAGGTCTTTCTGCTTGAAGCATGAAATCAGAAGAGCATGCTGATTCCTGCCGGAGCTGTGGCAAGTGTCGGCCAAGTCGCTCTGGGGCTGTGTCTTTGTAGCATCATCAGGGGGTTTGGCCAGGCCTGCTGCAAATCAGCAGTAGCAGAGTGCAGAAGATGCTATCTGTACATATACCAACATGGCAAACTGCTAAGAATTTTACCACAAAGATGCTGATCTCATTTTTCCAGCAGGATTGGTTGAAGCTGTGAGTACAGCTCAATCTTCGAAGGCAGTGCTGAGCTGTTCAGGTTTTTTAACTTGCTGGCCAGTGAAAACAGTATATTTGCTTTTCTTGGCAACAGTCTAGTGCAGAACACTTATTAATTCACTTACCAAAGAAAATAGGACGTGCTGAGTCCAAGTGGTTTGTTTAAGTCCTGATCCAGGGTCCTCTGACAGTGGTTCTCACTGGCTTTGCACATAGCCCTTTGAATGCAGACATAAAATCATACATGTGAATAGCCTTACTTCAGGCTCAAAAAAAAAAAGTCTTTAAAACCCTTGCTGTAGAAATTGATTTATTCAGATGTATTACCATCTTTCTTAGAATTAGTTTGTTAGATGTTGCCTCTCCTACCCTTGGTATCTTAGAAATTTTTCACACTTGTCCACCTTCATTTCGTCTTCCTATTTTATTGATGTAGCTACTAGATCTTCACAAAAAATCTTGCAAGATAACTTAATTTTCAGTTTGTCTCAGGAACTAGTGCTTAAGAGCTTGTCTGTGACTAGCTACATGTTTTAAGATCCCTGCATACACATGTTTTACCCCATTTGAAATGGACTATTTGCTTACTGCTGTAATCTGTTTGGAGGCTGATATTTGGTGACATGCTGCATCATGCCTGTGGAAATGTTTTCCCTTACTTGGAATGTAAGTTCAAGATACTTTTATTTGCCTTTGGAAAATAAAAAGGCATTCTACAACCTCCCATGCATTCCCCAAAGTCTTGAGTCCAAAGACTGACTTCATTGTCTAAGCTGATCTTTGCCCATGAAAGAGCTACAGTCTTATTATTATTTCATTGCCATTATCCTTATGCTTCTAAATTACTTTAAACTCAGGCAAGAGTGATGACAAAATTGCATTTCATCAAAAGGTGTAGCACCTTGTCAGCGGTGATGGCTCAGCAGCTGACCTAGCTTTGTTTTGGTGCCCATGGCAACATTAGAGGAAGGAAATGACAGTCTTCTTAGCATATTTACTCAGTTATTTCACTTGCACTTCTAACCCAGATCCTAAGGGTGATTGCTCAGTGGCATTTTCCCATCAAGAGCTTTTCCTCACAACAGTGGGAAAGACTAAAATAACATGTCTGCCTCTCCCTTCTGCTTCATGTCTCTTGAGAAAAGCGGTCACAGCAAGAGAGAACAAGTTACTTTGTGACTAAGGTAATTTTAATGCTTATGGTACTGACCAGAGACCAGCAAAACTTTGAGTCAGCCATGCTCTCTGGTGATCTTGGGCCAGGCACTAAGATCTGTACCCATGTGTAGGGCTGTATTGCCCCTTGGTAAAATAAACAATAAAACTGTATATCCTCTGACTGTGCCAGGTCTTGTCAGACCTGGGCTCTGTCTTGGTTTTTTGTTTGTTTAGGTATTTTTGTTTTGTTTTGGGGGTTTTTTGTAAGGCATAGATGCCAGTAGGGTCCAGGTCTCTGTTTTTGCTGAGTGAGCTAATGTAGGGATAGAGCTGAGAGAGTCCAGCTTTAAGGGCAGTCAACACCAGGACTGTCTCCAAAAACTTGTCCAGCTCCCCGAAGGCTATATACCCCCTTGTAATAAGGCACAAGTATTAACATCAGACCTTGAGAATGTCAGTGAAAACTCTTGGTTTGAGATGGATAGTTCAGCTCTTCTTAATCACGAAAATTAAGGGTTTTCAAACATAAGGATTTTTTTTTTTAATAGAAATAACATTCAGACAGAGATTAGCAGCTGGAGGAGCTCTGAGGGTAAATCAGGGTATTTTTAGGATGAAAGAGACAGCCACTTCTGTCTTCCCAGAGCTTCTTTAAAGTGTCTGTCCTGTGCTCATCCTTATCCTTGCAGAGTGATGTCATTGTTTCCGTCTTGTGTATTTTATTTCCTTGGATACGAAGCAGGCGGGGGCTATAGAAACTGGGTGTGTGGCTGGCTTGGCCTTTGATAAGGCTGTGCGTGTGTGGGCAATGCATGAAGCAATAGGTATATAAAGTAACAACACTGTTTGAGACTGGGAGCTGTGCTGGCACGACCTGCTGGTTTTGGTTAAAAGGCGTTACTGCATGGGTGTGGAATGTATCAGGGACGTGGAGGGAGAGGATGTGGGAATCCAGTCTTGTTGTTTTATCCCCCCGACAATAACAAAACCCCAAACCCTTCCTAATTTTTAATCAAATTTCAAAGCATTGCAGAAGATCTTTCCATAGCTGAAAAACCCCAAACAATAACAGAGAGAGGTGAAAGTAAAGGCACTTCTTAATACTTGTGATTGCAGCTGATGAAACATAGCATGGGGTAGAGTTTGCCATGAAGATGTCCTCTCCTGAGCAGTTGCTGCGTGTTTGGCACGAGCAGCCTCCCCCAGACACGCCAGCTGGTCTCAAGTATGACCTTTGCTCCCTGGGTGGCTTCACAAGGGCAAGGATGGAGCTGGGGGTTTGCCTGCTCGTCTCTGCTCTCTTCACTGCCCGCAGCACCAGAGCGCTCTCACTCTCTGGTTTGGTCAGGGGCCCGTTTTCTTAGAGCTGAGTAAACATTTGTACTGAGAAATGTTTAATCTTGTTTCCTTTCGGCGTGACTCTCGAGGTGTGCAATCCAGCATCGCCTGCCCCGAGCTTCTGTGCTCTGACTTGGGATGCAAAAACATCCCATGTTTCTGAGGCCCTGTGAGGCAGTGAGTTTTGCTGGCTCAGTTGGCTGCTCCAGGGGCCCGTGGGGCTTGTGGGGGTTTTTGCTTTTCCCTGCAACTGCACTGTCTGATTTTTTTTTTGTTTGTGACATGAAGCCAGAGTGAATGCCCTGACTCCAAGAGCTGGCCAGTCTCTAAATCACTACTGCACGCCTGAAACTAGTTTTTGGCCTCAAGCAGCCCCCTGCTTCATGTTTGATCTCTCTTTCCTCTAGAGACTGTGGAGAGTAGCCTGGGAAGGGGCAGGGGGCAGGCAGGGGAGTGAGGGTGCTGTAGTGCGGTGGCAGCGGGGCATTAGCCAGCACCTGTGAGGGCCCAGCTCAGCTGGCTGCCTTCAGCGTGTGCTGTGGGGAGAGGAAAACCCCACTTATGGGAGAGGCTGTCTGACCCCTCACATCTTGCTTTAGTTTATTTAGTGAGTACAAAAAGCCTCCAGATTTTTCCTGTTTCTGGTGGTGGTGAGGTCAGTGCAGGCTTTGCACAGGATGGCCTTGGCCACGTCACTGCAGGGTGGAAGGCACCCGAGAGCCCACCCTCACCCCAGTCTGCTCCCAACCTGCTCGAGGGCACGAGGCCATGGAGGTGTCCAGATGGCTTTATGCCACTGGTGCATAGGATGAGTCCCAGCTCAGCTGATGGAGGTGGCTCATTCTGGGCTGGCTGTCTATCTGTCTGCTTCACTGACAGCTGGGAATTTCCCTGGAGCTGCATGCCCTGATTCCCGGGAGAAACAGGTCCAATGGTGGTAGCGTTGGTGAGGAGGAAGCAGGTGCCCGTGCCACAAGCCACTGGCTGGCCCCAGGCACAGAAGTGACAGCTGATGTAGCTGTGGGGATTTCACAGCCTGGACGTCAGCGTCGCTGAGGATGGCCTCATACGAGAGGGAGGAAAGGGCCATTGTTTTCCCAGATAATTCCCCATGACGCAGCCTGCAGCTGGTGCAGTAGGAAATGCTGATCTGCTTCCTGCCCTGGCACAGGGATGTTTTCCCCATCCTCACAGCCTGGCACCTTTGCTGGCAGCTCTGTGCTGGGAGGGCTGTGGTGGCGGCAGCGGGACCCCCTAGAATGGCCCTGTTGCAGCACCTGCAGCACACGGCTGTGTCCCATCTGCCCCTGGAGAGGGCTACTGCCACTAACAGCCGGCACCCAGAAAACTCATCTGGCAGAAGATGTGCATGTCTGACCTGAAGCTAGGGTCCTACAAACATTGTTTGTCCTTGGGATTGAAAAATAGCTTTTTCTGTGAGATGGGGACATTTACAGTGGGAGCACATGGGGTTGTGCTCCAAAGCCACTTGGAGCTTGTTTTTATAGATGGTGTAATTTCAGGTAGGAAGGGGGCTGTTGAAGGAATGGCTTCATTTTCAAAGTGAAGCCAGAGTTCAGAAGCAGCTGACAGAGAAGTCTGTGCAGTTGCTAATCTAGTTTAGTTTGGCCTAGTCACTCTGCTGGCCCCTCTGGAAACGTAATCCCTGCAAAGGAAGGAGGGGAGCGAGGCTGGTGTCTGTGGGGACAAAGTGATTGAAGAATCATGGTATCAGTTTATAGGGGTAAAATACTGCTCTTGAATATCCCACCTGGTGGCTTGGGAGCTTCCATACCCCAGCTTCAGACCAAAATAACCACCGGTATCCCTGCTCACTGCTCAGGGCTGGTGTAAGGGGACTGATGTAGTGCCACAGCTTGCAGGGAGTGAGGCAAGTGCTTCCAGTTCTGTCTGCAGGTGCCAACAGAAGGTGTCTCTGAAGAGATCTAACATTAATCATGCTGCTCTGTACTGTTCTCAAAGAAAGAGCAGGTCATGTCCTGACTGGATAAGATCATGTCCTTTTAGCTGACTGCCAGTTCTTCCTTTGCAAACAGACCATTGCTTACTGCTGTTGCAGTCTGTGCTGCAGCCAGGGATGCTGTTTAATGCTAGTCACCCCCTTTTCCTTGTGTTGGTCCTGGGACTGCAATGGCCTTAGAGATGCTGCAAACCCTAGGCATCTCAAATGCATAAACCAGGTGCTGTCCCCACACATGCACAGTACAACTGGGTTTTTGCACTAACATTTTCCACTTGCCTGCTGGTAGATAGGTTTTTGGGAGTGTCACTTGTCTGATTTTTTTTTTCCCACTATTGAGTGAGAGACTATCACATAAATACGATTCCGGGATCTGGGGCTTTAACAAAACTGCTGCACAGCACAGACCCGAGATTGGCAGTTCTGGAAAATCCCTAGATAAATATATTTGACAGTGAGAACATGTTATCTTTTGATCTTGGGATCATGAAGGCACTTGTTCTTTGCAAATTCCTTCCACAGCTCGAGCAGAAAGAACAGCTTGGAGTAACAGGAAGTGCTGGAGAATTTGGATTATCCAAATGCCCTTTATAGTGTTAGTGCTCTTCTAATACTTGTCTGTAGACTCTTGGGTTATTCACTTTCTGTGCCATTCTCCAGATGGGATTTTTCTAATCTTCAGACACCAGCTTCTGCACCAATTTCTCTATTTAACTGTCATAAACTCCCTTATAGTCAGTGACCTCTATACACCTGAGAGCTCCTGAAGATATCCCAGCACTTTGGAAAGCTTGACTCATGGTCTTGGTGTTATTAGATAGCAGAAAACCTACCTGGTGGCCAAAAGTAGGACAAAAGGTCCTGTGTGGATTCTGTGCTGGAGTGTGTGTTGCAGTTCTTGGAGTCAAGGCACTAATGTGATGTCAGTGACTCTTCTCCATGTAGCTGCCCTATTTTCTCAACACTTGCAGGAAATTAAGGAGGCCTCCATCACTGTTCAAACTAATTTGGGCTTGGCTGACACATGCAAAGATTCAACATGCCCATGTGCATGTTGGCTATGTAATTGAGACACCTTACTTTCTTAGGAAACCAGAGTTAAAAAAAACCTAACCAAACTGTAAATTACTTCCCTTTCTCTAATTCTTGGTTAATGCTTAAGTGTTTCCTCAATGCATGTTGTGACATGATTTCAACTTTGAGCCTATTTGACCTAAAAATATAACCCACTTAGCCTAAACCTTCTGCCTCAGTCTTTCATGAAACCGACTAATTTATGTGCACAGCTGTAACCCTCTCCCACTCATGGCCTCTTCATGGTGGGCTAGCATGTGTATTTAGTGCCGATATAAGATAACTGCTCCCCATGGTTTGATATATAGGCTAAAGTAATTTTTTTTTTGGCTAAAATCCATGGTTTTGCCATGGGAAAGACTATTTTCACAAGTCCTGTTATGTGGTTTGAATGAGATTGCAACAAAGGGAGATTAGCTAATTACTCCAGGGTCTTTTTTCCTTTGGTGTGTGGGAAAGCTTCATGGCTAACATCCATACATGTTGGCCAGAAAGCCGTGGGAGAGCAGCCTCGTCACTCCACACCTGAGCATCTTGAGCTACCCCACTGATTTCAAATGGCTTGTAACTCGTGAGGGCGTTTGGATCTACGCCACTCTTCTCCGAGGGATGCTATGCTCTGCTTGATGCCATAAATAGCATTTGAATGCCATGAAGTGAGATGACTCCCATCTGTCAGTCTGGGAAGGCTAGCCAGCTGCCTAAGGAAGTCTGGAGACAAAAAAGTAATTTAAAGAAAATTCTGTAGGGGAATTTAAGTCATACTTTTTCCTAATGAGTGTTTATCCTGTAACTATATCTCTATCAAACAAATGCTGTGAGATGTTCATAGGGCAGTAAAGGCTCACATCATTGCTGTAGAAGTCAGTGCCTGTATAGAGTGGGAGTGGGAACTAGTTGTGTTAATTAGAGCTGGGACCCATGGGCCCAGCATGCCGAGAAGTGCCCCGTTTCATCCTGTGCCATTGGCTGTTAGCCCTGTATTGAAGCCGTGCCCAAACTCTACGGCTGGCTGAAACATTTCAAAAATCATGTTTTGGTGCCATCTCTTAGCCCCCAGTATCTCAGCCACCCCTGTGGCTGTTCATCCTTTCTTATGCCTGCTCTAGTGAGGCCCCATTATACTTTCTCCTTGCTTTGGTCAAGCATCTTCTCTGGGGAGAAATAAGCCCTGGATGTTATCTCTGCCACAAGGCTGCTAATTCCCAGCCTGCTGAACTGGTCATGGGGCTTAAAAATGTCCTCATTTTTATTAGCACTGCCTGGGATTAAGAAGAGTCTTAGCTTGAGTCTTACTTGACTTGCATTTGCCCCTTTTCTTATTAGACTGTAGCCTGTGTTTCTAAGTATACACTACTACTACTGGAACCCTCCAGTTTGCAGCAAACGCAGAACATCTGCGTGATACCTTGTACTTCTGACACTGAAGAAGTTGCTAAAAGTTAGCTCACTGCCTGTGGACAATCTTTTGTATTAACAATGGTCATCTTCACACCTTTGTTGTGGGAATTTCTTGTCCAGAAATTCCAAAGTTGTTCATCAAAGACAGCTGTGAAACCCAGTCTTAGCTGAAAGAGCAGAGATGCTCCAGAGCCCTTGTAGTAATGACTAATTCCTTCTTTTTGGGTTGTCTTATCTAAAGGAAGCCAAATTTTCAGATGTCATTGAGAAATGTTCCTCTTTCTGCCCCTCATCTTCACTTTTCCATAGAAATCAACCCTGCTCTCAGGAATTGCAAGGAGTGCTTAAAATCTGTAGTCTTGCATGAGAAGGTTGGGCCGATAGCTTACTGTAGGCTTGCAGGAGCTCCCAGGTGTGTGGCACCTTGAGCTAATAGCTCTGGCAGTGTTTCTGAGCTCTTACGTTCCTAGTGTGTCAACTCTGAAATGTCCTGAAGGTTATCCTGAAGCCATCCAGGATGGGCACTCATGACACTTGGAGGATGCTCACTTGCTTTGGTGGTCATGGTCACCTGCTCCTCAGCTGAGACCACACATGAAGGCCACCACTGCAGTGGCTGTGGGGCTGCCCTGTCACATCCACCTGCATGCCTGAGCACCTCTGATTGTTGCCTCTGCTCCTTTGCATGCAGGAAATAAGGCACATAGGAAGTGCACACAATCGGAGTGCAGTGCCCTTCACTGCTGCCACAGCTTCTGCCCCCAGGGTGATCACTGCTCAGTACAACAGCCCGGCAGGCCTCTACTCCTCAGAGAACATCCAGACCTTCAACAGTGCAGTGGAGACAAAAGCAGCACCTGGGGCCCTGGAGCCTACCAAGCCGTAAGTACCTCCCTCACCTCCCCTCCCTCTCTGGGCCTTCAGGGAAAGCCTTCAGGAGACACGAGTTTGCTGTGAGGGTACCAGGCTATTAAACCACGAAAAGTTCTCTTTCAGGAGAAGGGATGTAGAAGAGGCACAAGCGTGAATGGTGTTCCCAGGGACAGGGCTCGGAGGAGTGGGGAACGTTTCCTGAGGTGCAGACATGAAATTAATGCTGTGTGTTTCTTTGTTTAGCAGAGACCGACGCAGTTTCCGCGTGCGTTCAGCATGACGTACCAGCCCGCTGGTCTGACCAGGTGCCTGATAGCTTGTTACAAGCACTCCCTAAAGTTAGTGTTTGTGCCGGCTTCACTGCAATGCTGGGCAGGAAAGTTACCAGCTAGTGCAGGAAGCACACCCGTCCCTGTTTCCAGCTGGCCTGGGATTCACAGACAGGCTCGGCCTCAGTTTGGCTCTTTCTGTGTTTTATTATCAAACTTTGCTTTTCACAGGAGTTTTAAAAAGTAGCTGAAACATTCATTCCTGTGTGAGGGGTTTTGTGTATGAGATTGGAAAGGGTCTCAACTTTAAAAGGGCCTGTTCATTTTTGTGTTTGCAACTGAGCCTCACCAAAGACATTATTTTATCCTAGAATTTCAAAGTTCCCCTTTTTTCATTGGAGGTAATAAACCAGGAGCTATCTGAAAGCTTTCTGGCTGTGATGGTCAGGTTGCCTAACTGCCGTAAGTCTCCGCATAGCAGTATCAAACTGCCTGAAGGCTTTGGCTATTTTTATAATAAAAGCTGGAAGACCAGTGCTTTTGGTAATACTTGGCTAAATTTCTGACTTGTGAATGGGGAGACAAAAGTAACTTCAACCCCTGCTGTTGCAGGGTACAAAAGACCTGAGACTGTGGTTTAACACAAGCCTGAAAACTTGCCCGTGAGTGAAACCAGCTCCTTGCATTGGCAGCCCTGTCTGCAGCATGGTCCCTTCTAGACAGTTACAGTACTGCAGCTGGCAGATGAGCTGGCAGATTGTTCCTCATTTGCTTCTGGTAGACTCAGCAGCCTCAGTCAGGGGCTAGGCAAAAGCAGAGCAAGGACAAGGAAAATCTGACTTTGCATTAACCTGATGGGACCATCTGGCAGTCAGATACCATCTCTGATCTAGTCTGGAGTCCCCTCCATGTGAGAGCACTCCCTGGAAGCCAGGTAGATTTGGCTGGGAAATTGTAGCTGATCCCTTTCTCTTGCAAGGATCAGCAAAGAGGTGGGTTCCTTCTAGGGCTGTGGCTCACTCTGCTCTTCCTAGCAGGCACGTCCATTGCCAGCCCTGCTCCATCTTTGATACATGGCATCTCTTTCATCTTTTCCTTGCTGAAACATAGCAAGTTGCAAAGGAATGCTGGGGATACTGTGGATGAGGCCTTTGTTAATACAAAAATATGTTTTTGTTTATAGAGTCCTCAAAAGCAAATTAATACTGCTGGTTTTCAGTGGGAGCCAGGAACCTTAGCCTGCCATTAAAAACCCACTGTAGTCTCCCTAGTGCACAAGCACAGGGATGTGTAGGTTCTCCCTTCACACACCCTTCCAGCTGCCTTTAAATTCCTGCCCATCTGTTTTGCTGAGTTATTTGGTACATGGCTGACCCTGCTCTGGGTTTACCTGACATTTATCTGCATCCCCATCCTGCACCCTGCAGATACACAGCCTATCTGAACCCAGCGCTTGATCCTGCCACTGCACATGGTGTCATGACTGGAGACCTAGTCTGTGCTTCATCCTTAGAGGGTGTATGGTGTAAATGCAGGGCTGTAGCACATGTAGAAATAAAAGCAAATATCACCATCAGATTTGATGTCACAAAGTGGGTGGGGAGGGAGAAGCCCCACTGCTGAGCACATCTGATTTGGGATGGGAGGCGAGATTTCTCCTCAGTAGGATGCCCAGGCTAGCTTTGAGAAGAGCAGCAGTGAAGGTGGCATTCCTTGTCAGGACAGTGAGACCACAAGTGTGTGCACAGGGAGTTAGTGTATAATGAAACCCCTGCTGCCACTTCTTCGTTGCTTTTACAACCCATGCATTTGCTTATCAGTAGAGTGCTTGCTTTTTAGTTTTCGTGTGGACACCCCTGGAGTGTGAGACCAGAGGCACAGTATTAGCCAGAAGCCTTTAATGTAAAGTTGTGTATTCAGTGGTGTGTCCTTCAGGCAGTATTCTGCAGCTGCTTGATGGCTTCAAGTATTTGGCTTTGTCCTTCATTAATTTCTTTCTTCTTTCCTTTCTTCCTCCTCTGCATTTTCCCCTCCATTCGGCAATGTAAACCCCAAACAAACCTTAAACAACCCCGCCTCACACTGCCCGTGTGGCCGCGTGGGCCGGCAGCCGCCCATGGCCGGGGGGTGCGATGCAGGCTCCCATCGCCTCCGTGTATGACCCTCTGCAGAGCTCCGAGCCGCGGCGCAGGCACAGCACCTCCTCCGGCCCCAGCCAGGTCCGAGTGGGGCCCGAGCAGCTGAAGCACGCGGCCCAGGTCTGCCCCAACAGCCCTGTGGAAGTGGAGGTGCCGGGACTCAAAGTGCTGCACGTGCAGTTCAATTCTCCCCTGCAGCTCTATTCGCAGAGCAATATCATGGACACCCTGCAGGGGCAGATCTCTTCTGTTAGCCCTGATTTCCCCAGGTAACCTGCCCACGGCCTCTGCAGCCAGCTCAGCACATCTGCTCACCCGCATTTCAGTGTCCACGAGTCCCTCGTCCCCGTCTGTGGCTCATGGCATTGTCCAGTCACAAGAAAACAGCATTTACATTTCACCCTCCCAGTGTTAGTGCATGACTCTTCACAGGAGCTTTCTCTGCCTTGTGTCTGTGCCCAACACCATGGGAAACACCGAAACATGTTTTTAGCCTGTCAGTATGTCCATTGCCCTCTGCACACCCACACAGCGGGACCTGACAGCAGCTGGTGGCTTTTCTGGAGGAGTCAGCTCCAGCAGATGGGTTTGCTAAGGGTAGGAGAGCACTTTATTCTGAAAGCTGGTGTTTTTTCTGCACTTGAAATGACTTTTGTTGTTTGTGACTGAGAGGTGCTGCCAGTCTTTGTTCTTTTGTTTCATGGGCCATGGGTATGTGCTGAGCATGTTTCATTTCAGGCTGAAGCAGGTACCCACGGTCTCCATCTCTGGCTGACAGCACTCATGAGTTTGGAGCAGCCTGGCAGGCATGAGGTGCATGGAGGGACAGTCTGTGTTTCCACCCCTGCCTACTTGTCTGCAGAGGTTGCTGTAGCACAGGCTACCTCTGCCCGAAGGAGTGGAGGATGCTCAGCATGCTCTGAGGTCTGTAGGACCTGTGGTGAGCCTCAGCATCACAAGGCCTGGGTGCTGTTTGATGTCTTCTTTGTGGTACTTGGGAGCCCCTGGCCTGTGCCTCTGAGTGACAGCCTCTGGGTTTTACAGGGAGGACCTCAGTGTCAGGATGGGTGAAACAGAAACACATTTATCTGTCTCGCAGGAGCGGTCCAGTCAAGGATGAATTGTGAACCTTCTGCTGTGTAACCAAGCAGCTTGCAGCTGTGTGACATGTGCTCCAGGGCACTGGTCAATCCCAGGGCCTCCATGGGACAGAAAAGGACACAGCCAGATCTCATGGCTCTTGGACTGCTCACAGTTCCCTTCTGGGAACCTGTGCTTCAAAGCAGAAAATCTGTGGTGTCCATCCTGGACCCACACAGCCAAGCTTTGCCATGTGCCAGCAGCCAAGAGATAGTGGGAGGCTGAGGATTTACTCCTGCCTTGTTACTCAGTGCAGTTACTTGCTATAAGTCACTGCTCTGGCTTGTAGTCAGTACCATGCATACCAGAAGTCACACTGCCAGCTCTCTGTGCTGGCCTGGAGAGCTGACAGTGCTCACATAGGAACCCCAGACATCAGCAATTGTTTCATAGCAAAAGGGAGTGCTCTGAGCACTGCGCCTTCCTGTAGCCTTGAGATCTTTGTAAACTTTGCAAAATGGGCTGGCATAAAATAGTAAAATATCATTAGTAAAAAATAAACTCTGCTTTCTGAAGATTCTGTGCAAGGCTGTGTCTTTATGGTTTTTATTACCATCTTCTTGCCAATATTTAAGGCTCAGTGATCCAATATTAGTCGGTGTTGCAAGTTGCCCATGGTAGCAGCAATGAGATCCAGTACTGGCTGTGTGAGTCTAAGACCCAATAAAAGTTGTTGGGGTTGTTCCCTACAAAGTTTCTACATGAGAGATCTCATGTCTATGGAAAAGGACATCAGCTGCTGGTGATTGCTGCAGATAAAGTACTTGTGTAACAGGAGGTGCCAAAAATCAGCTGGCATACAGAGACTCAATATCTCGCAGGTACAATTTCTGTGCCTGTGGCCTTGCATTTTCAAAATATACACGTGGGTTTTGGTGATGTTTTTTAATTTAAGCAGCATAGCCTTCTGCCCTGTTTGAGGTATTTAACTCTGCTGGTACGTATTCAGGTTTGATGCTTTTTATAGCTTTTTGGAAGTGTTGAATGTGCAAGTGTACGTATAGGGTGCATACCTGGGAGAGCTGATGTGTATGTTTTGCACTGCCACAATGCATGGTTGAAATGTGATGGCTTTGTTTGACTCTAGTGCTTTTTAAGATGATTTTAGCCTTTGCTTTTTGGATGCATGTTATTGAAACGTTCTTAGTATGCAAACTGCAATGAAAGGCTCCTTGCATAATGTTTTTATGGGTGGATAGAGTGGTGGAGTACATAGATGAATGTAATGTGGAGCATGGGACATCTTCTGTCTAATAGAAGGCACATAATTATTTTATTTTGGGTAAGAGGCTTCAGTAACTGAGATTCAGGCATCAAAGGTTCAACTGCTTGCACATCTAATGTGCCTCCCGCTCCACTGAAAATTGCTAAAGATGGAAACGTTTTATGAAATTCTTTTTATGGAAATAACATTTTATAAATCATGTGATGATTTTACTTCTGATGCTTGAAGAGTTTATTATGTAGAGTAACTCTCAGATGACTCAATTGCTCATTGGCATGGAAAGTATGCACTTGCCTCCTCAAGAAAAAGATTTCCCTCTGCAATTTAGTCTGAACCTCAGGATGTTTATGTACTTTTCATGCAGTTACAGAGTGCAGGAATGGTGAAACCAAGTAGACCATTTACATTTATAAGACTGCATTATAGAACTGAGCCATCAGAGGAGATTTGTCAGCTATTTCATTTTATCGTATATGTTCTACTGCAGCTACAGAACACAAGGCAGGCAGGAACTTCCTGTGTCTTTTAGTCCATCCCTTAGTCCAGCATTTGGCAATTTAAACCATTGATTTAAATAATTCCCACTGTATATTTGTCCAGACTATTTTCAAATCCTTTACTTTGGAGGTTGCTCACCTGTCCATGACAATCTCTTCTGGTATTTCAGTGTCAACAGACTTATTGGAAAGCGTTTTCCAAGGGATATTCTAAATATCTTCCTGCAGTTTAAGCCTAATCTCTACCCACTGGATGTGGAGAATATCCTAGGTACTGCCTCCAGACTCTTTTTTTTATCCCCAAAGACCCTTCTGGTGGCACAATGACCCCCTTTTCCAGGACCCTGCGCTGTGAAAAGCTGCTCCTGAAGCACATTGGGCTCTAAGTCGAGGATGCAAGTCCTTCATGACATGAGGGGTGGCAGCAGCAACTCAGGGCCGCTGCACTGGGGGCTTAGGCTTAGCAGGCAGAAATCTCTGCCCTTGACCTGCTCATTAACCTTAGTAAAATACTGTATGTGGGCTGTGGCTCAGAGCCTCCACCTATAAAATGGAAATAGTAACACTCACTTGAAAACCAGACTAAATTACTGCCAATCAGGGAATCTTCTAGTTAGATCCTACAGCTGTTTCTTTGTGAAGGTGACATTTACAAGCAATTCGTAGGGTACTTACCAAGATTTCTTTTTAATGGAATAAACTTTACTTAGTTTGAGATTCACAGTGGTGTAAGGTAGTTTATGCATGCAAGGAACGTGCGTGGATGGCACAGCTACCATGTGGGATTCCCATCCCAGCACATAAATTCTTTATCTTCCTATTAGCAGAACAGTGATTTCCTGGGCAGAAGGTTTTAGTTGCTGGAGTGTATGGTAACTGGGAAGCAGGGAGAACCCTTGGGGGACTGGCCAGGGGCAATCGGCGAGCAGCTGCTGACAGCAGCGTGCACAGCCCAGCGTGCCAATCCCACCCGGAGCACATCCAGCACCTCCGTGTTCATGGCCTCCTGTTGTCTGTGTGCTTTGCACGTTCATTCTTCAGTCATATGATGCATTCTGAAAGTTTTGCCAGAGGGATCGGCTTTAGTTTTCATCTGTTTAACAAGTGTATTCTCTGTTCCTTCCTCAGTTTAGATCAGCATAACCAGACCCCAGGCAACATTACCATAGACAAACAATCTGAGGTTTACAAGATGCTGCAGGAGAATCAAGAGTCAAATGAGCCACCCAGACAGTCTGCTTCATTTCTTGTATTGCAAGAGATCTTGGAGTCAGAAGAGAAAGGTGAGTACTTACTGCACACCCGATCTGAGTGCACTCTTCTGCTCTGCCATTCTTTGGGCTGAGTAACATTTAAAACTTTATTTTCCTTTTAGCTGTTGATTGTTCAAGGTAGCATGTAGGTAGTTTCTACAGAAACCTACAGACCCTGACACTAATTTGATTCCTTAATATTCTCTCATTGATTAGTTTCAGTCTGTATGGGCCCATATCATTGCATAATCATTGAGTGAGTGCTCCAGAAAGAAACCCTTGCAACATTTAGTGATCAAGAAGGAATTTTAAAAGTCACAAAACCTCCTATAGTTTCTAAAGTTTTGCCATCTTTAAGATAATATTCACTGATTAAAGACCATCTTATATTCAAGACTTTGGATGGTATCACAAGATAGTGCTCTTCAGTGAGTCCTAGTGCTTCTGAACTCCTTCCCCCTACACAAGAAAAAGTATCCACTTCTGCAGCGGCATGTAAAAATATGGAAGCTGGGTTGCAGCAAGCAGTTCATAGCTTTTAACCTCTGAAACTTCGCTCTTCTTGGCATTCTTGATCTGACATCTGAACTTGTGCGGTTCAGAGCTATAGACTTTAAGATAAAAAGGCCAATTAACTTATTTGGGGCTAAATTGTGCTCTTTTCTCCCCTTAAATAAAATAAAATAAACAAATGAATGGGAAAAGAATTCCAAGAATGACCTTTTTTTGTCCTTAGGCCAGTTGAGACTCTGTCTTTTGTGTTATTAGCTTGGCAGTGGTACATTCAATTTAATCCAAAAAAAGCCTGGTGCTGAGATACTCACCACGAAGAGAAACAGATCAGCCAAGTGCTGGTAGGTCTGAGGGATCTGTAGGGAAACAGCAAAATGAAGGAAATAAGGAAACAATAGGAAGAAAGAAATCAGGATCATGGAGTCTTTAATATGTTGTTAAAATACCTACCTGAAAGCATCTTTTAAATATTGAGTGTTTGCAGCTTGCCCTCAGGGTTCAGCTCCTGCATGGAAGGAGTAGCCAGGACTTCTCATGAAGCCAAGGTCCTCCCCTGTGCTTAGTAGTGGTGAAGAAGATAAGAAGCAAAAGCCTCTCTGTTTTATCTTTCTTTGAAGATTTGCAGCATTGTTGGGATTCTCTAGCACAAGGTTTGCCTGTCCTATCAGGGCCGGGATAGGCTCTGGCATTATTCCACAGTGAGCTGATAATGCCCCATGGCCCAGCCTGCCCTGCTCACACACTGCTGCGAGTCAGATCGTCCCGTGTGATAAATGGCACAGTGGATGGCGGCTTCTCCCAGCCTGGCTCCAGGCAATGGCTTGTGAACGGCAGCTGTGAGCCATGGCCCCAGCTGGGACAGGGCCCTTGGGGCATCACTGACTGACTGGGCTTCGCTGACTTACACCAGCTGAGAGCCTGGGCCAGACACAGCGGCTGAGTGTGGGTGTTTGGAAGCACCACGGCTGGTCTTTGACCTGACCCTGTACTCCGAAGTGGAGAGTGTTCCACTGGGTGGAACATGCCCTGTTTCCTGTGGGTGTTTGGTTAAGAGAGATTTAAAAACGTGCTCTCAATGTTGCTGATAAGAGTGAAGTGCTGGTTGAGGCAGAGGGAGTGAACAGAAGTGATAGGGAAGAGTCTGAAAATATGATTACTGCTGCTTGCTTCCCAGTGAGGGTCACTTGCAGCAGCTCTTGGAGGGCAGGTACTTCTTGCACACAGCAAGAACTGTTAGGGAACTTGCACCTCTGGACCAGCATCTGCATGGAGCTGAGTACAAACCTCTGAGCTGAAAGCTGCCCTAAAGGCAAACCAGTGCAGCATCACCTGCCCCACAGCTTAGGTAGGCAGTTCCTCCCTTTTCCTTCGGCTCTTCTATCAGTGATGCTGCCCTGGGCTGTGGTGAGTCCCTGACCTTGCTGGTCACCATGGTATGTTTTGGAGGGTGTTTCCGCCCCTTGCACCAGCAGTGCCCATTGTAAGTGTGCTCTTGGTTTGACACTGGTCAGAAGGGTTTCATCAGTGTCCCTCACAGTCCAAGGTGTTCCTGGTGAAATATCATGGGAGTCTCGGCAGCCTCCTTCCCTTGTTAACTGGTGTGGAACCCCTTGGAAAAGTTATATGGATAAGATTAGTCCCATCATTGGTGTCATTTTATAAAAGGCTCCTTTTTCCCTGCAGATATTTAAGGCTTGCCTTGTATCCTGCATCTAGGATCCACTGCTGGTTTAGGCATCCAGGTCAGCATGTGTCTCCTGCGAAGGTCCTGCAGGAATTCCCTGCCCCAGAGAAGTTGCAATAGGGAGATACCTGGAGCATGCTATGCAACAGCAGGGGAGTGCAAGGTTATCCCCAGTGTCCCAGGGCTCTGCAAGAAGGACTTTGTTAACCAAATCTTCCAGGAGTCTTGGGAAAACCAGCTCTACTGTAAAACAGACAGCAGACTGGAAAAGGACTTTGACAGTCCACCCTAGCCTGCCAGGACACCCACCTCTTTCTGACCTCAAATCTGGGAATCAGCTTGACCCTGAGTGTGTGATCAGGACACATCAGGCAGACTCCAGTGCTGCCAAGGTTGGGGCTTTGTTTTGCTTTGCTTTGTGCATCTGTGCATGTGAGACACATCAGCTGAAGTCTGATGGGCTTTTAAGATGAGAAGACACTCTCATCTGACTGCTCACCATCTCAGGCCCTCACATTTTCAGGGCCAGGTTCAGCTATGTCCCTCCTCTCCTTCCTCCCCACACATCCCTAAATCCCTGCCCACTTTCCATGCATGAATCCCTGCCTCAGAGCTGGGGTTAAAGAATGTCATGCCCCCAGCAGAGCATCTGCTTGGGAGGAACAGCCTCGAGCCACGCATCTCACATGCTCTGAAGCACTTTCCTTCCACCCCCAGGAGACCCTACCAAACCATCTGGATTTAGGAGCGTCAAAGCCCCTACCACAAAGGTGGCCTCATCGATTGGGAATGCCCAGAAGCTGCCCATGTGCGACAAATGTGGATCTGGCATTGTGTAAGTAAGCCTGTCCCTGGGGTTGCAGATGAGCAGCCCATGCCTGTGCCACGGGCTGAGATACTGCACCCAAACAACTTCACTTATCCACATCCAGTGCAGCCAGGAGACTCAAGGCACATTTATTCTCACCAGCTTTAATAACACTAACTTTGCAATTCCCTGCAGTGAGGCAGGAGTTGGGTTTCCATCTACAGATCTGTATCGGTGGAAACCAGAGCAAGTCCTTGTGAGACAAACCTTGAGGCAGTTGTTGCTGCAGTGTTTTGCTTCTCACCTGAAATCTCTTTACAGCATATGGAAACAAAGGACCTTTCCATTCAGGGCCTGTGTATTTAATGCATTTCCTGTCTCCGTGCTGCCAGGAGCGCCACGGAGACTTGCCTTGGTGGTCAGGGGCAGTGGGGAGTGCAGAGCTGCGTTCTGCTCCCCACTCTCCTATAAGATCTCACACCTCCACTGTGTCTATGCAGACATTTTTGTCTTTATGTGGGTAAAATCCAGCTCCCGCATACCTGGGGTTTGGATTTGATACAGGGCTGCTGTACCGTAAGTGTGACCACGAGGGACCCAACCCATGTCTTCCAGTTGTTCAGTTTTTCAACCTCAAATTCTTCCCTGCAGCCCCCTTAACAGTTTACAACACAGCAGTCAAGTACTGGTAGCCAAACCTGCATTGTCATGGAAGAATTCTGATTTCTCAGATGCTGCCTGCCACAGGCTGATTGTTGCTGAGACTCACTACACTGTGATTGCATGGTCCTGGCATGCCTGGAGCATCTGGACCAGCAGAGAGATTAGAGAGGCAATCCACACCCTGTAAAATATGAATCAGAGACAAAGGCTGTAATTATTCTGCCATCTGGGTAGGTCTGGAGAGAAAGCACAAGGCCTTGAATAGCACTCAAAACTAATGAATTACAGAAAATAGAGATGGCTGCTGGAACAAAATAATACTGGAAAATTGTTGTGTTGGGGCTGATGGTAGTTAACTAATTGCTGTGTAGTTTTTGTAGTTTTCCTTGTCATCTCTTGGGTTAAGCTGTGAAGTCTTCCAGTAAGAGCTGGCCCACACTTGGCTGGATCTGTTCACTGCAGCTCCTGAGCAGCAGTGTCTGAGATGAAAACTAGGATCTGGTCTCTGTGCTTCTCCTGCATGTACCTGGCATATCAGTCACTAGCAAAAGGGCAATGCTGGCTGTGCAGCCTTCATCCCTGCACTTCTGCATTTGTTTTGACATCCAGTTGGTTTGTACCTGGATTTTGCTCCCCCAGGTGGTCAAGCTACTGCCTGCCACTTGATCCTGGGCATTTGAATGCTGTTGTGCCATCTGCAGCCACCAGCTAAAGATGCCATCACAGTAATTCTTGCCACCACAGGTGATAGGACTGTCCCTGTGAAACTTAGGCAGGTCAATGCTGGGAAACACTTTCTAAAGGAGAGTTGCCATGCCAGCACATGCTGGGCTTCTCAAAGTGCTGTTAACATCTGCCTGACCAGAGGTAAGGCCTGTACTTTGACTTGTCAGGAGCAGAAAAAACCTTCACCTTTGGGACTGGTGTGGGTCTAGGCTGGGTGGGAGGTGGCTGGGAAGGAGGGAGACAGTGGTGGGCACTGAGGGGTGCTGGTTCCTTCCCCAGAGGGATGTTTGTGAAGATCCGGGACAAGCAGCGTCACCCCGAGTGCTACGTGTGCAGCGACTGTGGCACCAATCTCAAGCAGAAAGGACACTTCTTTGTGGAAGACCAAATCTACTGCGAGAAGCACGCGCGGGAGCGGGTGATTCCCCCCGAGGGCTACGAGGTGGTCACCGTCTTCCCACAGTAAACCGTGCTGCTCACAAAGCCAGCGTGGATGGGTTATCCTCTGCTGATTTTCCTTGGAGAGCATTATCCCTACCCCCTGCAGAATCTTGTTTGCAATAAGGAATGCTAGGCATGGCTTTGAATTTCCTTGTCATTATTAATCCTCCATCTGTTCACATGAGATGTCACTAATTGTTCAACATTCTTTTCATCCTCTCACTGTTTTTTTTTTAATACACAGAATCTTTTTTCATTCATTGTCCTGTCGATCACACAGGAAAATCAGAGGCCAAAGTCAGATTACAACTTTTCTGTGTTCCAGTTATTTGCCATCTGTTTGCCTTCAATAAATGGGGTGAATCCACAAGGCAGAAGTGTCTGCTTTCTGCTGTTTTCTTCGTGCACTGGATTGGGGTTCCCTGGGCAGCAGAAGAGGTGCCCAGTCCATGGCTCGTTTATCCTGGACAATGGTGGGAAAGATTTACAAGTTGAGTCAGACTGGTCTTGCTGCCAGCTGAGCTGTGAGCAGCTGCCTGCTGGCACCCAGCAAGGGGCAGCTGCTCAGGTCATCTGTGTCTCCTCCCAGCCTCCCATGCACTCCCAGACTCCTCACCAGCATGGCAGTGCAAAAAGCAGAAAAGGCCTTGGCTCTGTGTAAGCCCTGCTCAGCAATAACAAAAACAACTCAGTGTTACCAATCCTGTGCTCAGCCCCTTACCAGCCACTGTGAAGAAAACTCTACCCCAGCCAAAACCAGCACAATCATTTATTTTTAAATCTTGTAGTAGATCTTCACTAGAATTAAAGGATGCATGAAGGAGATTAGCACAGTATGTGACTGTAACATGTGGAGACAGCACATACTGGACTTTGTATTATTCAGGCTAATAAGTACCTGAATGGAAAAATTAGAAACTTTTGGCTTCAGCAATTACCAACAAAACGGGCCTTTCACCAGGTAAAGGTCAAAGCCAGCCTACTCATTAACAGATTTATCTGTTCCCTTAGAGGTAAGTATAAATATCTCTTGCTACTATATCTTTCTCTGTATCAGGCCAACAGAGTAATAATGATCGTAAAGTGAATGAAAACTGGTTTCTGAAGTCTGAGTAGGTAGAGGGGGTTTTTTTCCATGTCATCTATGCCACGTTAACTAGCACAACTGCAACTGTGACAGCTCCAGCAGCAATTCCATGACCGCAGCTTTTAAATGACACCTAAATGACATTTTCACAAACCAGAGCTGAAAGTTTAAAAGCTGCCTGATCCATCCAGTGTCATGTCCACTTCTGGGCCCCTTGCTACAAGAAGGACACTGAGGTGCTGGAGCATGTCCAGACAAAGGCAACGAAGGTAGCTAAGGGTTCTGTAAAGTGCAGAATGTCTGTGTGGGTGTGTGAAGGCCATGGAGTACTTGCTGGGAAGGGAAGAGGTAAAGGATATTACTTGTATATTTAACCTACAGGAATTAGCTGCAGCAAGGGTTTACAACTTAAAATCATAAAATCATTTACATTAGGAAAGACTTTTGAGACTGAGTCCAACCATTAGCATGGCACTGCTGGATCCACCACTAAATCATGTCCCCAGGTGCCATATCTGCATCTTTACATACCTTCAGGGATGGTGACTCCATCGCTTCCCTGGGCAGACTGTCCCAGTGCTTGACTTCGCTGGTGAAGAAATTTCCTAATATGCAATCTCAACCTTTTCAAGTGCAACTTGAGGCTGTTTCCTCTTGTTCTATTGTTTGTTACTTAGGAGGAGACCAACACCTTGTTACAACCTCCTTTCATGTAGCTGGAGAGTGGCAAGGTCTCCCTTCTCCAGGCTAAGCACCCTCAGCCCCCTCAATCATTCCTAAGAGTTCTGCTCCAGAAGCCAACAGCGTTGTAGCTCCCCGCACCTGCTTCAAACCGGCAACTCAGCCGCCCAGGCTGACCAGCAGTCAGCAGAGAAGTAATGTCTGCACCACAGAGATTAAGGCTGTTTTAGGCTCACTGCCGTTTGGTTTCTGTTTTTTTTGGTGTGGTTTGGTTTGGTTTGTGTGTGGGTGTTTTTCTGTTGTTGTGTGGGGTTAGTTTGTTTTCCTTTAAATGTATGACACTGGCTAATGTGCTAAATGAGTAGGAAAGTGTGAATTAATGGACACAAGATCAGCTTTGCTTATTTAAGAAGCCAAAATACACAGACTTTTAGAACAAACCAGATATTTATTTAACCAAAATAATTTGCAGAAGTTGAAAACAGAAGCTACACAAATGGCTTTAACAAAGGCGCACGTTCTCTCCCTTCCAAACAAAACTATAATTGACATCATATTTAAAAAAAAAAACAACCAAAAAACGGTGGTTTAGGACTTCCACAGGAAGATTTTTTTAACAAATTTGCCAGTTTATACCACTGAGCACAAGAACTAGCTGCAAATGTGAAACATGCCCATTTTCTTAGCTCTTAATGAAAGCCTGCTAAAGCTACAACTATCACCTGCGTTGTACTCTACCACATGTTAAAATTCACTGGAAGAACACAAGGGATTTGAACAGGGCCTTAAGGAAAGTCAGCATCAAGGACCAGTAAGCATAAGTGACATCTCTGGAAGATCTGTAAGACTACTTAGAGGCCACATTTATATTAAAACACACATTCTGCATTGGGCTCTGATGACTCTTCTAGGACTTTGAACACACCCATTTTTTCCTTTTTCATTTTTTCAGAGGTCTTCATTTGATCTAAGATTAAAGCAAATCAAAAGTCAACAATAACAGGAAAACAAGTTGACAAAACCATTTTGCTCCTTCATCAACAGCTGGCTGGCTACTAGAAGTTTGTGTTTGAAAATATTTTTCAGTTGTATGCTTTTAGAAAAAAATTCCAACATCTCTGGCTAAATGTGAATAGAGAAAAACAGTTCTAAAAGCTGCCTGAATTAGTCTCATTTTCCTGAGAAAAATACCCAGAAAACCTATTTAGTGAAGTTACCAGGAGAAACATAATGTTACAGCTCTGATAATATTCCTTCCAAAAATTCAAAGACCTGCAACTTATTTTCCTGGCGCTTGCAATCACTTTGTTGCCCTTCCAGTGAATATTAAGCTAATGAAAAAGTATTGTATTTATATAAATTTAATCATTATGGCTTACCAGGGTGGGAGCTGGCATTTTGCGTTCCAAAGCATTAACTGCAGTTAGCTATAGCAAATATTCTGTATATGATGATGCTAGACTAATATCTTTGTATTAACATTTTTTGTCAACTTTATTATATTAATTTTGCTTAGCATAGCAAAGAGGGAAAAAAGCAACCACCATAAATATGATGTGCACTAATAACACAAGATAAACAGCACCTTCTTCAACTTGAAAAGAGAAATCAGATTGTTTCAACAGTCTGAACATGTAAAGATACAGAACTTATTACTCATGCATCAAGAATAGTTTTCTATATTATAAGTCAGTTAACTGAAATAAGTAGTTTTACAGAACAATGCCTTAAATTTTTTTCCTAAATTATCTAAAATATAGCAAAAGTTTCCTAAGGCAAATTGATTTTACACAAACTATATACAGCACACTTATTTAAGGCTATAATTTTTACTTCTAAATTCTGTAACGACTGGAGTTTTTTCCTGGATCTATGCTTGGAGTCTTGTTTTGCTAAAGATGCTGAGGGAAACAAGGCATACTAAATCTACTAATCATACAAAAGCATTCTAAATCTATGAACTGGACAAGAATTTTTCCTCCCAGGGAAGTTAAGGAGGTTTTTTTAATAATATCTTGGCCTGATCAAGCACTAGAATTTGCAGACAACCTCAAAAAAGGGTTGTGGTTTGGTTGGGTTTTTTTTGCTAAATAGCTGATGCACTGACAAGCCATGGGAACTCTGAAAAGCTTGATTTATTTCCCCCAAATGTTAGACTTGACTTCTTTCCCCCAAAAACATCAGACAACGTTAGACAAATGTATTTTGAATTGTGACAATATCAAAATATGTTTTTAAACAAGTTAGCTGGAATAAATCTTTCCTGAGAATAATTTCTGTTTTGATCAATTACAGCAACTCTCCTTGAAAGCTGCTTTGCAGAACTCCTCCTAATCTATGCTTGTCATTCACAGTATGCTCAGGGCACACCATGCCTGAATGTGGTTTTCTGGAATACTTTTGTCTAAGTTCTGTTATTTCTTCTCCAGCAAACCATATTGAAAATGTCAGCAAAGGGACCAAAGGGTCCTTTGTCAGATGAACAACACAGCTGTAGGGAAATGAAGCTATGGCAGCCTTCTACATACAAAGACTCTTACAAAATATGAACTTACTGTTGAACAGAATAAAGAAAACATGAAAACTCAGACTTACCAATAAGATCACTTCTATCCAAAAGTAACTCCAGATCTTTATCACTGATTACTTTTTCTTTAGATCCTTTAACCTCCCTGTTAAAGAAGAAATAATCTCTCAATACAGATAAAAGCATGTTAGCATTGCACAGAAGTCAAGTTTTCCCATGTGGCAGAATCCCTCGGACATTCTTTCCCCTATGCAGACCCACATACCACTTCGTAAGACAAGACAGCTCTTGACAGCTGCTCGCAAGTTACAAGTTATAAACTCATGGTCCAAGAAAATATGAAATGTGCATACCTCTCATAGTCTCTAGATTTCAGCAATTCTATTAATTCCTGAGGGTCCAGGCAGCTTTTTGATTGTGCTAGACCAGATTTTCCACCTTTAAACTGATCTGTAGAAAGAATAAATTTTAAGAACGCACACAGCGACTGGAACAAATTACTCTTGAATATCAAAACTAATGCTATGCTTCATTGTTTTTGCCCTCAGATAAACACACCTTACACTATAGTGACAAACTCATATGTATAGAGGCACATGAGGGTTTGCATGCAGGCCTTTCACTTTCTATAATGTGTATGTATGTAGATATGTATGTAGTATGCAGAAGAACTGATTGAAACACCAATTCAACATGCACACACGCACACACAGCAGAAAAGGCATTAGTTCTACTTACAGTAAAAACATTGCAAATAAAGTTAGATGGTGGATGCTGAAGTTTGTTCCCTTTGTATTGTAAGCTGGTTAAAACAAAGTAAGTAGTATTAACCATGAGACAGGAAATATGTGAAAGATACGTGGTTTGCAAGGAGAACAGCCTCAGTTTAATGAAACAGACAGATATGACAAAATAATACCCCTGACACAGGCTGCTTTTTTGAGACTACGCTAGCACCTATTTACAGCAAATCTGGATGTCAGTCCAAGTATAAAAAACATTATACAAGATTATTACCTAACCAAAGCTGAGCATGGATGAAGTCTAGCTCAGTCTTGCACATTTCAAGGAGACTGGCAAGACTTGCTGTTCTGTGCCAAGTTTCCTCTGTTTTTATCAACATATGTACCCATTTTATTAATGTGTCTTCACTGATTCCTTTCATCACACTGCTCTTCTTTCCTGTATCTTGGTAGCAGAAATCCTCCCTACATCTTTTCCCATCTCCCTTCAAGAACTCCAGGTTTATCTGTGAAGTGCAAATCAGATTCAAGTTCCAGAGTGGTCTGAGCTATAGGATTCTCTCCCCTAATAACATCTACAGCAGTGACAGACAGGCTCCAGGTCCTTTCATGCATTATTAGTGATGCTGTCTCTCCCTTTCAGCTTTCAGAGTTTCACAAACCATACGGTATTAAATTAGTGCTGTGCACATCTCAAGTTTCCATAATAGTGACACAAAGAAAAATATAGTTTCCTAAGCAAATTTCTTCAATGTAACAGAAGCACAAGATGGAAAGCCAAAAAAAAAAAAAATCACTATTTTGTAAACAATTCCAGTTCTTAAGCTCCAGCATCTGTACTCTATATACCCTACATGGTCGGTTTTGTGACATTGCTTCCTCATTTACTTCTCCAAAGTTCCAGCACTTTCTAGATATTCAAAATAACAGGATCCATAACATCAGCTTTACACTTACATAATGAATCCAAAGGTTCCTGAAGGGACACCCCTACCTAAGCTGCAAGATTTACATGTGATACACCAATAGATGCCAAGATAAATATTGAACTTATTGCAAAACTGAAAGCATTGACACTCAGCTTCCTTCCAGTACAAGTAGTCCCAGGCACCAGTGCTACCTCAGCACATGGCAGTCATCTCTTAGAGCCCATTCTGTGCTCATCTTGCTCATGTGCTCTTGTGTGCTCATGTCGCTGCTTGGGTTTTAACTTCAGTTTGGACCATAATAAAATCATTAAAAAAACGAAACCAAACCAAACAAGTATACTGGTCAATAACATGCCTATAAAGAGGCAGTCCCAGCAGTCACACCAAGACAGCAGTGGCAAAAAGATTACAAAGAAAAAAGCTAATGCTAGGATAAAGTAATTATCAAAGATTAGTTAACATCATCCGGAACCAGAGGCAAACCTCAGCTTAGGCTTGACAAGCAGTGCACTGTGCAGCAGGCAGTTACAGGGGGGGCCTTTTTGCCCCTTTATGCCCTCATGAAAAGGCTTTTTTCCCCCACAATATGAGAATACAAGAATGATGAGAAGTTTTTAACCTCCTTTGAAGTTTAATATAAAATTAGTTTTTGTTCAGAAGCCAGGTTATAACAATTGCAATTCTTCAAGTGAGCGTAATGTTTGGAAATTGCTTTATATAAGGAGCTACAGTCCAAATGTCACAAACAGAATAAGCTACAGAAGCATAGCAGGATTCCTATAGGATCTGTACAAGAAAAATTCATCCCCAAAAGGGACACTTCAAAGCAATCACATTCTAAAAACTTCTGAGTATGACCAGCTACATAATCAAGAACACCACAAGAATCACCATTGTTCTGTACATAAACCCAAGGACTATTGTTCTGTTCAGCACTGGCTAATTGATCAAACAGGACTTGTCTTCTGTGGTTATAACATACTGGACAGAGGCAAACAGGATACTGAAATTTGTTACAGCTTGAGATTTAAAGTGGCAACACATGTTGACATGAAGTCCTAAGAGAAAGATACTAACTTTTGTGGATAATCAGCTTCTCCAGCTTCCTCTTGGCAGCAGCTCTCTCCACAATCTTCTGGTCAATAGTATTTGCTGTTACAAGACGATAAACAACTACTGGCTTTGTCTGACCAATTCTGTGACACCTGTCTTGGGCCTGCAAGTCTGACTGGGGGTTCTGAACAGATAAAGAAATAAATTAGTAACAATGTAGTTATGCCATTATCCTTTTTTTAAAGGACATACCACATGCAGCATTTTTAATGGGGAGCTCAGAGTCAGTGGAGAAGCAGAAGAGACATGGTATAGTAGAACTCTACCCGTCTTGACTCTTAAGCTTATCCATTACAAGCTCTGCTGCTGTAATTGCACAGGCAGAGAAACCCAACCAGCCTGGGCTGCTGCAGCATGTGCTGCAGTTTTCTACAGACAGACACGGTTAATACGACAGATTTAGATGAGAATTTTAGTTGTAGGTTTGTGTTGGCTTTCTTTGCCTGAGGATAAGAAAAAACGTTTTAAAAGTTTTCAGCCATTTCTAAAGCTGCTTTAGCTCTTCTGAAGCTAAAAACAGCAGCACTGTCTACTAAAATAAAGTGAAGATGCAGAGGCCCTCAGTTGTTTCCTTCCATACCTCTCTTCTTCCCAGCCTCCAGACTTACAGGAGCAGCAGAATCCTAGCTAGCTAAAACACATATGGCAAATCACAGAGGAAATTCAAGGAGCTGGTACTAACATGGCAGCTGTTGTAAACAGGGTACCTGTAAAAGCTCCAGCTACACTAACTTTTAAGTAATAAAAAGAAGGAAATGTATCAACAACAGAAAAAGACCTCTTGTTTTTGGTAACTCAGGGCCAAATTCAGAAACCAACTCTAATGTTGTATTCAGTAACTCAGGACTTTTCAAATAAGGCTGTATTATTTCACATAAAAATGTGTGCACACACTACTATTACCTTCATGTAACACCTCATTAAAGTTATAGAAATGGTCTATACAATAATGGGTTCATAAATGATTATCAAAAGCAGCAAGAGAAAGCATTTTTTGACACATATCACTAGGTTAACAATCTGTCAACATACCCAGTCACTGTCATAGATGATAACCGTGTCTGCTGCAGTTAAGTTAATGCCCAAGCCTCCAGCTCTTGTACTCACTAGGAACAGGAAGACTTCAGGGTCAGTATTAAACTGACGCATCTGGAAGAGAATTCATCTATTAAAATAAGTAGATGGACCAAACATAACAGAGATAATGTTTTATTTTGAGAGACCTGTTTAAAAAGATGAACACAGAAAATACAACACAGGCTGTGAGAGGTTTTAAGAAGCACTGCATTTTAGGCAATGGTTAGCAGCACACTTTACTGCTTCAGTACTTCTGAGCCACAGATACTAAGGTAGAAGACAGTTTTCAACATAGAGATGTTTTGTCTATTAAAGTGCTGTGCAAAATCATATCCCAGTGTCACAGCTAAAGCAGAATTTACTAACATGCTTGCAGGGCATGTCCATCTACTTACATTTTCTTCTCTCTCTGAGTAGGACATAGAGCCATCCAATCGACTGAATTTGAAGTCTCTCAGGTAACAGTAATCCATCAAAATGTCAAGCATCATAGTCATTTGTGAGAACAACAAGACCTACAAAACCAGAAAGATTCCTTAATAACATTTTTTGTTCATAAGGAGATGACTGTATCTCACCCCTCCAAAATCTTCAGCTTTACCTTATGTCCTCTCTTTTTAAGTTCTGGAAGCATTCGGTCCAAGAGTAGAAACTTGCCTGAATTCTTTACTAAATCTTCATCAACCTTGGAACAGGGAAGAGGGGATCGTATATTAGGAGGGAAGGAGACCAGTGGTTTCCCCAGCTCAGAAGCATCAACAAAAGCTGTCTGAAATCTCACTGAAACAAGTGGGCACCATTTTCTTAACTAAAAGCCATAATGTTGGAAGTAATGTTAATTTTAGCACACAACACCGAATCACTTAAATCATGACTAAACTAAATCAAACCCCACCATTTCATATGCCCAAATAATTTTTTTTAAAAACTAATTAGTTTTCACCCCATTTCTGTAAGAAGAAGCCCTCATGTTTTTCCTCATAGAATAGTGCTGCTGTTTCTTTCCCAGCTTGTAATTAAGGCACAAGGCTTCCACCTACTGGACACAAAGAGGCACCGCTGAACTACACATCAGCCAAGAGGTAAAAGTTCATAGCAAGTTTTCACACTGCTGCCTTAAACCCCTCTTCAAGAGAGATTCTTAGATCTAATTCTTGCCATGGGCTAAGGGCAGGGATACAGAAACTTCTAAGGTCTGAAACATACAGTAGCCACCTTGGTAATTACAAATACATTTTCCTGAACAAGTTACTAACTCCTGCGAGTGGTGTCAGCTGTCAAACAGTCTCCATTTTCTACACACTTAACTTATTTTCCTCACCTCCCTGACCGGGGAATCTATTTTTTATGCACTGACTTTAGATTGATACACTTCAACAGCTTACTCTGGAGTACAGCAGGCTCTGTTATCACTCACAAAATAGGAAACATGACTACACATACCTACAAACCTGCATCTACATTTAGAATATGCAAGCAACAAGATTCTTTCAATTCAAATTATTTCATACTTTCCTATATTTCCATCTGCTCTCTGTAGATTAAACTACCAGCTGGTCTTTGTTATATAATTTGGATTTTTTCCCTTTTGAGGAAGGATGCTATATTCTCTGAGCAGACAACTTCTGTTGTACTCGGTTCAGTTCTTCAACAACTCACACTTAAATGTTACCACTGCACCTCCTGCAGTGTGTACAATTTACCTCATGAACAGTTCACCACGGTTAGCATTTGTTTCAAAAAATAACCCTTGCGAGGAGACCTTGAGGCAGCCCCTAAAGCACCTGGAGTCAGTGGAAGCCGGCGACTGTTTGAATGAGTAACTCTCCACCAGCAGAAGAGCACTGTCACAATGAAGACCACCACAGCACCACTGTGCAGACTGAATGGGCACAGCAGCTGAACAGGTCCCTGCAACTGCTGCTGCAGGAAGTTTCAAGTAATGATTCAGTATACTGCTGCAATTCAATAGGAGGCATATGCCAAATACATTGAAAAGGTCATTCTTTACTGCCATCAGCTCACAGTCTATTGCTTTTTTAATGCCTGGAATCAATTTTCTCTAATGCTTTTAAAATACGTACCTTGAATTGTTGTGTAGCAGGATCCAAAGGATATTCAATAAGATAGGGATGATTACAACACTTCCTCAGTAACATCATAATATTCTGCAGTTTAAGGTTCACCTCGGAATCCATAGGAACGCTCACTTCTACCACTGGCCTTGAAAAGATACAACATCTTATTAGCACTGAAAGTGTCCCCTTACTATGCTACAAATATTCCAGAGAAAAAAAACCCTACAACAAAAGCAAGCAATGGAGTCACATGCTGTGGCATGTCCTCAAAATCCCTTATAGTTTGTAAAGCTATTACCAGACAAAACTTCTTAGAGTGCCACACTTGGCAACAAAGGCACAACTGTTTGCCATTATTGATTTAAAATCTAAAAGGGCAGTCAGTAGTAATTAGAAGCAGAATTTAACTTGTGCAAGTCGCCCAACAGAAAAGGGAACAGCAGCAAGCCCTCCCCAGACCACATGGTCAGATTTCCTGTGGAGCAATAGCCAATGTGAACCAAGATGTTCCAGAATCAGCTCTCTGCCTATCCCAATTTGGCCACATTGCAGGAATCACAATGAATACAGCTATTTAGCTCTTCCACATGTAAGTACTGTGTCCAACATAAGGGATCCATGCATACCATAAAACTAACACAAACATGTATTTGTCTGTTCTTGCAGGCTACACTGAGCTACAATAAAAATCTAGCAAAAATGAACACATTTCAACCTGAAGATATTCCTTATGCCCAAGGGACTTTCAACCAATTTAGAGCCACCAACAGAAGGCAGAAGTGGAGGACATTTGGAGTGACATTGTTTGTTTTCCAAGCAAATGTTATGCATGATGGGGCCCTTCTCTCCTGTGGACGGCTGAACACCTGCCTGCCCATGGGAAGCAGCGAATTAATTGTTTTGCTTTGCTTGCATGTGCAGCTTTTGATTTAACCTGTCTTTATCTCAAACCACAGGTTTTCCAGCTTTCACCCTTGTGATTCTCTCCCCCGTCCTGCTGGTGGAGCTGTGTGGTGCTTGGCTGCTGCCTGGGGTTAAACCACAACAGTGTCCTGAAGTTAACTATAACTAATGAGCCAGTGAGTGATGGTACAACCTAATCATTGCTATCATGGCTCAGTGAATAACAGGTAAAATCAAAGAAACAAACCATAAAGCTATAAGGATAGTGAATAACTAAATGCCATTCCTCCGGATCAATTTCAGTAAGCAAAGCTCTAGAAGCAAATTGAGAGGGAAATAAACAGTACAAGGAAAAAAAATCTTTCAAGGCAAGCACCTCTCTTTTTCTACTTCCTCTTGCATTTTGCTGATTAATTTTTCCAAGTCATCAGGTGAACCATTATGTTCTTCACAATAATCAACCACTTTCCGACTACGGCGTTTTGGTCGGCCTGTAGAGCTCAACTCAACTACTTCTTCCTGTGGGAAATGAGAACGTTGCCATCAACAGCAGCCAGCTTCAGAATCAAAGGCCTGTGCTGATCCAAGAATTCTCAAAACCAAAAAAAGGCCTCAGTGATGTGCATCATGCAACACTTATCTAGACTTGGCAGCTTAAATTTTGGCTACGTAGAATATGCAGCCAAATGGTAAAGCTCTGTAATTGTAGATTATTTAAGTTTCTGGTTGATTTTAAAAAGCTACATTAATACTTTACCAATTCTAAGCTGAAACTGTCAACTCTATGAAAACAGTGTACTTTCCCCCAAAGCTACAAGTAATCAAGAACATATTTATACTTATATTGTTTTAGTTCTGTGCCACAGGCCTATCACAGTAACTGGCACTGAAATAGATAACAAATAGATCAGACTAAAAATTTATGCAAAAAAAGCAGGTTTAGTTACAACGATAATGAAGCAATACCAATGTGGTTTTGCATACAAGCTATTAATAGCAAGCACATTTCTAACATCCTTATCAGTAGGTACCTCATTATTTCCAAGCAGTTTCCTAATGGTGCGATTGACAATGGCAGTATAGAAAGTTTCCTGCTTCTTTGCCAGCGGAGCGTACACCACAACTTCTCGTTTAGGAGGAACCTCAAGAGCAACATCCGATTTCAGCCTTCTCAGTAAGAAGGGTGTCAGAATCTGAAATGGTGAGCACATGTTACAATTACTCAAAGCTGTCAATACAGCTAGTTTAAAAAAAAAAAAACAAGACAACAACACAGAAGCAGGCCTACTGATGCAATGCTATTTCGCCAATTTGAAGCAAGAGAGTCAATTTGCACATATATTTAGTTTTTTAATATGGATGCCTACTCCAAAAGTTTCACACACATGGTAGTACTAACATGTGTTGAAAGAACACATCCAGTGACATTTTAAAAATTTTGAAGTGTTTAGTATGGGTGCAGTAGTAACTACATTACAGACCTTTCTTACAAATTCCAGTAACTGAAAGTAATCTTATTACAAAACTGCTCAGTTTGTTTGTTATATTTCTTAAATCAAGTTTTTCTGAAAACGCCCACAACCTTTAACCAAAGTAAGTAAATTGTCATCAACAATTATACATAGAAGATACAGTTTAGATCCCTCACCAGCAGCTTATAATGGAAAAATGATAGGTCTGTAAGCATTTATTTCCACATATTCTTAAAAAAAAGAGCTTTGAGTGTAAATTTGAAGACAGGCATATTATAAAACCAGTTTGTCAAAAGGTATTCTGTTCAACACCTAAAAGTTACGTAAGTTCCCTCAAAGTTATCTTTTAACAAAATAAATACACAGATAAAATCTCTTGGTGAATGGAAGTCTGTAACTGCAATTAAGTTTGACTAAACTCAATTCAGTTCCAAGAATAAAAAGGAGTCGCTATCAAAGAGATATACTGTTCCTTTAGCATTTGTAAGTGCTGTAAAGATTGAATAAAACACTCCACAAGTCTAAGGAAGTCCAGAAATGCCACAATAAAAACCTCAGACCAGAATTCGGTATCACAAACAAGATTTTGACACACTTCATGACACTTATGGTCAATGTCACATCTAAACCATGAAAAACACAAAATGAAGGATAAATGAAAACCTGATGCAGCATATGCAAGATGTTTTGCTCCCTTTCTTTAGCAATAATATCTTCAGCAGTTTCTGTAATGCTGGTAATATCAAACCAGGATTCAAAGCTATAAAAACAAAGCAAGGAATAAAATAGCTTACTTCATAGCTATTATTCTTCATTATTTTAATATCTATTCTTCTCTTATCCTGTGATTTAAAAAAAATATAGCACTTAAAATCATCATGAATAGAAGGTGTACAGGAGGAATTTCTGAAAGATACCTGTCAATTCAGATGCTTGAGGTTTTAAGTGATTTGTAAAAATACTTGTACTAGTTGGAATATCCATTATTGTCTATTATATTCCATCTAGGTTATAACATTTTCAAAAAATTAGTCTAAAGACTGTTTTGGCAATGCTCTTCCACGTGACCCCCTACTGCTGCAGAAAAGGATCTGTGGGTCCTGTGTCTGCCAGCCTCACACAGCTTTATCCAGCACCTTTGAGAATTTCAAAGCAGCACCAGGCATTTGTGATAAGACAAACATCTCTCACCACAAATGTTCATGTCTTAGCTCAGAGCTGAGCTTCCACTACTCAGGGAGATGACAATTAATTCCTTCCTTTCTAAAACAACTAAGTGTGAGGCAAGACACATTTCAAAGCCTCTACCGCCAAATAATCATACTGAATTACAACCATGCCATAAAACAGCTCTTCACATGCTGATATGTTTAATAATTAAAGAGTCATAATAATACTCAAACAGAACAAAGAGAAATAGTTTCCACCATCAGATTGCAACCCACCTTTTCAAATCATCAAACACATCTGGCAACAGGAAGTTAAGCAGTGACCAAAGCTCTGCCAAGTTGTTTTGCAGTGGAGTACCAGTCAACAGGAGTTTATTGTCTGCATTAAATCGTTTCAATTCTCTGATAAGGCGGCAGTTCATATTTTTAATCCTGTGACCTTCATCTACTATCAGGTATTTCCAGTAGCAGCTCTACAAAAATAAAGGGTATTTCAGTAAACTTTTGCTTTATTCCATCAAAACAGGTGTCAGATTAATTAAGAAGTACTAATAAGACTGTCTGATACTGCCTGTTACAAAGGTTGTATTTACTGTTTTTCACTTTGCCAGACTAATAGAGCTGAGCCCAAACAGTAAATGCCATGAGTCTGCTTCATGGTGACTGCCTTTTAGAAAGCTTAGGTGGTTAAAATAAAACTTCTACAAGAAGCTGAAACAACCACTGTGATGTTAACCACAATATTTACACACTAAGTATAGTTTTTACTCCAAGCATCCTTCACCAACTACAGAAAGGTAACAAAAAGAGCAGGTATGCTGTAACTATCTGCTTTTAGAATAATGTTCTGTTTGAAGAACTTAAGCATTAAATTGCAGAGCTATTGCTACCAAGGAAACAGAGTGAATGCCAATATACATGCTGCAGTATGAAAATTACTGTACAGGCAGCATGTGGGTTTTTTTTACTGTGTTCAAAAACACTGCTATCAGTGCTGAGGCACAACACAGTCCTAGGGCTAAGAGAACTTAGATACCTGCAGGGCATTTCTGTCTCGCATTGCTATTTCAAAGGAAGTAATGACCACAGGATGGATTTGGAGTGATCCTTGTCTTCTGTGAATTTTACGAACCAGTTTACGACGCTCCTGCTGAGCTCCATGATAGAGCATTAGTGGAATCTGTAAAAAAAGAGGTTACAAGTCAGGACAATGATGCCCCTTTTAACCTAATGGGAAGACAGCAGAACTGAGATCTCTTACAAGAAGGCTGTAAATACATAGCAAGTCACGGCACAGTTTGTAGTAACCACATAAACTACAATTAAAATTATGTTCTATATAGAGAAAGTTTCAAGGCAAAGAATTAGAATAGAAATTAAACAATTGTGCTTTTAAACCTAAGGAAGAAAAAGAAAAGTCTTCATTTCTTTTACCTCTGGAGTAAATCTCTTGAATTCAGACATCCAATTTGGAAGAGTAGACAATGGACCACATACTAAGAACGGACCAGGGACTCCTCGCTCCACCATCAGTGCTATTGTTGCAATACACTGGATTGTCTTCCCCAGCCCCATTTCATCAGCTAAAATGCCATTAATACCATTTTCCCAAAGCATCTGCATGTAACAAAAAAAAAAAAAGTAAATGCATAATAATCAACACACCTTCAGAAAAACAAAGATCTTCAGGAATGTAACACCTGTGGAAACTCTCTACCAGGCCCATTTTATAATAGAGATGAAGATGATTATTTTAAAAGTAAATAGTAAATACCAAGCATCTTGTAAATGCTGGATATTCTCATGTAGATGTATGCATTCCTACCCAACTAAGTGCCTGACTAGGGCACAAAAACCAGAACAGTATCAAAGGAAAGTATGTAACTTAGTGTTGCATCAGAGGGCACTTTAACTGCAACTACAGCTCACATTATCCAAGGTTTTACTCGTCCCAGCTCCAAAAAATTCACTTAGGTCTCCTCTCTAGAAGACCAAATGACTGTGCTGACATTTCAGTTTTATCTAATCAAGGAGCTGCTGTAGGCATGGAGCTTCTATAGCTACCTCACGACAAGAAAAAGGTGCCCTTTCTGGCCAACACAGCCACCTGCTCCAGCCAAAGTTCTTTGTGCAGACACTGCCTACTCTGACAAATGACAGAGCAACCTCTCACAAAAGAACAGAAAGGAAGACACAGAAGTGCTCTTCGGCCACACTCTATTATTCATAGAGATACATAAAAAGGTTATTATAACTGAGAGCCCAACTAAGGAAGCTGGTTTTCCCTCCAGAAGAGGCTTGTCTTCACTAGGCACTTTCCAGTAACAGAAGTGAGTAAGCAAGTTTAGTGGCACTCACTTGAGGGATGAGTTTAAGCCTGTTGAAACAGACTATGTATGCTTGGAGGGAGGAAAAACAGAAAGAAAAAAACCTAAAAGAAATATGAGATCAGTAGCAGACTTAAAATTAGTTTTGACTCTTATAAATGTTTTAATTTGGCTTGCATGCTGAAACAGGTAGAAGTTAAAAATGTATGTGGGTAATTTGGATGGCAAGTTCCTATAGTTTTTTATTTCAGAGGCTAAAGACATAACATTTTTAACACACAGTGTTAATATTACTAGTTAAAGACTCCAAGATACAGAAAATGAAAACGTATCTGTGTCAAGCCTGCAAACATGACAGGTCTTTGAATACTTATGGGCTAGGTACTGAACTCCCTGAGAGAGAAATAAGACTGTCCCTCAGTAGGATGTACAGTCCTTCTGCTATCACAAACTCTTTGTAAGGAGAGGTTGAGTTGAACAAGGAAATAGGTGGAAAAAGGGAAGATGGAGAACACCAGCCAGAAAGTCTAAAGAAAGGCTTAGAAACACCAATATCCTTCCCACATTAAAACATTTTATCTGCTGTTTGACAACTTTTTCATAACACCAGCTGAGATCATAAAGAATTCTCTCTCCTCTTCACCCTCCCTTTACCAAGTACGACCACAGACTTCTAATATCTGTTCCCCTCCATGCCTGTTTCCGATCAGCAGCAATTCTCATCAAATTCAATTGCATCCATACCCTTAGCCACTCCATGCCTTCCACTTGGTACCACCTCATTACACCACCAGTAAAAATCTTTGGCTGCTGAAAAGGCACTGGTTGTCCATTAAATTTTCGCACTGGATCAAGAAATTGCTTCGCACTGTGTCGTACAGCTTGACACAACCTGTCCTTAATGACACTGTTTGAGTCTCCGTTTTTCTGCAGGTCTTCTGGATGCAGGTTGTCAGCAGAGCTTTCATCCTATAGAAGGAAGGTCAAGGAACATGTGACAAGTGGAATGCACATCAAAGCCTGCTATGACATACTTCCTCCCAATTTACACCAGCCTTAATGTGCAGTCAAGTAATTCAGTCTCTGACACAAAGACTTATTTGAGTTAAATGCCAGCTCAAGAGTAGACTTTATAGATTCTTTTCTCCTTTAGAATTCAAAGGCAGCGACAGCTACTGAAGCTATTTGGCTTATAACTTTCTAGCCATGAAAGTAAGTGGACTTAAAACCCTCCTCACAGAGGATGGCATTTAACACACCTATTTCCCTTCTGTAAGCTGTTCTAATGTTGGGAAGCAATTCACACTGTGCATGTAGCTCTTGAATTACAGCAGAAGCAAAAAAGAGACCTCACCTGTTATCTCCACACTTGAATGCTTAAAAATTACTGTCTTAAGGTCTTAAACACCAACACAAATATTTTTTAATAAATTCCTATCTCCTTGATTTCTGAAGCTACTAGCATTCTATAAAGTATAAATACCTTCAAACTCAGTTTAAAAAAAAATAAAAGTTTTCACCTTGGATTTCTGAAATAAGTATTTAAGTGCATTCACTTGTACCATCTTTCTAAACTTTAATTCAGGACTTCAATAACTAGCAGAGATGTTTATTTACAGGTAAAGTTTAGCGATACATTATAAAGTATAAAAAGCCCTCCCTTCCATTTGGCTTAGTGCTCTTAAATTGCAATAATATGTGTCAACATACCTGATTTTCCACTTTACTTTTTTTTGCCACTGATAATATTTCCTGGAAACAAACGGGGAAAAAAACATGCTTATGTGCTTTTCAACCTTACAGGCTACTGTAATTTGTATTTCATGCAATCGCTTCATTCATCTTTCAATCTAGATATACTTTAAAAAGCTTTCCATATAACATCATTAATCATACAAGTGACTCTAAAACAAAACCACACACCAGATAATACACCTCAACTACAAAGGGCAGCTGAAAATTCAACTGGCAATGTAGACTCTTCACAGCTTGCCTCCACAAAGACTTGAAAAAACAAGAGTATCCAACCTCTACAGCTGTGACAACACTGCTTGCTACATAGATCTTTGCTGGAAGAAAGTCCTATCTAACAGACAGACTACGGATAGCTGATAATCTCTGATAGCAATGTGTGAGAATGGAGTGCTCTAAAATATAGATGTCACAGAAATTGGCTCACCCATTACAAGTTGTGCTACAAAAATCCAGACAACCCATTTATAGTTAAGGCCTACCTCTTTGGACATAATTTCTGATATGTTGTATGTCCCATCTTCTCTCCCTCTCTTCTTTTTTGTCCCTATAAGATAATATTTGAGTTTATACAATGCATCAAATATTAAGGAAATCAAACCCACCAGTACTGAAAAAAGGCAAAGCCTTTAAATACATTACCTGATTTCTCCTCTTTACCATCAACTGGGTTTTGACCCTAGAAAATAAACGTAGGAAGAGGTTCATCATCTTATGCATCCCTAACTATCATGACACAGAAAAAATTATGTAATCAGACTCCAACTATTACCTTTGAAAGCTTCTTGAAACATTTCTACTATTAAACAGTTTTCAAAAACACAGCAAAAAAAAAATTCCTGCTTATTTTTTCTTGTTACTTAGTCACTATCTTGGCTGAATAAGCAACCATTGCTAAAACAAAAAACTCCTCAAGACAAATTGAAACCATTTCCTCTAATAATTAGTCAAAAACATTGCCTAAAGATGACTGTCATGGTATGCTATTTTTAAGCACTTTCAAACACCCTTACTGTAGTTAAAATAAATATGGTATATTAGACAGATCCTGCAAGTCAAAGACTGGGTAATCAAACTTACTTATTTTACTTACCTTGATCAAAACTAACATTGTAATTTCTCAGACTTTTATTCAGAAAGTTGCATAAAATAGCTACTTAATCTTACCTTGGCAGATTTTAACATCATCTCTCTCTTCTTTTCTAGCTTCTCTTTCCTTCTCTGTTCCTAAACAAAATAAAAACTACACATGCAATTCTTATCTTTCTGTAACACCCACAAGAGTACTATCCACTACAGAATTGATAGATTACATTGCTAATACCGAGTTCCATGTACTCTATAGACTTTCTTATTTGCAACCCCATTAAGTCTGTTCTGATGTAGTTTAAAACAATAAATCAAAATTTGGACAAGAAAATGCAACTGCTCTGAATTGCTTGTCAGTAAATACGTTAAACACTTAAATACAGTAATTTAGAAAGACTCAAACAAAAATATTCCCGATTGCAAACTCCTGAAGATTACATCTACTGCAGTAAGTTCGCCACTCATCGAACGTCTGCGTTCTACATATTCATTGCAGGACAGCAATATAAGTAGCCTAGAATGCGTTTAACAAAGAAGTGCTTTCATGTCTTGAAGAACTAAAGATTTTCATTCCATCTATTTTTACCTGCTGGAAGCAAATGAATCCTGAAGAAAGAGATAAGAGACCTCAGTATTTATCAGATGGAGCAAGATTTAGTACTGAAATACGCATTCTAGCAATACAATTACCATGAATTCAAGCTGATGGTTCAACTAGAGAAGTATTTTGGAAAGGAGGTTCCTGCAGTCTATCAGTGTCCCTTTTTGGAGAATGTTGTTGTCCTTAATCTTTTCCTCCTTCTCCCTCTCTCTCAAGCATAAACTCTAACAAGCTTGCCCATAAAGGTACAGTTAAGAAAGTCAAGATAAAGCTAGGCATTAACTCAGCAGCCCATGGAGTAAAAAAAAAAAAAAACCAAAAAAACAAAAAAACCCACGTAACGCTGTTTTATGGAAGCTCTTGTTTGGGAACAGCATGGCCTCGGATCACTGTAATTTATCAATTTGAAGGAGGCCCAAGTTAGCATCTTGAAGGAACATCTCATCCTCACCTTTCAGTTAATAACACAAACAGGGCACTCAACTTCCTAACTGTCAGTTCTTTGCACCTTCCATCCTCCCTCCAGGTTTTCTAGCTCCCTTAAACTTCAGTTCTTATTTGAAATACTTACTTTGTTTTTCTTGCTCTCAGGCCAAAAGAATTGTAAAGGCATCAGTGCCACCTTTACACTGTGACTCTAAATTATAATTCATGTTCTTTCATGTCTGATTCATCCTTTAATTTATAGAACAAATTCTGAATACTATGTAAAGCATCATTTCATTCCTGTGCAGTAGGTTCCAGTAGATTTTAATGTTACTAACGCAATCTTAAAAACATTTTTACTTTAAACAGGTGGATGGAAAAAAAACCCAAACAGACAGTACCTTAAGAATCCCCACTGCAGACAAGAATACACCTACCTCTAGCTGCTGCTGTTCCATTTTGGTTAGCAAGAATTTGGAATAGATGTTGCTTTTTTCCAGCAAATGTTGAAGCCTCTTATAGCGCATTTCACTTGACTCCCTGTCCCAAGAAGTGCGAGCCTGGCCGACAAAAAGAGATGTCAAGCATTCACAGATACAATTGTGTTTATACTGAAGAACAGTTCCTTGTGTTAAAAGCATTAACTCTGAAGCATCTCATACACAGACCCTTTTCCTTCCAGCCATTACACATCTACGATTTGTGAGTGTATGGACTCACACGTAGCTATGAAGTGCTGTAAGATCAAAGTAACTGAGGGTTGCATTCACTTGCATATGCACCATACATACCCCCAGTATAGCACATGGCATATAAGGGCTCAAGGATGCCTCAACTCCAATTCATAGATCTAGAGCATAATGAAATCTCAGTTCATTTGTAGTCTGCAAAATTTGTGAGGAAAAAAATCCTACCAGACAAATTCCAGCACAGCTTCCCTAGTATTATTATAACCCTTCATGAACATTTACACCAAGTTAGTTTCTCATGAAGAACAAGATATACAGACAGCTACAAAACTATCATGCACACAGTTTACAGAGCTCAAGTCAGTTCCCAATATGAAAACAGTAACTTCTGCTCACTTTGCTTACAAAATCCACACATGCTTTTCAAAGTAACTGCTGCTGAATTAGTCAGGGCTCTGCGTTTAGAAGTTTGCAAATTACTCTTTAAAACTCAGATCAAGACACCCCCAAAAAGTAAAAAAGCATTAACTCTTTTGCATTCATCTAACATTGCCTGTAAAACCGAGATATCAAACAAGTCACAGAATCACTTAGTTTGGAAAAGACCCAAGATCATCGAGTCCAACCATTAACCAGCACTGCCAAGTTACCACTAAACCAAGGATGCTTTGGAAGTGTGACATCTAGGGAAGTGTGACATCTAGGGAAGTGTGACATCTATGCACTTTTTGAGTGCTGCTTCCACGCTTCCCCAGGCAGACTGTATCAGTGCTTGATCACTTCAGTGAAGAATATTTTCTGAGAATGTCCCATCCAAACTTCCCCTGGCTCAACCTGAGGACATTTCCTCTTGTGTTATTGCTTGTTATCTGGAAGAAGAGACCAACCCCCCCCCACCTGTCTACAGTAGTTATAGAGTGAAGAGGTTTAAATTAGCATCTCCAAGAGAAACCCCAGAGAGACAAGATGCACAGCTTTACAAGATGCTTATCTATGTCATTGCCTTCAGAAGAAACACAGGGGGAAGGGCAGCTAAGACACAGAAAGACAAGGGACTCTTCTGAAACTAAATACACAAATAGGCAGGGAAATGGGATATTTCCTGAATCATGGGACAAACTGTGAGACACTGAAAAGGTGGAGAATGTCTGTGCCCCCAGAAGCCAAAACTTGATTTTCTCCAAGTAATTCCAATCCCGTAGCAATCACACCTTGTTCTTTTATGAGACGGAGATGAAGATCTATCTTCACAATTTCTCTAGAGGAGGAGATTGCATTCCCGTGATTTTATTTGCTTTTTCAGCAAACTGCTATTACTCACTTTTTTTTGGAGTGAACACAGCACTCTAAATTGGTCGAACTGAAGGACTGTTGCCTTGACCAACTACAAAAATTTCAAGTGGAAAAAAGGAAACTCAAAGATGAACAGCACCGAACTCTAATGATATCTCACTCTGCCTTCTGACTCAAGCCTTCAAGCCTCATGAAAGTGGTTTTTTCCCCTTTTTGACTGAAAAGGTCAAAAATTTGCCACTCGGTCACCACTCTACATTCACACATATTTGCACAGTGGTATTTCGCCATTAACCCTCAAAGAGAAACGGCAACTCCTTTGCTGAACTGCTGTACAAATCACCTGGCAGGGGGTTTGCTGAAGTGACAAGCATAAGAAACCCAGAAGTTGCCCCCTAGTAAGCCTGTGGTCACTACAGGAGTAAATCCCCTTGGTCTGACTGGCCCCAGATTGCACAGGGAAAAGGTGATAAAGCACATAGGACAATGGAGCAATATCCTTGCTAGAGGTAAGTCCTCTGGATTCTCAAGAAACGGAGAATACAAAAAAACCACCACATTACAGCATTGTTACAGAAGTGGTTGTTGTGAAAGAAATTACAATTCTAAGTCTCCTTCTCAATAGTTCCTGTGCAATGAGAAAATCTGCTCTACAAAGGTTTCCTCCTTACATTCCAAAAGTACTACCTCAAAATTTTTAGTTCCTAGTCTGATCACGGAATACCTGAAGTTCAGACAGGCTACATTATCACTTACTGTTTGCAACGAAGAATATTATGAGACTTCTGGGAGAATCAATATTTCTTTCTAACTACAGTATCACAAAATAATGCATCCTCAAAACATACCTTTATAAATCCCAACTTGTCTTAGAGAAAGGAAAAACAGTAATCAAAATTAGTTCCAGGTGTCAGAGACTAGTATTTTTCATGCCCTTAGAATAATGCTTCAATTTTTAAGATAGGGAAAAAAAACCCCACTCACCTGATTTCTCAATTATATAGAGTAACAGCATTAGTTCCTTGAACTAGATCTCTAAGGTCCCCTCCAACCCAAACCATTTTGTGATTCCATAGAACACAATTCCCCAATGAGCATTTAAGAGAACAGTTCTTTCAAGCTTGTATTTCCTTATGTCTGAAACACGATACAAATTATCATGTTATCAGAATACTATATAAGGGATCAGCACAGGTCTAGCAGCATCATGCTTTCATGTTCCCACTCCAAAACAGACTGGTTAGTTTCAACCAATGCTTAACATCAACGTTTGAAAACATTCTCAGCAAGAGGGAAATGACGCATAGTAACGATTACATCACTTGCAGTGGGGAGGTACATTTCCCTGAAGAAGTCTTTATTTCCTGTAACATAGGCACACCGAGGTACGCAAACAAAACACCGACTCCCAGTTCGATCACACGTACCCTTCTCCTGGCAGCAATGCCAGGTCACAGGCAGCTCCCGCACAACTGTGGGCAGGGAAGAGCAGGAGTGCAGACCAAGACACTGACTGGCATAAACCTGATCCTTTTTAGCTGGGCTTTCTCAGCTAGACTACTTCATCAGTTCTGCATAAACTATACCTCCTACCGAAAGAAACACATAACCAGGCTTATTTCTGGAAAGGATCTGCAGAACTCTACTCAGGCCGTTTGTTTGGTAATGTTTTTTTCAACCGAGGACGGAAAGAAGTGTTAGGTACACCTAGAGAAACAAAACCAGAAAAGTTTTGTCTTCAATGTTTCACACAGAAATTCAGAAGAATGCAACCTTACTACTCTCTGAAATCAGCTCACTTTAAAGGCATTACACCTTACATTTTCAGGCTCAGAATGACAAAAGCAAAGAGTTAATCTTCTTACTGCAAACTTCAATGCGTATCAAACGCAGTAGGCTTCTTGCTAAGCGCAAGAGTTCACCGTTAGCTTTGAAAAACAAAGAGAAAAATGAAAGCCCCCGGTGGATGATCAAAAGGCGCTTACGCACCACAGCACGGCCTTTAGCAACCCCTCACGTTTGTTTGTTTTGAAACCCAAGGAGCTGCACGGCCCCGGCCCGCAAACAAACCCTGCCGCCGGGCGGGGCGGCCGCCCCCGAGCCGCCCCTCACCTTCTCCAGCATCTGCCGCTCCTGCTCCAGCCCCGCCGCCTCCAGCTGCTCCTCTTCCTGCAGCATGGCCGGCGTGATCACCGCCGCCTCTGCCTGCTCCCCCATCTCGGCTCCCAGCGGTTCTGCAACGAGTGCACGGTTACTTCACGGTTACCCGCGGCCACCCCCGGCCGTGCCCCGCGCCCGCCCCTCACCGCCGCCGCTGCCCGAGTTGCGGGCGGGCATTGCCCCGCCGCAGCCCCGCTCCCGCGCGCCGCCTCACCGCCCGCCTCGCGAGAACAAAAACCGCGCGCTGCCCAAGCCGCGCGAGAGCTGGCGCCGTTCTCGCGAGGCCGCCCGCTCCGCCCCGGGCCCGCGCGAGGCCATCTTGGCTCCTGGCAGGCTGCTGGCACAGGCGGGGCATGGCCGGGAGCCGGCCCGTTGGAATGGGCTGCCCAGGGAGNCAGTCTGATGGACTCTGTGGTTGTGTCCCGCTCCCCTCGGCCGGTGCCCGTCGCTGCCTCGGCACCTGGAGAGCGGGACATGGCGCGGGCTGGTCGGCTCCAGCGAGGGCCTGAGGACTTCCCTGGACACTGCTGCTTGTGCCACGAGGGGGCAGCGGAACGCTGGAAACCCGGACGGGAGTGCGTGTGCTCCAGCCGACGGAAAACCCTCTTTCCAAAAACAGACACTACGTTAAAATAAATATTTCCAGTGTTCAGAGCACAAACACTTTCGCTCCACCTAAATAACACACAAGCTGTCAAAATACCAGGGCTTATCGCCTCAGATGCGGTGCTGGTAATTGTCTATGCGTGTTTATCAAACGAATCACTATTTTAAACTTACTCCACACACATGGCGACCTGTGCCAGGAGACCTGGGAAGGGGGAGGAAAGAAGAAGCAAAAGGACAAACAAGTCTAGTAATAACTGAGGTGGATGGCATTCTTCTCATTCCCAAAGCCTGACAGGCCGATTCTGGATAATGTGGTTTATGGAAAAGTGATACTGTTCTCCAAGGCATAGTTCAGAGGTTAACCGGAGATGGTTCTGCATCCCTTTGAGGCAGCGTTAGCAGTGAGTAATGTTATTAATCTGCAATAAAGCTATTTTATAGGCATGGTGACAATCAAATGCACCTTTTTCAAGCCTCTGTTTCACTTGCAACTATCCTCAAGACATCATAGTGAATAAACAAAAAAAACCCCTTATTTTCTATGGCACCTTTCATTCTGTAAAACCTAAAGTGCTTTCCAAACTATACCATTAAAGTAGAAAAATCAACTAAATGACAACTGAAAGGCATCCAAGATGGAATATGGTGGTGGCTGTAGTGGTTCTCAACACTGCTGCAGGCAGGAAGCAGGGATGAGGATGCAACTAGAACTTAAGGAGCATTTTGGAAAATTGCAAAGATTTTGTCTGAGATACAAACGATAGCACCTCTAGTATTTTAACAAAAAAACACCATTAAATCTTTCCTTCCCAGAAATTGTTCTTATCCAAAGAAAAACCTTCTCAGTTAAATCCCTAATAGAATACAAATGTTCCATCTCACTCCTGTGTCCATACACGTTATTTTGTAACATCATTTAAACCATTTTTAGAATTGTGAGACACACATACTCCTTACCTCAGATAATCACTTAAATGAGATGGCTTTGTTTCAGCCGTTTCCTGCTCTGCCCAACACCTTGTCTGCAGGCAATTTGGGATGGGAAGGGATTTGCCCCTGGGTAGTGGCGTTGTGGCTCCCTGTGGGTGGCTCAGCATCACGACTGCTATTCATTTTTGCAGGGAGAGGCTGTGCTGCTCTGCAGGGACTCTCATCCTCCCTCCCATCACAGCTTCCGTGGCTGCATCCACGTCCACGTGCCCCTGGACGCCCCCTCTGCTATGCCCTGCAGCAGGAGAGGGGCTCTGTGGGCTTCTAGGAGAGTATTTATTTGCCTCTGTGTGCAGTGTGTTTCTTTGTTCAACTAGTTCTGATTTAGGTCTAGAATATTATTTTCCCTGTTTATTGGTAAAAGTCATCAGGAAGAGAAGTGATTGACTGGTAATTAGCCATCTCTTTGGTGACATTCTTATATCCAACACCCTCAAAACTTGATGCAGTGAAAGCTTTGTAAAACATGCCCTTAAAAAAAGTATTTCAGATAAATGCTAACCAGATCAATCAGTTGTGGTTGAAACCTGTTGGACACATACCATTCTCTGTTTTTAACATCCCACAGACAGACACGTAGAAGGGGAGTGTGCAAAAGATTCATGTCCAGTCTTGCAGACAAGGGCAATTAGCCTGGCTTAGCACACGTGAGTAAGGTGGTGTCAACAAACATCCTCCTCCAGATCCACCAGATTCCACTACTGTGGAGTGAGTATGTGCTGCTTGTCACTGCTCCTCTCCAACTGCTCTCAAGACTGAGACATCAGTATTTGATATTAAAAGCCTGAGGTAACAAGGGGAATAAGGAAGTTCTGATGTAAATTGTTCATGGGGTAGGTCCTTAGGAATTTGAAATAGAGCTGTTTCTCCAGAAAAAGATATTAAATGGACAGAGCTGAGAGCACCTTCCAGAAGTGTAGCAAGATCCAAAAATTTATGTCTCCATGGCATAAATCTTCACTCACTGCTTAGCCCAAGCAAAGAAGTTGTAACATGTAGCTTCTATCCAGAAGCGATTGATTTTACCTCATTAGTCAGTGACTTATTACTGCAGTGCAGAAAGTCACTGGTCCATCACCTTTTGTTTCAGAAGATGAAAGTCCCTCGTAACACACCTGGACGCTGCTATAGTCTAATGCAAGGTGCAGAGAAAGATGAACAGTGGCACAGAGGGGGCTGGGGGAAATTACAGTGCAAGAGAGCAGATAAGAGTTAGAAAAATGCAGATTGTAAACAAAGACGTTTCTGTTCTCAGGTTGGCCAAGTGGCTGCTGCTAAGTCACAGTAACCCTGGGTTGTCACCTTTGAATTTTACTTGTCACTCTGGTATGCAATACAAGAATGTGTGCTGTTTCATCATGCTCCTTGCCTGCGCAGGTTACCTAATTAATTTACTATAAATTATAAAAGTAGTTCCTTGTACTAATTGCTCTGTCTGCTGGATGACCAAAGAGGAAGCTGGGACTTTGAAACAAGATGGTTTTCTTTAGATGAGAAAAGTGAGACATACAAATTCAGGCTATTTTGTCCTTGTCTTATTCCTTCACAATATATGTACAAAGCTTTCCTACTCCTGATAAAATGAGGAAGTCTCCAAAGCATTCCAGCAGATAGCAGTAGCATCCCTGACATTCGCTCACTGATGTTCAAATTTAATTTTTTTTCTCTTTTGTTGTTGTTGATGATGTTGTTTGTTTGTTTCCTTAAGAATTAAAGACTGCTAAAACACAGCAGTAGAAGCCAAGGAGACTGGTTGTTCTTCCTCATAGCAACAAACATTCTTGTTATGACTAAAAGACATACTATAGCAGGATTCTATTCTCCATCCACAAGCACAATCTTCAGGTGGTCAGAAATTTCAGAGATCAACTCCAGTTTAACTAAAACTCCTGTAACTAAAAGCTATACATCGAGCTGGGAGACGTGTAGGAAAAACGTAGGGAAGTGTCTGGGGTCTCGGCAAGTAACCAGCATGCTGTATATACAATAACACTAGATGGCTGCACAGTATCCAAGAAACTGCTCTTGACTGCGTTTGATTTTGCAGCTTGTGCACCTGAAATACACACAGTGAGATGTGTCGATCGGCAGAGTGTGTTTGTGTGCCAGCCCCTCTCTGTTAGTAGGCAATCCAGTTCTCTGAGCTGGCAGGCAGCGCTGCAGGAATGGCATTTGCTGACAGCTGGGCTTAAGCATCCCATCAAGTAACATGAACATCATGCTGTGGTGGGGCAGCCTTCCTCCAGATTTGCTATGTCCCTGTCACCGGGAGCTGAACCACATGTGAAGCAACTCCTGAGACACTCATTTCCAACCTGGCCTTTTGAGAAACCTGATACCCCATAACTGCCAGGCGAAGGGTGGGGTATGCAGAGGGAGGCAGAAACCTCTGTGGCCATCCAGCTTTAATCAGCCATATTTGTTTGTTTACAAGGACATCTAAATAATACCACCCACCATTCTGTTCATCAACATCCCAAAGATTTCCAGCATTCAGCTCTCAGGTTTCTAGCTCCTGCTGCAGCATGCAGCCCGGACCAGACAGAGCCGGATTAGGGTTGTCAGGGAAAAGGATTGATAGCAGGATGTTACGTTTTGGCAGGTAATCAGTTCTCTTGGGGGACAGGATCCTTCCTTAAAAGATGCTGTGAAAATGAGAAAATAATTACCACTTAAGTCTGACAGTTTCAGCGAGCCCTTAAACTGGTGTTTGAATACACAACTTTTATTCATATATTACATGAAAGATTGCTTGTGTTTTCTCACCATGACCAGGTCTGGATGTTTCAGCATCTCTGCTTGTAACTGACTATACAACATCTGCTAAGAAATGACAGTTTTATCCAGCTCATCACCTAGTCCAAATCTTTCAAGCATAACTTCTGTCAGCAATGTGTTCCCTGGCTTACATATGGGTAACTGTCACAAAATCCCCTTCTAGTTTCTCTGCCCATAATTGTTTGGCTCTTCGCGATGATTTGTGGCTGTGCATCCCCACAGGCACCAACTTCGTGCACAATGAGATATACCTTCTGCTTCAAAATTACATTCTGCTCCCACTTGACATGTATACATACTAGGATCAGAGCTTACAGCTTCATTTCCAGGCACCCCTGGTAAGGTGGAACCAAACCCTGGAAGGCACCTAACCATGTTGCACAAAGCTCCTGCCTGGAGCCTCTTTGCTTGTGACGGCAAGAAATTAAAATGTTACAGCTGAGGCAGAGAGGAAGAGCACAGAAATTCTTCTGTGCTTCAGTTTGCTACCTGCCCATCACTCTTGCCAATTTGCCAGTAAAGCCTGGAGATCCTAACATCCCTCCAACTGCAGTCTGTGATCCACTAGATGTTGGGAATTCACAAGCTAAGGGACCTGGAAAAGCTGATCACAGGATGCAGCTTTGCCCGTGCTGCACAGCAACCCAGAGATGTGTGAGCTCAGGGAGTCCTCACCTAGGTTTGAACATGCCAAGTCTCTGCTTCTCCCCACAGTCAGAGTCAATCCAACCAGGACTGATTACATTTTTGAGCATCATATGAGACAATGACCACTAAGTCACAAGGAAAAAAAAAACTCTTGTGAAATTTTTGCTGGCAGGCAAAGGAAGAACACAAACATCTATGAGCTCAATGTGTACCAAACATGCATGTTGAAATCTTACTACAGGTTGAGAGCACAGAGTGGGGAGACATATACGTACAGGCAAACCCCAGCACTGATGACATATGAGAGTGATTGAAGCACCACAATGTTCACAAAACTTTGTCCACAGGTAGTAAATCAGCTCCTTTTGTGGCTTTTGATCACGGGGATTTGGTTGGATCTGATGACAGCTGTTTTGCATGAGATAATCAGTCTTGCCTTTTGGTAACTCCTTCAGAACTGGGCTAGCTACAATATTTATCACCAGCTAATGTTTTGTTACTCATTTTATCATCGTTACAAATATCAGGAAATGCTGCACCATTAGCAAACCCATGGTTTAACCCCAGCAAATAGGAGGGCCAGACTCACATTCACAGTGCCTTCTCAAAGGTTTCTAGAACTACAGCCATGGGGGTGAGGGATGTCAGTGCCATTAAGATTTTTTTTTTTCTCAGAGACCGTCAACACCATTAATAAGCTTAGATTGTCTCCAGGGGAATCTACTTGGTACAAGGTTTGCCTGCAATTGTACTTACTAACGTGATTTATTTGTGTTTTGCAGTATAGTGCCCAAAATTCACTTAGTTCACAGCAAGCAGACAGTACAGTTACTATCTCACTTAAAATCCCATTCCTTCTGATTCCTCCATGCTTAGTTTTTGCTGACTCATAAGCAACTTCCACTATGCAAGGGTATGTTGATCTTCAGCAACAGGCAACAGCATACACAGACACAGAGTCTCCAGCCTAGTTATGTCTAGCATGTGTCAGAGATGTGGGATCAGGCAGCCACAAATGGCTCCCTGCAACCTTGGTGGGGTGGAGAGCCCAGCCCTTATATATGCTTTTAGCATATCTGCTGAGAAGTGCAACTCCCTTCCCTCACACTCACCACAGCACAAAGGTATTTTGAATCCTGCAAAAGGCACGCCAAAAATCAAATTTTTTCCATCAACAGAGAAAATGAGGAATGTGTGTATCTGATCTGTTGGGCTCAAAGGGGGAGATGATTAATCACCAGCAAGGGAGGATGATTGTAGATGGCAAGTCAGCATCTCTAAGTATTTTGTTTTCCCTCCTCTCATCCCTTTCTCCTTTTAAAATGAATTCTAAGAGATTGTTTACAGTAGAGTCCCCTCTGCATGCTTTGGCATCTTGTCTGAAGTCAGCAAGTCACATCCTTTCTGCCAGCATTCAGAAAACACTGGTCTAGAAAACAGAACCTGCCTTGAAGACAAACCAAGAAGTACATTGTTTCAGGAGCAGCTGTAGGTGAGGCCTCGGAGAGGAACTGAGATGGCCCATTAAGGGTAAGTGGATGGAATCCCAGCCTCAGTGAGCCCACTGGGTGTTTTGCCCCATCAGAGTATATTCTTTCCTCACCAAATTTCTGTCAAAGTTCTCAGGATTTCACCAGAAATTTTTTGCACCTCTGGAGTCTGCTGTTGATGAAACCTTCTGCTGTGATCTAGTCAGGCTGTACAGTCAAAGAATGAATGACTCAACATAAGGGATGAGCAGAAGACAAACCGTGGTAAGTGGTAGCCTAGTGATGCTCTGCTTTTTTAATCCCCAAGTCACAGAAAGTATTACAGTACAAACCACATATGGAAACAACAGGATAAACTACAAGACCTATGCTGGTGGAGATACTGCACTTGGATTTAAATGTAAAACTGAAGTTTTTGTGCAACTACAGTCGTTAAGAGTCATGTAGTATTCATTGAATAATAGAGTCATTAATGTTTGCACCCAGACAAAATTCTTGCTCAGATCAGTTCCTGCCCTATGGTTTCAGTTGGACACACTGTTTTCCATTTTGTCTTAAACTCTTGACTGGAAGTGAGGTATTTCCTTTAATACTGTTATATTGAGACCAAGATCTACGTCACTTATAAAGAATCCCAGATTCACAGGGAATGGGAAATACTATAAAAGTGTGAAAGAGCAGCCTTTTCCTCTTTCTTTGAGGTAAGAGAAGAGGAAAAACCCATTAAGCTTCTTTCAGAAGATTTTATGCTGTGGTTTTGATCCCGAACAGGCAGAAATACTAACAAAGCCAGTGATTTTCCTCCAATGGAAGGTTTTTAAGTGGTTTTGATGAGAAGTGTGCATACAGCTGGTTCTCTGGTACGAACCTGTTCTTTTTCCTTAGTGCTGGGTACGTGGGGAGAACACCCACATGCCTTTAATTAATACAGACATCACAGAAGGGAGTGGTGCTGGGTAAGAGGTGGTCCGCTATAGATCAAGGGAGCTCACTCTCTGCGGTGCATCCTAGGGTGCTGTGCAATGTAGCACAGGCACTGCAGGGCTAGCACTGACCTTTCTCTCTTCCAGAAACACTAAACATTGGCCCTAGGACCTAAGCAGGAATTACCAGGAACCATGAACAATCAGGACACTACTGGGCAAGTCATATGAGTGCAGCTCATCAGTCACTGTAGTACTGCTCATGTGGAAACAACCCTGCATCAGTAAATCTGGCTTACAGCAAAAAGACAAAGAAATCTGAGCACTGGGGACTGACATAAGTAGGTGCCAGTAGGAGGGTTCAGGACATGTTGTGCAGACTATTTGTAAGGACATGTTTCTGGCATTCTGAGTCCATAAATAATGTTTGCTAAAAGGTATTAGGTACCTTCCCCAAGGGCTGCTAGAAAAAAGGAATAAGCAGACCAGAAGGAGCTTAGGCACATTCCAGTTTGGGGAGGAGAAAGAGGCTGCAAAGACAACTCTAGCAGACTTATTATGGTACCTCTATGAAACGTTTGCCTTTTTTACCCAGAGGGCAGGGGTGAGGGAAATATGATTCCTTGCTCTGACAATAGTGGAGATCGAATGCTGTATCTGGATGGACTGCACTCTCTTCTCTTGGAGCCACTCCTGCAAAGGTGTCCTAAGCCAGACTGACAGCAGCCAGAGGGGGTTCTGGCAGCTGCTCATATCCCAGGGAAATGGCAGATATATGAACCGACCTCATCAAACTTAGGGAAAAGTGAGGAAAGTACTTGGATTTGCAGAAACAAATCTTGCTTTGCTCCATCCTTATTTACAAGGTTGATCCAGGACAAAACATCACCTCTTCAACCCAAACAAAGCAGCACCACGCAGAGAGCACTGCAAGTCTGCTGATGTCCTTGCTGTGATCCCGCTGGGGCTTCAAAGTGCATTCACAGTTTAAAGAAATGGATTGAGATGATAAAAGAGAATTATCTTTGCTTTACCCTCATATGCTTAGTAAACTCCCATGAAAACTTAGCAAACTCCCCATGCTGCTTCCCCAAATGTCTGTGCCTCAGGCCCAAACTCAGTTATTCCTTTAATCCTGTACAGGAGATCCAAGATCAAAGTTGGTGGGACTTTGTTTCATCGCAGCTATTCCCAGCACCATCCCTGGAATTCAGACAGCTGCTGGTTTTCATTCCTCAGCCATGGGCTAGCCAGATCTGACACCTCAGTGTTAACCCTTGGTTTTGGCATGAATTATGAACTGGAGTCTTGTCTCCTGAAAACTCCCCTGCTCTGCAGCAGATGACTCACCTTCACTGTGGTACCTCATGGGAATGAATGGGGTGAACTGATGTTTGCTACATGGGTACCAAAATTCCGGTGGCAAAGGAAGGGATCCCTGTGCAATCTCGGATCTTCTGAGATGGAAGGTGATCTCTAACTGTCCATTATATTATCCCTGGGAGAGGGGGAAAAGAATTGAAAACATGAAACATTTACTGGAAAAAACAAGACCAGCCCTGTATTTCATCAAAACATTTTGTTTTGTTCCACTTGTAATTATTTCCATCCAATGAAAAAATACTTTAACAAAGAAAATGACAGTTCCCTTCCATGGGCAAACAAAATAAGAAGTCATGTCAGTTCTCGTACAATGCTACAGTGAAGGTGACATATTTTTAATGCTGTGTTGAAATTGTCTTTACTTGTATTGCAATAATACTGAACACATCAATTTAGGTTTAACGATCTATTTTCAGTGATTGTTAGGGTAATGGTGAGAAAACCAAAGATTTGTGAGGAAAAAAGCTGAAGTGACGCTTCATTTACCCTAAAACTCATGAGAATGTGAATACAAACATTGAATACACCCACATGACTGACTGGGGCAGAGGTTCCAAATAGATGAAGACCAACCTGAGAGCCCAGGAAATTATTGTCATTGCCAGCTATGATAGTACCTTGCATTTTTTTTTTTATTGGAAACCCTGGTTTTCACCTAGTGGAAAGAGGTAAACAGGAGAAAAAATGACCTGTTCCTGTACAACATCACTCTTACACTCAAATGTTCCAAAATCAAGGCAATAAATTGCAGGTACTTTGTTTAGAATTTATTGAGATCTCATACCGGGCAAAGGCTATATGTTTGCTTTAATGATGATGTTCCTAAAGAAGGTAACAGTTTATGCAGGTTTACTACAATGCCTGATTGTCCTCCCTTCCCTGTGCCTCAGGTACCTGAACTTTGTATTCCCCAGAGAAAAGTGGAAATAACCTTGGAGACTTCTGCTTCAAAACACATTGAGATCTACTGGTGAAACAGCAGTAGAAAAATATTGGCTCATCCATATGCTGGGATATTTTCTCCCAGAGCTCTCAGACATTCAGCATCACAGTTGCATTTTCCTGCCTACAACAGGCCAACCATTTTCTCTTCAACACTGGCTGACTTCAGTACCCAAGTGAAAAGGGGGCTGTAAGTCATGGACATCACTACTTGCTTTTAAGTGATTTTTCACCCAAGAACATTACGCTGGTTTCTGCACTGTCTTGGTGTAAGTCCTGCATCCTGGCACTATCCCTGCACCTCACCCATCCAACTCAACAGGTATATTTTCATGCCCTCTAGCAACAGATACTTTGTGGAGGAGTTAGTGTCTGGCAAGTGTGGTTTAATACTAATTAATGCAGGCTTCTTGCCATTTTCTCCTCCAACTCAAAACTGACAGCACACCAATCACATACATTTTTCAGCAGCACATCACGTGACTGACATCAAAATATCCCACTGAGATCCATCTGCATGGCCCTTTGCTGCAGCACAAACAGAATTCAGGTGCCTCCTTCTCAACAGGTGTGACATTTCAGGACCCACCTGACATTGACTTAAACCCCTGTTACTGTGTTTTGCAGCAGAGAGCATGGCTAGTTTGTGTAGTGGTGGGAGGTCAGCATCTGTTTTGGGGAAAAGGATAGAGGTTGTCCAAGATGTGCCTACTCAACATAGGAAGAGATGTCTGGGGAGCACCACTGTAATAATCAGGAGGCTGGTCTGCTGGGTGGCTTGTGGGATGGACCAAGAACAGGGATGTAAAGCTCTCCCTTGCAGGAGAACAGCATCTTGATAACAGAGGAAGGAAGACTATTCCTTTCTTTTTGTGAGAAGAAAGCAGGGTGCCCAGGTCTTCACCAAAATACCAGGATGAAATCACAAATTTTATCTGAGATACTTAAACCTGCTGGTAACAAACCTCATTACTCATGGAGAGCTCCACCTCCTCCTCCCTCTGGGTACTACTGACATTGTGAAATCTTTTGCTTACCACAATTCTTTCCACATAATATTTTCTGTGCCAGCAGAGAAATCTGATCTACTCTGGAAGGCCAGCACCATCCTTCTAGAGCTTTCAGCTACAAGTGTGATGGCTTGCAAGAAACCAGCAGTTAAAACTGATCAATTAACCATAAAAGTTTATATCTATGACAAAGAATATCCTAAAAAAATCACAGTCAGCTACTAAACTGTCTACCTTGTCTAGCTTTGTCTGTCTTTTATCTCTCTTTCTCCACCCATGGCTTTAAAGATTACCTCTCTTTCTCCTAGAGCTTTCTCAAAGTATTAATGAGATACCCAATCCAAATCTGTATTAAATCTCTGAAAATATTTAGTTGTTCAGATATAGGGCTTGGGTTATGTTCATATATCAAAATTGCCAGGTCCTTAGCTCTCATGTGTTGGGATATCAAGTGAGTTACAAACTCATTCGTATATGTGCCGTGATGGATTTTCTCTAATTGCTTTTTTCTGAATTCTGATGGTTGTGAGTCATTGCAGGCAGGAATTTATGTAGCCAGAAAGGTTAAATATCAATCTATTGTCCACCAAGAGAGAGACTCGCATACGAAGAGAAAGGCCAGGGATGTTCAGAGTTAAGGAATATTTCTATTCCAAGTGGACAAACACGTAATGCTACCTGCAAGTCTTGCTGATAGGAGCGTGCAGACACTTGGGTTAGTGCTGGAGCCCGAGACGTTACACCAGATCTGATGCAGAGTGAGGGTGCACTGCTGTGGCTGCTCTGCCCTCAGCACTCAGGAACACCCCGGCCACCCAGCACAGCTCAGCAGCTTCCCAGCATAACCACCTGTGATCCCCTAAGCTTTTTTCTGTGCTATGGAATTACACTGCTCCATCTTTTCAAAAAGCAAGAGTTCTCCGTTTAAAAAAACCCTCTACGGTATGATCCTGTAGGTCTGTTCTGTCTTCACAGGAACATCCACAGCAGCTTAGGGATTTCCACTGACTTTCATCTTTGCTTGGGCCAAGTCACCTACAAATACAAGGACAATCACAACAAAGGCTTGCTATTTCTGAGGTTCCTGATGGCCAGGATGAGTGACTGCTGGCAGCACACCATCCCCCATTTCTGCTGTCAGGGATAGCTGAAAGGACACTAGTCAGGGTATCTGCTTCATCCATAAGAGTAACAGGGACATCCCTCGGTACAGCAGTTCCCTGTTGTTTCAGCTGAAGGTCCCAAACCTGCCTTCAGCATGGGGAAACAGGGAGACGGTGGAAAGGGGCACTCCTGGCTTCCCCACATCCCCTCCTTTTCCCTGCTCATTCCCTTACCAAATCCTCCCCCAGCCTTATCACATTCCCTCCATTCCTCTCATCACCCTCTGAGCTTGCCTCTGAAATGCTGAGCCTGTGCTGCTGCCGTGCACTGGCTTCCAGATCCCCTCACTCAGACCTGTGCCATGGGGTGCCTGGCCACTGCAGTGAGAGGGGTGGGGGAGCCCTCACCTCCCACTCATTGTCTTCTGCCACAGCTCTAAAAAATACGTATTCACTCCCTATCCACCTCTGCTCTGTGCAACACCACACAAAACCCTCTTCTTTTTGATGCTATTTACAATAACTCAGTTTCCATAAAATCTCCTCCACTTATTCCTCACTGAAGCACTCTTATCTTATCTTGCAAACCTGACTTGACATCAGGCAGTTTGGTGTTTATATGAAAAAAGGGTTTGGCTTTTAAAAGAGTTCAGCAGCCACAAACAGAGCGAGGTCTTCAGAACAGCTTAGCCTGCATTTTTGGGCACTAAAGGAGAAGCCAGCTCTTCCAAGAGGGCTCTTTGTAATGGTGTGCTTTGAAAGTATTACTTTAAATATCCCTGAAACAGATGTGGAGCCTTTGCTGAAAAGTCAGACTCTAGCTTGGTGCCTCCCTGGCAGCCAAGCTCACCTGAAATCTGCTCTGCAGCCCTTTGCAGCTCTACTGAGCCCTTCGCTGGTTTCCTGCTGCCTCCTCAGCCTGCACAGTGCAGGTTATCAGAGCAAGGGTAGGGCTGGCCCCTGCTGATTTTGACAGACTGGAACTTGATTGATACAGTTTGCAAATTTGGGACAATACTTTGTTGTGTCTTTGCCTGTTCGTTTACATTGAAACTGTCTTGGGAGCAAGCAAATTGTGCTACCAGACTTTAATTCACCAAGTTTCAAAGCTGGGTCATCTGGAGGTCAGTTTTGGTTGTTTTTTTTTTTTAAGAGCACTACCAAGAACTCTGTGGAAGGTGCCAAAGAAAGCTCTCTTTATACAAAACCACAAAAAATACATATGCCCATTATTTTTACTTGGCATGGAAACTTGTGTGTCCATTCAATTGTATTGGCTTTCAAAAAGAATAGTTGTGCAGTGACTGTTCTGGTGTACAACAGTTTGGTGACATCTGTCCTCCATCCCATGAGTCGCGGAGCACCGCAAAGTCATGAAATGATCTATCACAAACCTCCTGTTATTTCAGGATACGGAAATATCTTCCAAGCGCTGTATATAGACTACGGATTCATCATGAGCCAACCTGGAAATTTCAGTCTGAGCAGCAGTCTTAAATTAGTAAGTGCAGGGAAGTCTGCAGTAAAACAGCAGACTGTCTCCAGTCATCCCACACTAAACAAGCATACAAACAGAAGTAGAATTTTGTAGATAAAAGCACGAATAGCACTGCTAAGATAGAAATCACAAAGGTCCCAACCCCTGAAAGTCCTTGGTAGTATTCCATTTTTTACAGTGGGCTTAGATCAGATCTGAACAGAGGGAATATGAATGTATCACTGGCATTTCCCATCTGGACCTAGAAGAGCCCTGATTTGGAGTTGGTTTGGAGGGCAAGAAATGTCTCTTCGTGATGAACTTGCTTTAGTTACTCTGGGCAGCCATGGTCACTTCCTGCTCATAGAAACAGTTTAATACAGTTTTGCAACTTTAATGTTCAAGCAGCTTTAGAAAAGAGAAACAGTTTACTTCCTTTTTTCCAGGTAGGGGGATGAAAAGCACAGAGCACTGAACCAATGTACTGAAGAGGCAGAGCACCTCAGTGCTGGCCATATCTGAACTCCTGTGCCCATTCTGTCACATGAAGAGGTGCCAGATGTGGGAACACACAGCAGCAGTCTCCTGGTGCTGCACACAGTCATACACAGACTGTAGTGTAAGATCCACAGTCACATTACCAACTTCAGTTCACAAACAGTGGAGCCACAGATATCCTCCGGGATGTCCAGAGGAAATACACACCCAAGAACTGGATATCAGAGTTGTACACAAATGAAAGAGCATTGATTTGGCTTCAGCAAGAGATTTTTTAAATAACAGGTTTGCAGAAACACATGCTATTTGTAAAGTGCGTCCTGAGGTCATCCAGACAGGTCCTTGACTATTGAACCTATCTGCTCATCAAGGACAGATGTTTTCAACATTTTTCAGCCTCGGAAGGCCCTGTATACTTTACCAGTGGAGGTCAGGTCTCATGCAGTATATTTAAATCTGCTAACAGTCATCCTGCTTTCCTCAGTTACTCCTCCCCAGTACTGGAGCAGCCAGATCCACAGGAACTGACAACCACTGCTCAAGGCCAAGCTTACAGTACCTTTTTTAAGTGAGATCCCATGTGGCAACTCTTGGTGCTTCTGTCGAATCCTGGGACAAGTGAGCTCCATCATTTCATTGAATGGGGGAAATCCAGGCTCACGTACTTCATGTCAACAGGCCTCTGTTCCCATATTTTTTTTTAGAAGGTGTACAACAATGTATACCCACTCCAAGCAGGAAGCAGTAAATTCTGTAATCGAACTGTGAAAGCACAATTATGAGTGCAATTAAGGTGAAATATAGCTCTATTGAAGTTGGTGGAAGTTTTATTATTAACTAAAGTTTCACCTCTGTGTTCTGGGTGGATAGTTATCCTCTTCAAGCAAAGAAGCCATTATTTAATCAAAATGACATTTATAATGCAGTATTAGTATCATATTCAAACATTCAGGGCATGTTTACTTTAATTAGTTCTAATTAAATTGTTATACAGGAAAAAGATTTCGTTCTACTGATGAGTGCACGTATATTCAGGGGAAAAGCAATGCAAATTGTCCAGGATCTCATTAAGTGCTATTTGTACTTCTTTACACTCTGTTGATGTTTTAGCAACTCAGATCTAACTCTTCTGTTGTAGTCCACTCAGACGGATTGCCCTAAAATGAGAGCGAGCGTTTCCAAACTAAAGCAACTGCAGCATTTACAATGATGCAGCATTTGCAACAAGGTAGATGAAGCAGAGATTGCCAAACCCTCAGCCCCGTTAATTGCAAGGTTTAAGCAGCACTTTCACAGCCACTGGGATTCTCCAGGCATTAAAAGCAAAGAAGCAAAGAGGCTGAGGGATGCTCTGGATACTCGCACTCCCCATCTCTGGGCCAGGATACAATGTTGGCACATGCCTGGCAGACCCTGCCCAGCCTGGCTGCTTCCTAGCAACAGATCAAGCGAGGGTGGAGGGTACCCATTTTTCTGCATCAGGCAGACTCATGATGGAGATAGAAAAAGAGGTCAAGCCCAGGCCTGGCTGGAGCTTTGCAGGGCTGCAAACACCTCAGAAAGTGAAAAGGAAGGCCTGGATCAACAACAGCACTCTTCTGAGTTCTTCCTCATCACTTCTTCACAGAATTTCATGGTGGAAAACTCCTCGACCCTTCCCTCATACCTTCTCTCTTTTCTGTCACGGTCCCCTGGATTACCATCTAGTTTTACAGGTCTCCTCGTGACAAAGCAGAACATGAAAATATCCCACCCTTCCAGAGTGACCCTGATCATGACTTGTCCTTTGTCAGGGCCACAGAAGCAACATCCTGGCACCCGCAGAACACCAAGGTTCCAGCAGAAGAGTAAGGCACCTCCCCCTCAGAACCAGTTCAGCTTCCTTCCTTCCTTCCTAGGGGGTTGCCACTGCTCCTCAAACACCTCTACTACTTTTCCTGCTCCTCACCAGCTCTCCAGCATCACTCCCCTCTCCTCCTCCACTCACACTTGACTGCCCCACCAGTGTGTGGCCCCAAGGTACTCACCACTGCTCTGCTGCCCATCCCATCCCAAACCAGGCACTGTCCTCTCTTGGCTGAGACCTGGTGCATACTGACTCAGACACCTGACCTAAAACCACTGGTGGAGAGGGGTACAAGTGTTGTGGGGTGAGGAACTCCTGATGGGGACCCCCTTTGTGTCTGCATTGCCACCATCCAGCCTGCAGCACCACAGAAGGAAAACAGAGGGCTTGGGTTGTGCCATAACCCAGAAAGCAGCCAGCACAGCACAGTACAATGCAGCTCAGCCTGCCTTCAGAAGGTGTTGATGAGGTATGCCAGCTTGTCCCTTGGCTGAGAAAGGTGTGGACCCTGAGGGCAGGTAGTCCGCAGGAACGCGAAGGGAACTGTCCTTGCTCTGGAGGCCTAGAGAGCAGTGACCGGGTTTAAGCACTTGTAACAGCTTTTGAAGTCAGCCCTTCAGCCCAACTCAGTGAGCACAAAGGTGCTTCCATTGTGCACCAGAGGAAGTAGTGTGCCTGGCAAGCCACTGGCTCTGACTTCCCAGGGTAGAGTTCTGGGCAGCTGCCTCCTATGTGGTTCACCAGGGCTCCTTTCACAGCAGGGTGGAGTGGGGACCACATGCCTGCTCCAGGATCCAAACACACCAGGCATTTGAACCTTCTCTGCTCTGAAAAGGCTGGTGGACACACCAACAAGCAGAACTGGTGCTAAGGTACGTGGCAGCTTTTTCTCCTGCTCTGTTTGGGGAATTGCCTGGGGCAGTAGCATCCATAAGAGAGGCAGAGAAGATGCAGAGGGGTTTTGCTTGTACACACAGGATTTGCTCATTTTGAGTATTAAGTGTTAATAAGTGTTAATTGAGTATATCAGATGCCCTGAAGGAAGAGCAAAAACTGAAATATATTTAGACTAAGATGAGTGTCTGGAGCAAGACACAAGATTTGCAGGAGTTAACACATTATCTCTAACAGAGTCAAGAGCTGCTCACTACCCCAAGAAGCTATTTTTTGCACCATAAGTATACTGCAGTGAAACAGCTTCCTCTTATGTGACCCCAAACCTTCACCTGGACAAGCTGTACACATGCAGGCCACTGCCAAGTTAGCAAGACAACCATTTCACAGGAAGCTGGAGTCTTCTGGAAACTTCCGTTTACAGGAATGCAAATATCATGCAATTCCTCTTTAAACCCACACCTCTTTTTTTTTCCCTTGACCTGTCCCTCCTGCGAGGGGCTGCTGGCTGAGGCAGCACAGGCTCCCCCGAGCCATGTCTGCAGGCACCCTGCCTGGCACTGGGCTCTGCAAGGCAACAGCCCCATGGTATCCCCAGGCTGGCACTGACACCCTCATGCAGAAGGTGCTGCGAGTCCTCGCTTAAATGACATTAATACAGCACTGCTGGCATGGCTGATCAGGCAAAGGTAGCTAAAACCTAAAAAAGAGAAAAACCCTGTACAGTCACTCATCGGGGACAGGTCCAAGCCAACCCTGATGGATGCTGCACAGAACATATCCTCCCTGTCCTTTCTCTGCTGCTGGGGAGTACCCCCATAATACAGCATTAAATCCACCCCTTTTCCCACACTGTCACACAGATATCCCATGTCCCTCTGCCTGCTACATCCCAAAACCTTGCATGTACCAGAGTGAAAGAAAACATATTTAAGTCAAGAAGGTGATTGCATTGCACAGAGTCCATTTGTGCCACACTGCAGGTGTACAAAACAAACCAGGAGGTAATCAAGCAACCTGTCCAAACCCAGCCTTTAACTAAGGGGTCAGGGAATGGGATGGAAAACAACGTCTAATATATATGTATGATGAAAGGTTGACAGTTATTTCATTGTGTGCTTCAGTGTGAAAACCACAGTGACAATGATACTGGAATGTGTTTTTCGTCACCACAAATACTTCACGCCAGATGGAGAGACTTTTTACATGCATGAGAAATCCTGTGCTTTGGGGGCTGCACAACTTAAAGAAGACAGGCCCTGAAACTACTTACGAAAATCCTGTTCTCCCAGACAAGCTGTGGCAGAAGGAGATGAAGTTATTTGCATGTGGGGCATGCCTAAAGCAAAACAGCAGAGGAACACCTCTCCCAGCCGGGAGAGCTCACCCGTGCAGAGCTGCACCTGCTCAGGGATCTGTCCTGCTACTGCATAATTTGGCTCCTGGGGAGGTTTCTGAAACAAGGCTCGCATTTGACAGGCATCCTCCTTTGCAACTGCAGAGCATCTCAGTGGACACTGCAGCAGTCATTTTTATGGAAGATCTGGGATTGCACAGTGGTAATTGGGGCATGAGGGAACAACACAATAGCCCAAACAACACAACAGTTTTAGGAGTCACCACTAAATGTATCTCTCTTGCTTTCCAGGCACCTAACTTAGAAACTGTAGTACAAACAGACCTTGCCCAACCCCCTCAGCCACCCTCCTTTGTGCGAGCAGCTCCCTGTGAGCATGTGCCTGACTCCTCCGCAGTAGGGAAAGTACCCTCTGCTCTGAAGATGCTTCCCACAAGCTCCAAGTTGACAGAGACGACAAGAAACATAGGATGCAGCTGTACGCCCAAGGGATCCAGAGACACAACAGCTTTCCACCTTCTGGATTTCTTTGGGTGGAGAGTTTTCTCATGACTGAGGAAACTGATGCATCCATCAAAAACGAAGCTGATGCTGACTAAGAGGTTTTTCCTCTTCCCGTTACATCCTCTGCAGCTCAAGAGGGAATTTCCTGCCCAGTTAAGATTTGGAGAACCCATCCCACACTCTCTCAGCACACGGGTGAATGGGCAGGAGACCCAGCACAAGGACTGCAGCTGCAGGGAAAGGGCAGATGTAGTGTGGGCCAAAAGCCACAGGGCATCAGGTGATGTGGCCCCAGCACATTTCCCTGCCTGGCTGGTTCCTCCCCATCCTTGTGCTCTGCCCCAGGACAGCAACGTACAGCTCAGCCCCAGTGCCCCATGCTCCTCTCACTAACAAGATGGACTTTAAAGAAAAGGAGTCAATCTTCCTCAAAACTCCCAATTAAATGGTGAGATCTGGCAATACTCTCACTGCCAGACAAGAGATGAAACTGCAGGATAGAGGCATCTTTCCTTTCTTGTTGTACTACAGCAGCAACTGGGTTCAATATACACAGGGAGTATGACCCTTCCCATGTCAAGGGTGTTCACAAGGTTTAGACAAAAGCACGTTAATAATCATTTTCCCTTTTTACATTTTTTTCAAGCTTGGACACCAAAACCAAGCATCACTTTTGCTTCTTGCCTGTGGGCTGTTTTTGATGAGGGCTGGAAATGGTGGTGTCCACCCTTTGGAAGGTTTCACTGCTGTTCATAATACAAGCACAAAATGGCAAAATCTCTCTTTGGGTAGATGCATTTACACTGGCATAAACATCCTAAGCATGCTAATGCTTTTTCCTAAGTCAGTCCTAAGCTGTTCAAGTGTAAAACATCTTGATGCTAATATAGCAAATAAACCTGAGTTGAAAAAATACATAAAACACAGTTATGCTACAAAAACTTTTCAAGTGTAGACAAAACAATCACATAAAACAACTAACAACAGCTTTGTGGAGCCCTCTAGACTCTGAACATTGTCATATATTGTGTCAACACAGGGCATTTCCAATTTAATTATCAGTTTCATACACACAAACACACCCTCTTGTGAGAGTACCTAGAGCATTAAAATCTTGTACTCATCGCCAGGCATTTTCATTCCCTGTTTGCCCTAGCCCAGGGCTAGAGTACTTGTCTCATACACATTCCAGGGGATATTTTATTCTTGTTCAAAAGCTTACGGTCAGTGGGTTGTTTTATTTATTATATTTGGTAACACAGTCATTTCTGTTGGCCTCGAGCATTTGTTGAACACCAGGGGGTAAACCAAGCTTAGAAGCAGCCAGCTTGAGACTCCTTAGGAACTTAGATTTCTGACAGCATCAAACACTTTGCTTACTACAAATTAGATATTTTTCAGAACACTTTGGGTTGCAGCTATTTACAAACATCAGCATTGTAGCTTTTTTCCTTCTCCAAACTAGTTATTAAAAAAAAAAAAAAGAGTCTCCAGGTAGTATAGGAATGTGCTCAGCAGTGTACAAAACAGTGGATCTTAATGGCAGAAAGAAAGGAGAGTGCAGTGGTGTATGGGCAGCAGCACTGAAGGTGAGATGCTAATACTTTGTCCCCAGGATTCCTTTGGATGTGCTATTGAACTCATGCTAAGGCATCTGTAACAACTCTTGCACTGCTCTAATAATTTAAGTCTGCCCACTGCAGCTGGGAGCTGACAGGGAAGCCCGAGCTGGTTGCATGGGCAGAGCACAGCAGCACGTCACACACCAAGCACACAGCACTAACCACAGCACTGTCAGTGCAGGAAACAGGGACCTCCTTCCCCAAGGGAACCTACAGCTTTCCTTCTCACCAGCCCAAAGAGCATGGAAAACCTGGCTCTGTCCACACAACAAACCAAACCCAGGAGTAGGCACTGGGTGCACAATGAGTGCCTGGAGTGTTTCAAGGAAATCAGATGCAGCCTACAAAAACTATCTCACTGCAGTGGGAGGCAAGAGGGGAGCAGTAAAATCCTCCCAGCCTGGGGAGAAAGGATGCCTTTTGTTGGATGACAAAAATTTGGAGCAGTTAATAATTAAATACAAGAGCAATATGGTGGGAAAAGGGGCCAATTAGACACCCCATCTTTAAATTGTGGCTGGTGCCAATCAGCAAACTCCAGTGACTGCTATACCAAAAAGCGAATTCACTTTAGCTGATACTTGGCCTGAAGTGTGTGTTGCAGAGGCACAGGAGGGCTGGCACCTGCAGAGCAATGGGGCAACTGGACTGATCTCCCCTGACATCTCCCCTCTCACTCACTTTCTCATGGCATTTGTAGCACCACTGGCTCTGTGATTTCCTTGGGGCCACTGATCCTATGGACAGCTGAAGTCCACAGAATTAGGCCGGTTTAACCGGTGGAGCAGCACATTTTCTCCTGAGAGTGCTCATGTCAGCAGAAGTCTGGATGGGGGAGCAATGCAGGGACTGGTGCTCTCTTAGCAAGCAGAGACCCTGTACAGGTTACGGGGCTGCTTTGTCGTAGGGAACTTGTACTCTTTAAACCTATCCTAGGAGTAATTTCCCACACATTTCCCAAGACAACACTCCAATGGGCTCAGCCATGCCTGGCTTGCATGTTTGGAGTTCACTCCAGTAGGGTGACATGGCAAATCTGCCTTGCACCCAGGACAGTCCTGACGCTTCCTTCTCACCCTTCTTACCCATAGCCTGCAGCACCAGTGACAACCAAGGCCGTTTTGCATTGTGAACACATAACATACAATTTAAATAGAGAACAAGAAAAAACCTGAAAAGAAAAAAGAAAAAAACAACCAAAA
>VWZW01003195.1:21767-34193 GCA_013397115.1 Edolisoma coerulescens
GACGCAGGATATCACCTACATCAAGGGATTGATCCTCTTTCCCAATGCCTCTTTCCAGCACCTACACTGAAATTCCTACAGCCTGGAGATGTCAGGCACAATGCAGCTGCAAGTCTTGCTTGTCCTAGATGGCATTTCCAGGCTCCTCACTGAGAATTTGAGCTCCCCATACATTTCATCTCTTCTGTCTGCTCTTACAGGCAGGACAGGACAGGAATAGGCACTGAAGGAAGCCCAGAGGACTGAGCACTGCTTGATCCCTCTCCCATTCATGTCCACCAAACTGCTTCAGTTTTGCCTCTTGTTAGGCCCTCAGACCTAACTCCTGCAGATGGCCCATGAAACCAGACTGGTGACCATGCTCTGAGCTCACTCAGCATGATTAGGAATCTCCTTTGCTTTCTGGCAGGCTGATGTCACACCACAGGCAGTGAGGGTCACTGTAAGGGTAGAGGAACCAAGCTGCTCCGGCAACTTTCCATGTTCGTATGGAACACCTGGGAAGAAGCACCATCTCCACGTGCACCAACAGCTCCAGCCAGCACAGACCAAACTAACACTTTGAGGCCATACATGAGGACAAGGAGACAGCAAGGACCCATCTGAGACTGAGTCACAACTGGGTCCTTGCTGTACTCACAGGTAGAAGGGACCACAGGCAGGTCTAGTCCTCGCCTGGGATGGAGGAAGCAGATGTCCAGAGCACCTTCTGAGCCACAAGAAGCCTTCTGGGCATCCATCTCTGAAACCTGCTAAGCCAGCTTTTGCTGCTTCCCCTGAGAGATGTATCTGCTTGGATTTCCACTGACACATCTCTGCCCACTGCTTCCTGTTACAGGGGAATGTTGTTCCTTTACCATCAGCTGCTTCTGCTCCAGGCTACGAGATTTCTCCTTCATTCTCCTTGGCTGCTGCATTTGTTGAGCCACCTGGCAGCACAGGACATCTCTGCAGGAAGCTGGGAGAAAGGCCAACCTCTTTATCAGATGCACCAGAATGGCAAGGGACAGAAGATCCTGCAGCTCTGAATGTGCCAGGCTCCTACACTGACTTGTCCCTGTGGCTGTAAAAAAAAACAAACAAAGGTACCAGAGGACGAAAGCATCCCAAGTGTCATCCCAAAAGACAGACAGATCTGCGGAAGCAAGACCGACTGCTTGACTGGCTACCAGAACAGACACACAATGCACTTGCAGACACATCTAGTGAAGTCACACCACGAAAGGAGAGAGAGAGAAGGGGCAGTTGGTAGGTGAGGTATCATTTATTCCAAGCAGTGAGTGATATCACACAGTACAGGCAAAGAAAAAGGCTTACAGTCCAAGGGAGACAGGACATGAGACAGTAANGGCAAGAAGGAATGGTGGTGTGGTGGGCAAATGGGGTCAGACAGGGAGGTGAGGGCATTGCAGACTGCAAGAGAAGGAGCCAACAGTGAGAGATCTCTGATCAGCAATGAAACTTGGGGAGAGGGGAGGGAGCAGGGGCAAGGGGGGCAAAGACATTCATTGTCCTGTGGCTCCAAGGCACTATCTGTTTCATTAAATTCAAGGTACTTTCGGGGGAATCTTGGGGTGACTTTATGATGTGACTTTATGATTGTGTCCCTGCTGATAAATTCCAGGATCACAGAATTATTTGGGTGGGAAGGATCTTCAAGATCTTCTTGTTCCAACCCCCCCTGCCATGGATAGGAGCACCTTCCACTAGACCAGGTTGCTCCAGCTCCAGTCCAACCTCACCTTGAACACTTCCAGGGATGGGACAGCCACAGTTTATCTAGGCAAATCTTTTGGGTCCAAACAAGGTGGCTACAGCTGAACTTGTCTTCAGTTGGGTACTAAATCCTGAACCAGGCCAAGGAGCAGGTCAGTCCAATGGCCAGGGGCTGCTCTCAGGATTTCCCTACCTTGACCATCTGGTACTGGAACCAAGCGCTCATGGGTGTTGTTAACTGACGGGAACAGACCTGTCTGCCACCCATCATGTAGTGAGATTCCCTCCAACATTTTCCATGCAGGGTGCTCTTCACCCTTTGCTGTGACCCAGTTCTCCAGACCTCTCTCAGAGCTAGGGAGGACACACCAGTCTCTCCAAGAAGATATGGGAAGGTCCATCTTTGGGGGCTTGGGGTTGTTGCATGCCACAGGCTAGGTTAGGGTGGGCAGAGGACAACAAGGAGGGTTCAGAAATGCTTTCCCCTTCCCATTGCTCACACCACTGAACACACTGAAAGCACAGTTATCATTTCTCAGGGCTCTCACATATCACTAAGATCTGCCACTACTCCCATCCATCATTTTTCTGGTGGTTGGTCCTTGTTGTTGGCTTCCATGGAGTAGACTGCCTGAAGGGCAAGCTGGCATTTTAGAAAGCATAAAGATGCCTTCAATCCACTAGTAGGATTTTCTTTTATTCTTGCCTCACATGTCCTCTACATGACAGTCAGGATTAGGGAGTTGTTCCCAAGGCACCCTGCAACAGAAATTAAGAGTGTTTACAAGCAATTCAGAGTTCATGACAGACCACCAGTCCTGAAGTACTCAGAGCTGTGCTACCCTCATCACACATCCCTGAGCTTGGAAGTAGACCCAATGGCATTAGTGGAATTGCTCCCGACCCAGAAAGCTCAAGCAAATACAGGCAAATGGAAGTGAAGTGCCAATTCCCCAACTGGATCAAACTTACCATGACACTGCTGGAACAAGGCAGAGCAGAAGCCCATGTCTGAACATCACAATATTTTCCAAATGTGGAAAAGATACTGTTCTTAGAGCTGAGCACATCCGTATCATCATGTTTATACTAGGGAATTTCTTCTTGCTGTATGACTCCTCTTCTTGATCTGATGTCACTGTTGGGGATGGTTGTTATTCCTTGAATGTTGGGAGGTACAAGCTATGTCAGAAGCATCTTCTTTAAAAGTCCCTTTCCCTCCTGCACTGGCACATCTCTAAATAAACCCTAAATCAAAAGAATATCATGACACAAGAGGTTGTATTTGTATAAGGGCTGATATGTCAGCTGATGAAACATCCTTTTACCAGTCAGGGATGTAAAAATGATAACTGAGGTTTTCAAAAGGACCTCAGTTCTGTGCCCAAGCTGGAGTGGAAGGATGGAGAATGTCAAGGAAAACTTCTTCATCCACCCATGCACAACGGTCCTAGATGAGTGAACACTATGTATTTAAAAGCAGCTCATTAAAAATTGGAAGCATGGAGGCAGCTCCTCATGAGACTGCTCATGGCAGTCAGAGTGACACCTCTGCAAAGCCACTCTCAAATCACAGAAATATTTAGGTTGGAAAAGACCTCTAAGATGCTCTGTAATTAAGTATTTGAGAAGCAGACTCAACTTGCAAAATTCAATTTATTGTCTCCCCTCCTTGTTCACTTCACCCAGACACCAACATTGACAATTAAGACATTTCTCCTCCAGCCAGCGCCTCCGCACCTCCACACTAAATGCTCTTGTAAGACAAAGCACTTCATTTTCAGTGAAGCTGTCCAGCACAACCCTTGGAAAGAGGTGGGCAGTGCCAGTCACTAGTGACTTGGCAAAGATTAAGGAGTCAGTCAGCACCAGTGGGTTCAGACAGTTATGGTTAAAGACCAGGGAGTCCAGGCCTTCCATCAGACATATAGGTCCTACTGTCCCCTTGAAATGCATCCAGCCCCTTTGTGCATTTGGGCTTTGCAAGGCTGAGTGAGTTCAAAGAACAACAGAGCAACAAAGGCATGTTTTCCAGTGTTCACTTTGGGTAGCTCCACGGGAGCAGATGGATTACCTATCCAGACTGCAGCATGGAAAAGACCCTGTACCTTTGTGTCATGGGAGAAGCACTTTGTTGCCCATCATGGATTGTCACAGATAAGCCTCAATAATAACCAGTCTTTTAAAAAAGAGCATTTTCTCTGATACCAGCTGTAGAGAGTGAAATGATAAATCCTGTGACCTACAGCCCAGGTGAAACACTCGGCAGATCATATAGGTAGGTGTGATTGATGAATGGATGAAGCTGGTGGGGAAGGGAGAGGGAAGGCAGGGTGATACAGTGGACATCAGAAAGCAGCACTATTGCTAGCATGTGGTCACAGATGGAATAAATTCAGAAAGCGATTTGTAAACCAGGCAGGGATGAGAAATAGCACCCTTAGCAACAGGAAGGCAGAAAAGGTTTGGTGGTCCATGGATGTCAACAGAGTTATGGTGGAGGAGAGGTTTCAAAATCATGGAATCATGGAATGGTTTGGATTGGAAGGGACCTTAAAGACCATGTAGTTCCAAACCCCCTACCATGGGAAGAGACACCTTCACTAGACCAGGTTGCTCAAATATACAGTAATTTTCTTCAGGTTGGTGGGGATATCCATTAAAGGAGAAAGCATGATTAAAGATTGGAATTGCAGGCTAATAAAAAGAAAAAAGGGATTAAGCTAAAATTAGGGTTCACAATTAAAAATATAATTGTGCCCTTGGTCTTGCTTTCTTCTCAAGCATAATTTTCTCCAGATAGCCAATGCTTTCATTAATATAAAATCACTGCTTTACATTTCTACAGACTACAGCACTTGTTCAGCAGTGGCTGGGTTTGCATTGCACTGAAAGTGCTCAACCCAAGAACTTGCCGCCTCTTTTCAAAAAAGGATTTATAGCCCCTTGACTCCTCTCATTGGCCTTTCAGGTGTTTTTCACAGAACAATTGAAAGGTTTGGGGTGGAAGGGATGCTAAAGCTCAATTAGTGCCAATCCTCTGCCATGGGCAGGGACACCTTCCAGTAGACCAGGTTGTTCAGGTTTGGTTTAGGGAGAAAACATAATCTGTAGGCAGTTGAAAAAAGTGTAATTAAGATTGGAAAATACATATCATCTACCCTCCTTCCAGCTCTCCATGGGGTTTGGTCTCTGCTCCCTGAGCCAGTACAAGGTGGACTAAGCAAGGCACTGCACAGACCCTCTATTCAAAGATATTTTATATAGAAAATAAAAGAAAACTTGCTCCGTCCACATGACTTCACTGTCCATCTTTGTATTTGCAGATGCTTAGTGCTCATGCCAGACTGGTCTGAGGTTAGCAGCCACCTAAAGGGAGTTAGACTGTGCCAGCCTAGCCATCCCTACAGCAGGCATGAAAGTGGCAACTCTAAGCAACACAAGCCTCATTTTGGTTGGACGGGCTTTTCTTTCACTTAACTGTGCTTCTGATCGAGAAAACAAGATCAAGGAGGTGGTATTCGTCTTCAGCATTTATTTATCATTGGAAAAAGAACCCTTTGAGCAAGCAAAGATCACAAGCACGTCACAATCAATTGGCTGTACATTAATGTATGTGTGTGTGTGTGTGTGTGTGTGTGAGACTTTCATCAGAATATCAACAATGAAAAAGCACCACAAGGAGGTGTGCTTAACATGTTTACAAGAGACAATTTGTGATATGCAACCAAACCCAGGCCACAAAATATTAATTAGACTCTTCCTATCTGCCTCCAAGAGGCAAGAGTTTGTGGAATGCATGGGTGCCAGGCTTTGGCATCGGCTGTGCTGCAAATGAAGAAGCAGGTGATCAGGGTGCGAAGCAGTCATTAAACAGGAGCTCAGTCAGCAATTAGCACCATTTTGCAGGAAGGAGTAACAGTACAATACAGTGAAAATGCGAAAGCAAATAATAGCACAGGGACTGTCACAGGGTAAAAAGCAAAACATTCCTTTTTTCTTTTTACATGAAAAGTAAAACATATTACAAATCAGCAGTGGAACAGAATCAGCCTTGTGGTAGCTGGAAACACAGAACAGCAGAGCACTGTTTCCCGGTGGGATTGACAAGCTCAGAGCCCAAAGTGAACTTGAAATGGCAGAGATTTGGTCGCCTTTCTGATAAACCTGAGTGGCTTGGATGGGCATAGAGTCTGTGGAAGGTAAAGCAATGCAAGATTTCACCCTGATGCTTGCCTCTGCTGCAGTTCCTGGTATTCAATACAGTGCCAGCCTGTGTGCTTGGATATGTGTGTGTGCTTAGATGCATGCTGCAGATCTGGTGCACATGAAGCACAGGCCAGGATTTCTATCCCTATTTTGTTGCTGTTTGAGAGGGAGGTATCCAGGCCTTACCAGTCTCCCAGGCTCTTTCTGCTAAGAAAACCTTTCAAGGACCATTCATCCCACTCAAAGACAGGTGTCAAAAATAGGCAGCTCAATGGCCCTTGGAAAGTTCCTTTACTGGAGAGGGAATTAAAACCCCTGGCTAACACTTCATACCTAGCTTTGTAGTGAGCTCATGGAATGGCTTGAGTTGGAAGGGACCTTAAAGATCTTCTAGTGCCAAGCTCCCTACCACCAAAAAACTTCATGTATTATGGAAACATAAAGCTATATTCTGATCACTCACTGTGTATGTTTCAAATACTGTGATGAATGCTCTTCACTGAGGAGAAACCATCCCGAAGCTGTTGGATAAACAGCAGTTCATCCAGAGCCATGGAGATGCTTGGATTAGGTGGTCTGAGCATCTCAGTGGTGCTCCTTGGGCAAAACTTAGTTCACCTTGAAGTCAAGGGCTAAATTCCCATTGAATTCCAAGTGAAACAATTGCAAGTGTGGTGTCTTTAAATGTGAAACTTAAGGGGTGAAAAATAAAAGGGAGAACTGTTTTGCATAGTCTGTCCCTGTGTAAGATTGGTGTGTTGAGCTATTTGAACTGTCTAGTGCCTTCCTGATGTGTTCTGCTTGCTGTGACATATCTTCACAGCTGATGCTACATCCTGTGATAGGAAAGGATGTTACTGAGGAGTATGAAGATGCATGAAGCATCTTAAAAGCTAAGGAATCACACCAAGTCTTGGGAGCTCATCTTCTCTGGCCAGTTGTCCCTTATGTGACAGGTAGGAAGAGCTGCGAGCAGCACACCTCTCCACCAGCTCAACACAAGCCTTTTGCTGGGCTGCTCTGGTGACAGAGCTGAGCAGTGCTGCAGGGGCTTCTGAGCACTCAGAAAAGCAATGATCAATATGGACAGGTCAGCGTCTCCATGAGCATGCACATCAAAAAAAAAAGAAAAAAGCACTACACTCACAAAGATTTCCACAGTTTTACTTCCTGGAGGATTTTCCCTGGTTTCCTCCTAAACAGTGGAGGTTTAAATATATATATATATTTATATATATGAATATATATTTTCCACATACACAACCTGACTAGCTCATAGCACACAATTCTAACACAGCTAAGCTTGGAATTACACCACTGAATTCAGAACACTACACTTACTGATACTCAAAGGTTTAGGCTGTTAGCGCAAGGCAAACAGGACACATCACATGATACACTGAACTTGGCATTTATTCATTACTAAGGCCAGCAAATGTCACTATCTGTATATCACAGAGCTTTCCTCCTCATTGGAAACTTTCACTCAACCTTGTAGCCCACCACTCATTTATGTTTCCAAAAGACCCAATTATAATGGGATGAAACCCCAAAACCAGGATTCCTCACCCTCCCAACCCATCAATTTTTCTGCTAAAATATCCCTAGCAGTAAGATTTTCCTTATTCCACCACCTCTGCAGCAACACACCACCTCCCTACTCTACTTCCCATCTCTGTCTTCATGCTTCCCAATTGTCCTCTGGAAGTTTCAAGGCAGACTTCATATTAAGAGAGAAACTTTGGAGCTGCAAAAATAAGTAACAAGAACCCTGCATCGTAACTTGCAGCCACTCTGCTACGGGGTAGTTTAACAGCTCAGTTTGGTGGGATAAAGATTAATCCTTATCTATTTAGGACTCAATCCAGAAGTTAGGCACATAAATTTGGATTGGGACCACGACTCTCCCACTGATCCAGTGACCCAGATTCTGTGGCATGCAATGCCAGTCTGTTGGGCCAGTTCATACTCACTGACAAATGGTCCTGCTGTATTTACGGCTTCCAAACTAGTTGTGGGGATTTCCTAGAGTAAGAGCACAGTAAATACAATTGAAACCCTGAGATCTTGTCGGGAGGGAGTCTAGGAATCCCAGCAACTTTTTTATGGCCCTCTTGGGATGCTCATGAGCCAATGTGAACACAAACAGCTGGAAGAATAAACACAACAGGGGCTGACAGTTCTAGCCAACTTTGGTGACACATTTCTTTCTACCCCTTAGAAGGTCACGCCTGCAAACTAAACCACTTTCTGAAACCTAGCTCTATTGGCACCCCAGAAGTGAAGAAAGCAGACCAAGATTCAAAACAAAACAGGAATAATTTAAAAGATCCATAACTTAGGGGAAACAATAGGGAAGAACAACCTGCTGATCACCTAGTCTAACCTGCCATGTGCTTGGAAAGTCTTCACTGCTCACTGCACCTTCCCTCACTGATTTTTTTTTCAAATCAAGGACTTCAAGTGGTGTTGATGAGTGAAGTTGCCTTGATGCAGCTACACCTACTCCCAGCTACCCTTGGGGAGGATTTTGCCCTTTACTTCCATGGGATCTCCTTTCCCGTTGCTTCTTGGAGCAGAATTCCCATCAATATCACCAGGGGAAATGGTTCTTGGCCACACCACTGATTTTGGTGGATTTATAGCAGATCCGTGGCACCATGAATGAACCTGATCCTGTCTGCCTCCAAAACCCTTTACCTGTTGACACCTGTGGGAGATGACAAAACAATGGCCAACCCAAAAGGGCATCATGGGATGAGAGCACAGCCCCTCCATGGCCCAACGGGCACTTCCATGCTGTCAAAGCACTGAAGAACGAAGCCCAAGGAAAGGGACAAGCTGTTGGATGTAATCACTGCTGATCCATCACCTTCATCTCTTAGGACCCTGCTTATGCATTCCCACATCCCTCACTCCATGCAGAGCCGTGTTGCGCAGGCAAAGCAGAACAACCTGACCTCAGAAACAAGGATTTCTTAATCCTCCTTGGAAATAAAACAGAAAAGCTTCTAATACAATCAGAACAAAAAGCAGATTAGAAGCCTCTAATTAATTTTGTGGCCTTTATTTAATCAAAGGGGAAAAAAAAAAGAAGGAAGGAAGAAAGAAAAGGAAAAAAATGAGAAAGAAAGGAAACTGCAGTGACATTTACTCTTTTGCCTCAGCCAGTTTATTGTTCATCTCTTTACTTTTCTCCTTATCCTCTGGCTTTGCAGTGTTGGAGGTCTCGGCGCTCTTTTTCTTGGCAGCCCGGCCAGATGCAATCTGCTTGTCTTTGGCCTTTTTCAGGGGTTTATGGCTTGTTGTGGTCTTTTTTGGTTTGGAAGGCTTTATGCTAGGCTTTTCCACCTGCATGGAGGGCGACAGGCAAAACGACAACACAGAGATGGAGAAAGAGAGAGAGAGAGAGAGAAGGAGAGACACAAGGACAGGTGGAAAACAGGATTTAGATCTGAAACAGCACAAATGTTACTTTTCTGCTCAGCTCTGCCCTGCCACAAAGATAGGGGAGGAGCTGGGCTTATGCTGAGTTGCAAATGGCCAGCTCCTTTCAGGATGCCCTGAAGTCACACTTGCCCTTGGAGCCAGCAGAGCCCACTGTATCCAGATCAGGATAGAGCAGGGTGAAAAGGAGGAGGAATATTATCAGTAACTTTATCAATTTCTGCATCTTTCTCTGACTTCAAGAGGGGTTTTGCAAACCCACAGAGGATTGTCTCCCTCCGGACTGGAAGCAGAGAAATGATGCTCAGGACAAAGAGGCTGCTATAACTCTCCATCTTGCAGGAGGGGACTCCTCTGTTTGTTTGTCCCTAACAGATTCCCAAAATGGAGGAAAATAACTTTGGGATACATGAGGTGCAGAACTCTGATTGGCATGTCAGAAAATTCCACAACAATGTCTTGTTTCTACAGCCCCAAAATAGGAAGGACAGTTACCAAAATTAAGGGAGAACAGAAGCCTCCATCTCCTACATGCTCGCCCTGCAATCCCTCTCAGTCCTCACATATCTAAGCACTCATCAACTCAGGGAACAACTTATGGTCCTCCATTTAAATCTTCATAGCCTGACTCCTTTTATATGTAGATCCTCTGCTGCTCCTAGACATTTCAGCTGCAAGACATTTCAGCTCAGGCCCTTCTCAACACATGTTCTTGATCTAATCAAAGCCAGAAGTGCATACTGTCAAAATCTGTGGAATGCTCTGAATTAATGGCAGATGTCTGGCTCCTGGCATAAAATGTAATGTGGGGCTCCTAAAGTTTTGGAGGGAGAAAGAAAAAGCTGCCTGGATAATCACATAGGAAATGACAACAGAAAAACCACTTCATCTCGGCCCTACCCTCACTTCTATCCAATTTGAAGTACAGCACTATTGTCTCCAAAGTGCCTCAAGTCATAGAGCCCATTGAATTAGAAAACAGTTTGGGTTGGAAGAGTCCTTAAAGACCATCTCATTCCCCACTCCCTGCATGGGCTGGGACATCTACTAGACCAGGTTGCTCCAACCTCCCTCAAACCTGGCGTTGGACACTTCCAGGGATAGGGCAGCCACAGCTTTTCTAGGAAACCTGTGCCAGGGCCTCACCACCCTCACAGCCAAGAATTTCTTCCCAATATCCCTTCTAACACTGCCCTCTGGCAGTGGGAAGCCATTTTCCCTCTACTGTCCCTCCTGGCCCTTGTCCGAAGTCCCTCTCCAGCTCTTCCAGAGCCCTGTTAGGCACTGACAGGGGCTCTGAAGTCTCTCCAGAGCCTCCTCTTCTCTAGGCTGAACATCCTCAGCTCTCCCAGCCTGTCTCCATAACAGAGGTGCTCCATCTCTTGGAGTATCTCTATGGCCTCCTCTGGACTCAGTCCAACAAATCCATATCCTTCCCGTGCTGAGGACCCCAGAGCTGGAGGCAGCACTGCAGGTGGGGTCTCATGGAGCAGAGGGGCAGAATGGAACAGCAGGGCAGAATCCCCTCCCTGAGCTCCCTGTACATGCTGTGGGATCAACCCAGCACCCTATTGGCTTTCTGAGCTGGCAGCGTACATGGCTGGGATATGTTTAGTTTTTTATTCACCACCATCTCTGAGGTGGATCACGAGATGCACCTGTTTGTTGGAATGAGGATACCACATAAGGGGAGTGACAGCAAGCAGTGTTCAGCCCAGCCTTACTGTGTTGGACATGTGCCACCAGGAGCAGTGATGGCCCTGGGTCCCTTCTGCCATGTTTCTCACCTTTAGAGGTTCTTTGTAGGGCTCGCTGTAGAGAGTGCGTATCCTTCTGCGTTCCAGGTATTTGTTATCAGCTGGAGAAGGCTTACTGGTTTCCCCCTTGAACTGAGCGCTGTAACTGGTTTCATGGGTCATTTTCTCCTCGGGTGGCTTGTACTGGGGCTTTGCTTTTATCGCTTTCACAGGCTTGACGTCTATCCAGGGTCTGAACTCATTTCTGAAGATCAAAAAGGAAAAGGTTTCAGGAATTAAACCAATAGGAGAGCAATTATAACATGGGAATGGAGTCCTGCATCACTCAATCAAGTCTATGTGGAAAGGATTTTGCTTCCATCCGATCAGGTTTACACAGAAACTGGCTCCCAACAATTCCTTTTTTACCTCATCCAAAACTATTGACACATTATGAGAAGTTCAAATGAAATGTGATCTATTAAAATCAGCCAGTCCTGGACACCCCTGAGCCACACCTGTAAGTAGAGATTTGTATGATTCCACCTATATTGCACCAAATTAGACAGAACAGTTTTGTTAATTCCATACTAACAGATAAATAGTTAAGACGAACAGGTAACTAATTAACACAAAACCAACTTAGATGTAAACTCAAGCAGAGTAGGGAATCCACAGTTTATCAGATATATTGAGAGCTACAGCTTGTCTTAATTAACTGATAATGGATTCCTGAACTACAGGGAAAAAAATAACACCATCTTTCATTTCTTTTGGACAGAGCTGCAACTTCTGGTAGAAAAAGCCCCAAACACAGTTGAAAGTGTGGATCAGTGTCTTATGGACACATTCTGGTTCCCATCCACAGCCTCCTTCTCTTGATTTTTGTAGTTCTTCCCAATGCAACACCAACAACCTTCCAGGTTTGAAGCAAACCATTTCAGTTTCCCTCTGAAAATCACCATTCACCTGAGAATGGGGAAGGAGAAACCCTAAATGGGTTGCTAACTTAGGGGGTTGTGCTCAGACGTAGACCAAGACAGTGTTTAGATCCTTAAAACTCCAATGCAAGCCAGGATCTATCCTAACAGTGCTGATAAAAACCCTCTGCAAAGGGATGAACTTTCCTTGGAAATCACAGAATTGCAGGGAGTTGCACAGAGTTGGTCAGGACCTTAAAGCTCATCTCGTTCCAACCCCCTGCCATGGGCAGAGACACCTACCACTAGACCAGGTTGCTATAAGCTCTTGTCTTAATTTCAGGACTTCCGAGGCATTAACCCTTTTAAGTTACAGACCCTGCCCCTCCTGCCTGTTC
>VWZW01003196.1:773-56825 GCA_013397115.1 Edolisoma coerulescens
GCACAGGCATACCACACTCTCCTACAGGACAGTCAATTGTTGAGAGGGCCCACGGCACCATTAAACGGGTCCTCGATCAGCAGCGGGGAGGGGTAGAAACTAGTTCTCCCATTGAAAGACTTTGTAAGGCCCTCTTTACTATAAATTTCCTAAAGAGTTCATTTACAGAGAAACCCTCTCCAAATTGAGGCACTTCTCAAATTCAGCCAGAGCAAAGCTTAATGAGAAGCCACCAGTGCTAATTAAGGATCCTGAAACTCAACAAATATCTGGCCCTTTCCCATTGATAACCTGGGGAAGAGGGTATGCTTGCATCTCAACACCCTCAGGCCCAACGTGGCTCCCAGGCAAAAACATAAAGCCATACACTGGCCCGGCAAACACTGCTCCCATGGACACCATCGAACCTGAGACGGGACAACCAAAAGCCCAGACAAGTGCAGTGTGGAGGCGGAGACGATGCCGAACAGCACCGCAGACTCCGACTTGCTGTCCCATCACCAGAGCTTCGATTGGATAATCAAATTGGATAATTGGTGCCTTTGGCACCTCCCCAGATCTTACCCTCTTCTGTTATCTCCCCTTCAGTTTACTTTCCCTACCCCCATCCCCCAGCTCTACCCTTCCCGCAACCATGCTCCTTAATACCTTTGTTTAGTTACAACCCTTTTAATAATTTTATTTTGAGCCCCAACAGAAGCAGCCGCCAAAACCACACTCTACCATGAGGCCCAGTGCTTGTCATGCCGCCGTCTTCTGGATGCTCCTGGTACCACTGGCAGTGGAAATGTGAATTGTATTGCAACCTACCACCCACAGCTAAAGCATTCACGCCAGCATCCAGAGAATGAAAGACTTAATCGACGACTTACTTGGACATTGGGAACTCACGGAGTGGCTTGTTTCTTTATGGGGGATGGTTTGTGGGTCTTTTTGGGTGTTTTGTTGTCTTTCGTATGTTTGGCTATTTTCGAACATTTATTTCTGGGATCCCTAGAAGAGGCCTTTTTTAATTAATACAGACGGGGGAGTTATGGCCCATGGGCCTCCCCGCCCCTTTGGTACCTTCCATGTTCCAGATCTAGAAGGTTCTCCCTTCCCCACTTTCCCATTGGCCCTTGTTCCCTTGCCCCTCCCTCACTATTTCCCCATTGGCTCCCATACCCTGGCTCCACCCATGTACCACCCCTGTGCCCTCAGATCATTGGTCCCTGATGCTCTCCCTGCCCCCACGTATAAACCCTGGACCTTCCCTTACTCTGGGTCTTTGTCAATGGAACCCCTTCACGGGTAGTCGAATAAAACTGCTCCGTGGAATTTCTACACAAAGAACCTTTCTGTCTCTTTGCTGTCGGTTTGTCGAGGAAGCCAGCCGATCTCAGCACGTCTCACGACACCCTGTTTGCCTGAATGAGGGGGAGATGTCTGGGGAAGACAGAGATTGTATCATCCCACCTATCAGAGACAATTTTTTACTTTCTCATTTTTTAAATATTTCAATTAAATAAGTATTAGGCTGACTGCTTTTTCTTTGAAAGCAAGACCAATATGTGCCAAACCATGTTCAGAGAAGAAGAAATTCACAGTGGCTGTAAACATACATTCTGCAGCTGGAACTGGAACTGAAACTGAAACTGCTCTAGGAACACCTGCCCTCTACTTAAGCTGAGGCAGGATCCAGAGAGATAGGAAGCAAAAGATTTGGGCACAACTTTACAAATTAAGAGTATGCCCAGCAGTCCCCAGAATTCCTAGATACCACTTGCTGGCATCTAGGCCACCACACCTTTGCTGCAGGAGGGAACTGAATATGGTAAAACCAGTGACATTATGCCTGTCACTGCCACAGTATTTCCTCCAGATACACAGCAGGCACCCATTTGCAGTCCTGAGGAACATCCACCTTCTGAATCCCCACAAGACCTCAAGAAAAACTTTGAGGTGGTGCTGGGAGTCACCATGTGAAAATCAAAAAGGCAAGTCAGTGATACTGTGATCATATTAAAACCAGAGGGGAAAGGTGCCCCCATGGCCAGGACAGGGGCACCCAGTCTGCTGAAGGCTTCTGTATATGCTAAGTTCCTTCCATGGTGTGATCACAGAATCATTAATATATTCTGTTTACTATAATTTAGAAGGCAGAATGGGAAGGAGTCTTATTTTATACCCCCAAAGAGGAGCTCCTATAAGCTAATACTAATCTTTACGTAAGACTGTACACATTCCCTCCAAAATTAGCGCATCATTGAGATCAAATGATATTGTTTTATTGCCTGTAGGGCAACCTTAGTGAAGTCAGTGTCAATCAGAGTTTCCACTCTTTGGTTTACCTGTAACAGTCTACTCCCAACTCAGGAACTCTAATCCTCTACAAATACCACAGAAAAAAACACACCAGTTCCAACAATTTAACGCATCCCAAGAAAATATTTTGTTGGCTCATAACTTTGATTTGAGGCCATTACTTATAAAAACTTACAATGAATGACTAAATTATAGAATATAATGAACATGTCTATATTCACCTTACACATCTAAGCAAAAATTAGTGTTTTACTGGCCACAATACACAGGGGATGTCCAAATGCAGTAAAAGGAGAGTGTGTCATTCTACACCTCACTCCCCAAAGTTCACTCAAAACCAGAGAGAAATGCTGAGGTGATTTCACCCTAGGGAAAACAGGCATCTATCAGGTCTGTGGGGCTTGGTTCTCACAAGCACAAAAAAAAAGCCTTTCAGTTTGTAGAGCCAAGACAGAAGATATGCCAGGGTGGGATGGTGGGCATATTCCAGAGCAGTATGTTAATTTTCCAGTGTTCTAGCTTATGCAAATACTCAGAAGTCCTAGAAAAGAGTCATAATAGACATTCTCTGAATGAAAAATTCAACCAAAAACTTTGGATACATGGGGAAAATACATTTGACAGGTAGAGCAGAACTTAAGTTATGTAGTCACACATAAACACCTCCAAGGCTCTGTTTAACTTTTCAGTTCTCTTAGACCTTTTAGCACTTAACCTTTTAATCTCACATTAATATAAAATATAACAACTTGTTAGAGGTTGTTTTGAATGTTGTTTTAAAAACAGCTTCCTGGTGCCAACCAGGTAAAGCTGTCCAGCTCTCTAAAGGAAAAGATGCCACAAAAATCAGTCAATTCTGATCCTTCTCTTATTGACATGCAGAGAAAGAAACATTTGCTTTTAATAACACAACTTCCTTTCATGCATAGTAGAAGCTTTCAAATGATAAATAATTCATATTCTTCCAACTCTGAGAATAAATTTGTTCTTTTTCTGTTTTACTTTAAGATATGACATCTTAGGAAAGCAGGGGAAAGGAGACTACTCTTTGCTTCTAAGCATATAAACATGCACAGTGTTTCATTCCCTCACTGCAACACAACTATAAGATCAATAGACAAGCACTGAAAACCTTTTCCCACCAGGCAGAGACTCTGCCATCTAAATAGTTTCTCAAAAGATAGAGCCTCACTAGCAGCAAACCAGAAAGAAACAGCCAGTGTGCAGCTAGGGACCAGGTTTGGAATAATGTCACATGGGGACAACTCCACAGTAAGGCAGCAAATTAATTAAGCTTGATCATATCAGTAACTGGTGAACTATAGTTCTGTCTCCATTCTTTTAAGTTTTATCTAAACTCCAAGGGGATATGGGAATATTGTTGCACTTACTGTGCCGTTTCAGTAAACAAAGGGGGAAAAAAAAGCAACCCTGTACCAGGATGAATAAAAAAAACTGCAACATATTCTATCTGGTAAGCTGGGCTGCATTTATATAGGCCTAAAGCAGCAAAAAAACCTCAACAGAGCAAACAGGTTTCACAGTAATCAGTAACACCAGCAGGTTAAGCTTTTGTGCCCAAATCTCAGGGGGGCTGTTCTCATGCATGGAAGTCTCTCAATTCTCAGCCCAAATATATTTGGCAAAGGATCCAAAAATCAGCTTGAAGATGATTCTCATGGCTCCTGTTTGTAGCACAGTGGGAATCCCCTTGTATTAGGTTTATTCATAATTGAAAAGAGTAGATGCAAAAACATAAAAGCTGCCATCTAGTCAGTTCCAAGGCCAAATCCATCTCAGAAAAGCATTTCAGAAGGAGGCAATCCCTGGGGATAGAGTGTGATCAGGAATGCTAGAACAAGTATTTCCATCCATTCTGCAGGATTACTCCCTAATAGCCATTTGCTAATCTTTGTCTGGTCCCAGTTTACACTTCGCAAAGAATTGAGCTCTCAGTACTTACTTTTAAGAGCTCCCCTAGCTTTATGCAGAGGGATCACTGCCAGCAGCCACAGGACACCAAATGTAAACACCATGCTGTGGATGACAGAGTACTGTTTTCCAATGACAATTTTAAACAGTGTATCCTCTCCAGGAGGTTCAAAGGGCATTAAAATGAATTATTTGCTGACCAAAAGAGAGCGTAACACCATTTCAAACTTACAGGTGTCTAATGTTGGGGAGGGTGAAGGATACAGTCATTATATATGTGCTAAGTCATTCATTTATACCTCAGAACTGTGGATTAATTATTTCTAGCTATTGCTGCTGATAAGAGAAGCTATGAAAAAGAATTCACTGCCAGACTTTTTTTTTAAATGACTACTATTGTCAGCACTACTAATCCAGTTAAGAGTTTACTAAAATGATTAAGGAAATGCTAGATAAGGTTTCACAAATACACCTATGACCCAGTTTTATACTTGAAGCCAAACTCCATTGAACAGTGTGCTGATATCCATGAAACTGCAGCGTTTACAAACAAGTTGTTATGAAAGAGGAAAAATAAACAGAATAAAACTGTTGATTGCAAATATTTTGCATGTCAGCTGCTATCATGTTGCTGAGAGGTGGTTGAAATTTGAGGAAAGAGGAGGAGAGATCATTTACAGTGACAACACTTACTGCTGTGGATATCATTTTTTCTGTAAGCTCTGGGAGCAGTCAGAGCCATTACTGAAATGGTATCAAAAATGCACTTAATGTTTCTCCTCACAGCAAGAGCAGGTCCATAACATACAGGGTTTGCAAGTTTTCAGGACTCACTTTCACCATCTGTGTGTGGAGGAGGAAGATGAAATGTCTCTTTGCTGGCTTTTTTCCCACCAGATCAGCAAAAGTGAGGGAAGAACTCAGCAACTGAGCATTTTAGCTCAGCCCACCATGCACATCACTGATCTGGTACTACATGGCATACTGAAGTTTATGGCATTCAGCACCATACACTTCATACTGTGTATGGTAAACAGACAGAGAAACAAAAATTCCAGTATTCCTTTTTCAATCTTCTCTTCATACCCTGATCCAAAAAAAAAAAAACCATTATCACATGTAAGGCAAACTTATCTAAGAGAAAACATTTGGCCTATTTCAATGTTAACCATAAAGAAGTACTTAAAACTCTGCTACACACCATGCCAGGACTAAAAAGAACTGGTGCAAACAACACTACCCCAGCATAGATTTTTCTGCCTCAGCACACTTACATCACAAGAAGAAAAGAGGCTGCCAGGGACAGAAGCAGGCTGAGCACCCAGTACACCAGTGTTCCAAGGAGGAGGGGAAAGAAGGAGCATGGGCTTTGGTCCTGTAAACCAGCAATGCAGTTGGTAAAAATCTCATCTCTGCCAAGTCTGCAGTGCTAGGACTAGAATGCAATGAGCAAACAAACTGACTATGTCAAAATTAGTTCAGGCCATTCTAACCCTACAATATCCATCAAAATGTAAGGGTACTCCCTGCCTAAAAAGTAGTGGGTTTTCAGTGCCTCACTGATACAGTCAGACAGCCTAAACCTACATATTTCATGTATATATATATGTGTGTATATATATAAACTTCTTATCCAGTATATGTTTAAAACCAATTTTTCACATGCATTTAATTAAAATCAAAAGGGATTACTTCAAAAAGAAATTAAATCTCGTTAGTTTTCCTACCAGAAACAAACTGGCATAATCCCCCCTGAGTGCAGGTTGCCCAGTGTACTGCAGACCCTGCAGCCTTGGGCTCCTTAGTACCCCTCCCATGGTTCTAACCTAAGTACTAAAATACAAGGGAACAGGGGAGCAAGTGAATTCCTGGGCTGAAACCAGAAACTGCTCCTTAAAACTCAGCTACATGACCAAATGAGACACACTGCTGCACACAGTGTTTTCCAGGCCAAGCCTTCTCTTCCCATTTTTGCTGGTGTATCCCTGTTAGTCAGAGAACTGCAGCCAGAAGGTCAGTGTCAGGAAAGCTGCCGGATATAAGCTACAGGCCAGACCTCACAAAAGTTTATTCACTTTAGAGAAGGGTAATAAGACAGGGGGACAGTAACACAGTTATACCATACCCTCACCATGTCAAAATGTGCCACTATATGATGAACACTGTTACAGGTCTGACCTGAACAGGGAAGTGGAACAATTAATGAGAAATTAATTTCACCAGATGACTGGAAAGACCTCTCACTTCTCAAAGCAAGCACACTTTTTAGGTCACTGATGCTCAGCTAATCAGAGCCATTTCCTGCTCTTCCAAAATTGTCCATATCAAAAGAAAGTGGTTAGAAAAAGAAAATTTAATGCATATATTAGTTTCCGTCTCTCAGTGTAAATTTGTCCCACATTCAAATGGTTCTCTAAAAACCTGGGAAAGTGTGGAATGCTGGTAATAAGTCTGCAGAAGTCTGTCCTAGATACTCTACATATGCTAACTTACTGTTTGCACACAGGGGCTTTAGCAGCTCCTAGTTCAGTGCATTTCCCAAGACTGGATGTCCAACAGCTCAGTTAAGATCCCAGACAAGGGGCCACGGTCATTTGTGCAGCGACTGTGACACATCCTGCATTCACTGCAGGTTTGCCTGCACCAAAAACTTGCACTTCCTATAGACTGACCACTTCAGCTTCCTCCACAAGTGCAGCATGTGTGGTGCATTTGGCCTCCTGACACAGTGAATTCTTTGCACATGAACCCGAGGTTTTGCCCACAATTTCTCAAAGGAAAATACAAACACTTTCTGCATAATGTATGAGTCTCAGCCCCTTGCCCTTCCCTAACTCCCAGCCCTCTCCAGTTCAGATTGCTCCAGCTCAGCTCACACTGTGGACATAGCCATGGTCACTGATAGACATAGCCATGTTTTTACCATCCCTGAAAAGATGCTCTTGTAGGATAAAAGAATGGTTTGGGTTGGAAGGCACATTAAAGATCTAGTTCCAAGCCCCTTCCATGGGTAAGGACAATTTCCACTGGACAAGGTTGCTAAAAGCCTTATTTTCCTGGATTTGCATCTTGGTGTCATGGGATGTCTTCAGTTCCAACAGACGGAAACTCTTCACCCTTTTTCTCTCTTTGAAGGACTTTATTAATGTAGTTTTGCACAAGTAAGACAGGATGCTTTCTATCGACAAAGTAAGACATCGTTAGTATATCAGATTCCGTAGTCTCAGTTTCAAAACTGATAATGCCCTTGCCCTTGTATTTTGCTCAGGCTTTTTCCAGCAGTTTTTCTGTTTTTCTGTTACCCACTGATGACTCTCTCCAGCTTGACATTCTACTACTCTTTGAGGTCTTCCAATTTCTCTCCTAAGCAGCTTTTGCTCCAACTGTCAGAGCAAACTGGCTTCAACAGCATTGGGTGTCTGGGTTCCAGCACTGTTTTCTTCTCAGATCCATCTTCACAGAGAAATCCTTTCAAGTTACTGTCTGAAGAAGAAGGTTCTATTCAGTCCAATTCTACCAAATTTGGTTTAGTGTTTTACTCTCAAAAGGGACTCGGGGTGTAGAAGTCAGTGGTGGTGAAACTGTGAACTGTATGCCAATTTCCATTTGCTGCCTTATCAGACAGTCCATATCTCACACAGATTCCTAAAGAAGAAAGCGTATTGTCTTTGATTAATATAACTACTCTGCCTTCCTCACTGATAAACTGAGAAGTTTCTCTGTGGAAATGACAACTAGAACAATTTTTAAGACAACAGGTGTCGATGCTCAGGATGAAAAAAGTAAACACACATGAAAAAGAGATTCCTCTGCAGAGTTCTAGCAACTGGGACTCCATAAGTTATTTACATACTATGGGTTTTCTGGATGAGAGTTTGGGCTATACCAAATCCAGCTGAAGCCAGCCTGTCCTGCCAAAGACATTGTGCAGTCTTTAAATGATCACTTAACTTTTCCAAGATCAAATCAGGTCTGGAAAGCAGCTGATTCCTTGTGTGCTAGAGTAACTAAAGAAGAATGAAGGATGTTCTGAACAGCCTGGAGGGACTTGGAGCCTTTTCCCCAAAATTACACTACATATAATTCTGAAAATATTTAGACCAAAAAGAGTCTAGACCTTTTCTCACAAAAAACCTAAATGATATACAGTTATTATTTATCTTTGATTTAATCAACTAGACAATAAATAATAACACTTTCAACTAAGTTTGATAGAATTATAGTGAATTATTTTTTCATTATTCTCAGATCTATTTTTCTTTTACTGTAAATTATCTGCTCGCAAGTTTCATAAAAAATTTACTGGAACAGCAAAACTAAAACCTCTATACTCAGCTTTACTAGTTTTTATAGAGCTCTTTTAAGGTTTGAATTTAGTTAGCTTGTAGGGTGCACAAGCAGATCTAAAAATAAGCATGTTTCAGAATCTTTCTTCATGTTCAGGCCTTGGTGAAAATCTTGGATGTATGAGAAACTTACACTCAGTTCTCCCATATGTCTTCTTTACAAGGATCTGTATTTAAAGAGGAAGGGAAACAGCTTTACATGCTTACCTTTGAAACAAGCCATTGCAACATTTAAGGGAGAACAGAGAAAAACCATGCCTTCAAGCAAAATTACAAACAAAGCAACGGTTATTTAATGGCTGGGGGTTATTTCAGTTTCCTTCTAAAAGAGGAATTTTGCGTTGTGGCGTGGATGGTTGTACGTGGTCATTAGGTGTTACCGCAGGCTCCAGGCTGTCTTACAAAATACACCTCATCTGGGTATGCCTGATTTATTTGCTCTAAATCCAGCTGGAATGTAAGGAGCTTGGTTTTGATGATGTTCCTACAAGCAGAAGGTAAGGGTCACTGGCTCACCCCGACATACTTCCAAAAAATACCATAATGACTTGTTGCACAACCCACAAAACGGGTACCTCATTCACATCAAGCACAGGAACAGTAAAGATATGTCCTGCTGACACTCTGTCCTCCAAAGGGACGAATTCCTACATGTCCTCTCTCCCTCCTGATTTGTATTGCCTCACAGAATCCCCATTCCTGCCAGCATCAGGCTTTCAAACCTATAGCTGTGATCTAAGCAAATTTTTATTCCCTCAACTGAAGGCAAGGATGGCAAAAGAGGCCTCAAAGATTAAGTCTTCATCAGAGTTCAGGCAGAAGCAGCAAGATTGTGAAGCCAAATTTCCCCAAGAATTGTAAAACTGGTAATTTTCAAAGAAAATGAAGATGCATCTTTTCCAAGTTGTAATGTTTTAGTATAAAAATTATTTCAATGGAAACATTTTCAGAAAGGTTGGGGACCAAAAGGGAACTGAAAAAGGTAAAGCAGTGAGAGAATTGCATAAAAGAAATCAGATTATTAAAAAATAGTCTGTTGATAGTTGCACTCTTTTCAATGATGGCTTCCATTCTTTTTCCCAAAACAGCCTTGAATCTGAATAAAACTTTTACAATGTCATAATTGGAGCAGTCTCAACACAAAAGAAAAAAAAAAAAGGTCTGAAAACAAGAGATACTGATCTGTTTTGTGGATTCAAACACTGGGATAATGGGATGAAGATAACATGAGGATTGATGTATACTCAGAAAAAATGTGTAATATCAGCAGTAAATATAAATATATAAGATCCTTACATTGCTTTGAAGATCCTTACATTGCTTTGAGCAATGGTGAAATTCAGTCTTTCCGAGATGTAAATTTGTGATGCTGTGTAAATAGATTTCCTCAAATCCCTGGAGTTTCCTGCATACATCGCAAGTACAACTGGTTAGTGGCAGCTTGTATAAATGCCTTCTTTCTAATGTTTGGCTGCAGAGTTTGTAAATTGGATAAGCATTTCAAAGATAATAAAAGGAAGGGTGTTTAATTTTCTCTTAAATAAATACGTGCTGCCTATGAGAGGGACTTTGCATAGTGCACAGCACAAAGCACATCGCATAAGAAGACACAGCTTTATAGCAATTACTAGGATATGAACAGGTTCTCCTGTGCCACCCTGCTTCCCACAGCAGCACTTTTGGGTTTTCTGCCACACACAGTGGGTACACACTCATGTACCCCATTCCATGCAGGCTCCGGTCAGTGATTCCTCGGGAAAAAGTACCTCCAGCCCCTCTCCACCAGGCACTTTTCCCTGTGTCTGAAATAGCCAAGTTCACAAAGGAGCGTTTTTGATGTCCAGCAACATGAGTTATTGAGCATCTTAAAGGCTCAGACAGGAAGGACCTTGCTTTACCACATGCAAGAACATTGCAAGAAGAGTTACACCCCAGAGAGCCTCTCCACAGACCATGCAGTGGAACACTGGCTCCCAAGGACCCATCACAGAGACACCATACAGAGCCAAAGCTTGGAAGTGAGCTCTGATAGAAGTGTTAACACCATGCACCTTCCAAGAGATACTGGAATATCATTTTGCAAAACAAACAGCAAATAGGATTTGGAAAATGCTGCATTCACTTTAAAAAGTACCAGGCAGTAAATCTGCAGTGGTCCTTTGTGCAGATTTCTCCCTGCTGTTGCTCTTACTCATACAAGTACCTAAAAAACTACTGCAAATATACGTATTCCCTGAACATACTAGTAATTACAAAAAATCCCGCAATCTAATCAGTGATTTTTTTAATGGACTCTATTCACAGTTTGGATTCCACAAACAAAATTCATCCTGAGATCTCCAGGAGCAATTGTTTTGTTTAAAAATTAATGTAATTTGGTCACTTTTTATTCCGCAAAATCCTTTTGTATGCAATCTTCAAAATACAATTTTTAAACAGATCTTACCACCCCAGTGAATGCTTCTATTTCCTGTGCCAAAACTCCACATGAAGCAAGGGAATAATAATTAAACTATACACTTGTCTGAAATTTTAATTAATAACACCCTCTGTTTGTTCCTTTTGGTTTATTGACAAATACTTCAAGCATATTCATCAAAAGGTTCAACAAATTTTGTAACCTACATTACACACATCTGTCATTCCCAGAGGATATACCTCCCACCAGTCACACAGAATACTGATCTCTGCTTTATGTGCCACCAATCATCTTGTTTGCTGTTGAGCAGGCTGACATGGAGAGAGGACTGTAGATGTGACCGCTGTTCTATCTTAACATCTGCATGAGAAAGCGCAAACCAAAGGATCATGACCAAGCCATAAATGCTTATGTTAGATTGTTTTAATTGGCAACCCGAACACGGGTTGCTCTGGGATGTGTGAGAGCGTTTGCGATAAGAGCAAGAAACACCCTGCTCTGCTCTTTGTTTGTATGTTGGTTAGTCTCCCGCTCAGCTGCATTGTAAACAGCAAAAACATATAAAAAGCTCACGTTTAATGCTCATGTTTAATAAAGTGATTCTGTTACATTGCAACGGTGTCCGTGACTCAATTGCTACAAGGACTGATGTCCAATGTAAGGAAGTTGCAGAAAGTCAGAAATCCCTGGAAACAAAGGAGTTTCCTTCTAGAAAATCTCCATACTATCTGAGCTCGAAGTATAACATAGCAAAACCAACCCTGAAATCAAAAATGGCTTAGGTCCTGAAGCAGCATCCCACTTTAAAAAGGCCATGCCTCTCCAGTATTAAGCTAGTTTCTGGTTAAAGTTTTCAGAAGAATATCTGCTCAGTTGCTGGAGTGTTTCTGAAGAAGATTAAAATAAAACCTCATCCTCTGCTACAGGCTCTGGTTACCAGTTTCTTATTTATTATCCATTTATTTGGAGCAGGGGAATTGCCTCTAGTCCTCTAATTCTCATCACAGCTGCGTATCCTTTCTATATATGTGAATAGCAGAAATGGCTCCATGTTCCTTCAGATGGGGCAATCTTTTTAACCTTGATGGGTTTAAGTGACAGGAGGAAAGCATTGATGCAGCAGAGAACTTTCTTTATTGCTTTCCAGAACTGTAAATCTACGAATGTCTAACCTAGTTTCCCCAGCTTCTGTGTCACAAAAACCTCATCTTCTGCTCCAGATCACACATTGACCTGGCAAAAAACAGAAACACACACTACTCCAGAGAAACATCCTACTTACTATCTCTGCAAACAAAAATTCAGTTTTTATTTAGTGTAAAAACTTAATTTTGTATGGGCAGAACTGTGAACCCCAATATAACCTCAGCTTTTCCATCCACAGTGCAAAAGCTTTTAGTTCTTTGAAGCTGAGCAAACAATAGTAAAATATTTCACTCAAGGATTTTTTAAAGTAGAAAAGAAATGTAAGACAGTAGAGAAAATCTCTAAACCACTGCAGCCCTAAAACACCAGTGTAGCTTCCAGTGCAGTCACGTTCCCTAAGAGATTAAAAAAAAAAAAATGAAGCAAGGTTTCCCCCTCAGAAAGGGAGAAGAGTTTGTCCCAGGTGGATTTATCTACCTTTGGAGATGGGTCTCTTCATTAAAAAGGCATTTAAGCTTGTGTCCCTTGTTATACAGTACAAGAACAGAATTGTACTTAGTTTCCCCAAAGTGAGGCAACTTCCTCACATTCTCCTGAAGGAAATCTGTTCCAAACAGCCTTGCAAAAGCACATACCTAACAACAGGAGAAATGGGAAGTGTGCTGCCACTTTGCAGAGACAGGAATTTCAGAAGCCTAAGCTATCCACCAAGTGCCCTTTACCCCTGTCCCAGCGTTGGAAGGAAAGCAGAGAAGCTTGCTCCTTGGACAAAGATGAATGGTGGCCTAGTTCAGGGTTCCCACAGAAGCTGCAGAAGACAGCAATGGAGCTGAGAGTGTCTGTGTGAGAACCCTGAGGGCTCAGAGGCTCTCATGCTGATAGAGGCACCAATGCAACACAACCAAGTGCAGGAGCATCCCTCACCATAGCCAAGAAAAAGCTACCCTAGACATCCAGAAGTGGGCTTGCCAAATGCATATGGGACTATCAACTGGTAACAAGCAGCAAGTGAAGCTAATCAGGAAAGTGGGCAAGTGGTACTTAGGAAAAAAAGCACAACATGGCCTTTTCTGCAGAGAGCATCATGCTCTGACCAAATTAATGATGTGTGTCCATTCATAGTCCAGGAGTGAATTTCTGTCTTCCTGGTAATGCCATGTCAGCATGCCCAAAGTACACGTGGGCCCCTAGACATCCAACCCAGAGCAACTCTGGAGTTAGAGGGACAGTGTTAGAAAGTGTTATTTACCATTGCCAGTATAGTGCCGCTTTATTGCTGTTAACTCCAAGTGGCTTTCACTCCACAAGAACATTTCATTTGCCTTCCCACAGCATCAGCACCCCATGAGGAAAGAGTATTTGTCTGGAGCTTTAACAGATTCGTGTCATGAACAAGGTCACCAGGCAGACGCCAACCAGTATACTTTGAGAGGAGGCCTGGAGGCATCTAAATCTCATTATTGCTTCCAACACCATCTGATTGTAATTTTACCAGTGTGAAAGACTGATTATTGTCCCAGCAACCTGAATTCATACTGAGAATAGTACTTCTCCTCATACTTGAATATATATACTTTATATTTTCACTGGCGTTCACTGTAAAGGGATACATTGAGGTACTAGTTGCCAATAGTTGGTCAGTATCTCACTTCAGGAAATGCTGTATTCATTCATAAAATGATTATGCCTTGCACACTGGGCTGAGGTCCCAAGAAAAGCTGCAATATGTTGAAGGAATACACTAAATCCTGTCATGAAGTACATATTTTTGAAAGCTGAGGTCGCATTCTATCAATGAGCATTGCCATTTAGCTAAAGATGCCGTTTCTCTGGAAGTTAGATAAAATGCAATCAGTAAGATCACTGCAACAATAATATCCCTTGTGCTGATGAAATGAGAAAGTTTGTTTTAAAGGCAAGTTGTAAATAGAAAACAAAATATTAAGCAGAGGAACCAGATTTTGCCTGGTTAGACTGATACAGCCCTGGAACTATCAACATCCAGTGCAAGCTTGATGAATGAACAATGCCATGCAAGTCAAGGTGCAATAAATATTACTAATAAGAAATTGGATTGCTTCACTCTCCTCTCATTCCTGACTCACAAACTTGCCAGAAAATTTCTAGATCACTTCTGTCTAAGTTTTGAAGCAGCTAAGGAACCAATAAAACTGTGCAAACAGCACTACTGATATTTCACAAGATGGTGGGGGAACAGCATCCGAAGTTCAAACCCTGTATCATAAAAAGAGTCAGGAAAATGGAAAACAGCTTGAGTTAGATGTGATCAGCTGGGAGGCACAACCTCAGGAAGACAACTACTCAACTATAAATTGGTACCTGCACCAACATTTTGAAACATGGGTTGCAAAGCTGCACAAGTAAGTTATTGCACAAGAACACTATGTGTTGCTATTACTCAAAAACAAAAGTTGTAGTACACTGTGATATATCATCAAGTAAAGGACCAGAACAAGTGGCCAGGCAATCCACAAGCAGGTAAATAAGCTGTGTCTTTAGGAAAACGGGAGTAAGCTGGGCTCACCAGGCACTCTGCTAAAGCAAAGCAGCATCACTTGCAATGAATTACATATGTGGAAATGCTGCAGCCTGTTAAACATCTGCCTGACAGATACCCTTCAGGCCAACCAAAGTCCATAGAAAGTTCTCTGTAACTTCAGTACATTTTGCTCCTAAGTCACACTGGGTTTAAAAGATGCTTTTTGTCCTTTCAATGTAAGGTTGGAAGAGGCTTGGAGTAGAAGAAGGTATTATTTAAAGCTTGAATCAAACCACAATAAAACTAAGTTGTCAAAGGAGAAAAACATCTATCAAAGAAAGGAAGAGACACTGAAACAGAGAACCAGGAAGCATTTTTGTAGAGTTCTTATAAACTCATTAATCTCATTTCAAAGCTTCTAGACTCTTCTGGAATTTGAATGAATAAACAATAACTGCCAGAGCTTTCAAAAAATCACAACACTCCATCAATTGTAATGAGTGTAATCCGCCAGTTAAAACTGACATGAGACATACAAAAGGCACAAGGATAAAACATCATGCCAAGAAATAAATTTTAATCCCTCTTCCTATTAAAACAGAGAGCAAGAAGGTTAGGTACAAGAAGTTACATAAATTAAACACAGGAGGGTAGGAAAGGGAACAGAATCACTACATTGCTGGCCTCAACAGCTAAAGACAGTATTATGATTAAATAATTAAACTGTCTTACCTTGTGCAGTCAAGCTAAATTTCAACAGAAGTAATTAATCTTCATGTGGTCTTTTATACCCTGTCCAATCTGTACTTCTGGCCAAAGTAAAACATTTCCTCTGGTTGTATCTTTCTTTCCAAAAGTTTCCTCCATATATGAGGAAAGAATTACTTCTCATTTAAATTAAAGCAATGCCATTGACAAGGTTGCTATTCAAACCTCCTTGTGAGAGTTTTCACATGCATTTTTAGAGCTGAATGCAGGATGAGAATTATTTACTTTTCCTGAGAAAGCATTGGAAATTTCAAAATATTTCATACCTAATGTCAGGACAAGTCTTAACCTCTGAATTTATTTTTTTCATAAACAAGTAAAAGCAAGCACAAAGCCTGAGACTGTCAACAATCCAGGTCTCACCTGTCATACAAGATACCAGACCCAAGTCCTCTTGCTGAATTGGGTAGACCATAACCTCCAACCTTGGTCTCATCACCCAAATATTTTCTTTCTTTCCCTTAAGTTCTTTCCTGCCTAAGAAACTTGTCCCAACCTAAGTTATTCTAAAAAAAAAAAAAAAAAAACCACAAAGGTGTGGCTTTCTAGACTTATAAAGTCTTATTTGGAAAAAAAAAATTTCCTTTACCGAGTTCCTATGTGACTCTGGTTAAGCTAAAGGAACTGATCTCCATGAAGGCTGCATTCTGGACAACATACAGATGATCACAAATTCCAGGAGCTTGTTCCACTGCCATTTCCACAGCACCATCATTGCAATCCTGAATTGCACTTGAACATTCCTATGAGTCAGGCAAAGAAGACATTGACATGAAATGGCCTGAGGCAAACCAAAATCAGATACTGAGGGAAAGGTATCACATGGGAAGGGAACTGTACTGAATTTCAGGTGCAATAACAAGGCAGGCTTTATGCAAAAATAGATTTGAGCACCCATATTTAGACCTGGCTCTCGATTGTGAACACTTTGATTACTTCTTTGAGAAGTGCCACAGCTTCATGTCATGTCAAGCTCATTTACAGAAAGTTTGAGAACATCCTTTGGACCATTGTTACACCCCAATCACTCAAACCTAGGGGGAGGGGAGGGGAGTGGAGGGGAGGTAGAAAAGCTTTCGACCTCCTCCTTCTCCTCCCTGCTGCCCTGGGCCATTGCTAATACAGCTGTCATGAGGCATTGCAGGAATTAAAGGGTGCCTATGCAGCTTGTTTTAAGGGGCTACTTGCAGGCAAAACAGGCTTCCAATTTAATATTTTATTAGCTGTGGTTTAAAATGAATACTCCAGATTGCTGTATAGAAACATACAAGGTGAGAAGATGGATAGGCAAAAATTAATAGATCATCACAGACAAGTTATTATAATAGTAGTTTTCCATTTAAAGAGGTTATCAATTGGCCAGTATAGCATGTCCTGGAAGATCTCAATTCTTTGGTACAGTCTGAAAAGGAACAGACAACACAAACCCAAAAACAAAAACACCTTCCTTCCCTCTCCCACCCCACTCCTGTATTCTGGCTTAGTGTTTCTTTTACTTTTTTCCTTGGTTTGTTTCCCCCTTATTCATTTTGTTCCTGTACCCCTTCCCACACACACATACTTTTTAAAAAAATATTTTATTCACTTTTTCATTTTTTCCATTAACGAAGGAGCTAAGAGCAAGCCTTCTGTCATCCAAAGTGCAATGCTGCCCTCCACAGCTGTCAGGAAGAAAAATTTCTTCAGGAAAAATGAAACCATCTCCAAGCAAACCATAGCCTTTCAGATGGAATTGCTGAATCGATCTCATATTTATTCTCTGGGTTGAAAACCAGTCTGCACAGACACCTTATCTGGCTTAGCCTGGTTTGCTGACAATCATCTTGACAACTTTTCCCATACACAACTTGTGCATCAACTCCAAAGCAAAGAAGGGACTTTTCTTCTGTGTAAGACAGTGAAAAAATCCCAACTAATAAATTAACCCATGTCTTCTCACTCAAGGTAAGGAATGGTCTGATAAATTTTCAAATCCTGATTGGAAGCCACATTCAGAAGATACTTAGTGAGAAACCAGGCTCCAGAAGAAACAGTGTTTAGGCCTAACAGAAATTCAGTTACCCAGAAAAAAGTATTTGATTTTAGATTTTTCTTTAACCAGAGTCCTGGGTGCTGGTGCTGTATCATAGCATATCAGACACCTGTTCTCTAAAAAGGACAGAAATGTAGCTATTATTTGTGGGTTATATTACTCCAGCGATTTATAAAGAATAAATTGCACAACTTGAACAATACGGTGAAGGTTCTGCCTGGAAGATCTGCCTTGTTTATCACCTGCAAAACCATAATGCACAATTTGTGAAGAGCTTTCATTTTCTCTAACACCAGGTTCCAAGTCAGCAATTTTCACTAACTTGAAAGGTACATCCCCACGAAAAGCAGGCCTCTCTTCTGTTTTTATTAATATCACTTACTAATAGCTTCCAGGAGGTAAAAAAGCAACAGCAACAACCAATACTGTGATTTCCAAACTGTTTTCTCTCATCTCTGAAGCCAGATGAAAAAAGCCCCTCGAGAGGGGCTTAAATGTTAATATACAGATGTGGATTTCAACCCCCTGCAGAAAAGCCTGACCATAGTGAGTCATCTTAAAAGGCTACACCAAAATTTACTCTTGGGATCTATACGAACTCCTGTAAAGCTCAGGACTATACCAGTGCAGGAGGACAAGAGGAAAGCAAGAGGAAGGGTGGTTCAGGGCTGTCTCAGTTTAGAGACAAGTTTAGGAGAAGAACACTCTAGAATGAGTGTTTCCTCTAAAAAAAGGGGGGTTCCAACTATCCCTTTCTGCCAATGAGAAAAGGAATACTTGTGGATGAAAGTGAAAAAAGCCAACTGTTTATTGACAAACCAAGTGGCCACACAACATGGGAAAAAATTAATAAATGCTACATATTGAATTGTCAGAACCCTACCCCACACATACACACACACCCACACCAGAACAATAAAAAACCAAAATGCCCAGGAAAGAAAAAAAAACCTGCCAACCACGTGGCGGGGATGAACAAAATGGCACTCGGCTTTTGTCTCAGGGAAGAAAAAACCAAAACGTTCACACAGCAGCTGGGGCAAAAACAGATGGGAACCTGGTGAATCTCTGATGTTGGTCTCCTCTTCACCGCAGATGAAGCTGGTGGGTTTAGGGTCCTTTCTTTGGCTGGGTCGGCTTTTCCAAGGTCTGGCCTAAGCGGAGCGGCCCTGCAGCTCCACAGCCAGTCACGGCTGATCGTCACCTGTTGATTGTCTGATCTCGGACCAAAACCAAGCCAAACTGTTCAAGAAAAAAACAAAAGCCACCAAAGGATTGCAGTCTCCAAGGCCAGGGAAAAGGAAAAAAAACCTTCTTGCCTAAGCTAAGAAAAAAACAAGCAAAGCAACAAAGTAACTGCCAGTCCACACCTCACTAAGCATGCCTGGGAATGAGGCCTTTGAAGAAGCCCACACAAGAGCCCCAAGGCTCACCCACCTTCCCCCGACCCATCTTAAACTTACAGCAACCACTTCTGGGCATAGAGCAGACAACTTAGGGAATAGAGTATCATCATAAAATCACCCCAAGGCAAGGGCTACCACATAGGGAAAGAGAAGAAGCAAGCAAACCCCAACAATTCCGTACAGTTGGTTCATATTTATTTTTCATACAGATGGAATAGGTTAAAATAGCTGTGTTTCTCGTCATGACACCACAACCCCAGAGCTCATTGTTTCATTCTCTCATCAATATGCAGATAGGTTTTCTTAGCTCCTCTGCACCCAAGCTGCAATGGGTCAAACCCTCACTGGTATAGATCAGCTCATTTCAACAAAGACATACCAGGGTTGTGACAGATGGGAATACAGCCCTGTGCCTTTTGCCAAGGAAAGCTGAGTGCAGAGCAAGCACAACTCTCTTGTGTTTTGAACTAGGCCATGTTTGCCATCTCCAGCAAAAGTGTTCAGTGTTCTCAAACACACAGCTCTTCAGAGACAGGGTCCAGAGAGGCAGGCAGGAAGCCTCAGAGGCCAGACCACGGCACAAGGATGCTGTGTCACGGCACAAAGATCCTAAGGGATGATTCAGGTTCCCTGAAGCAGATGCCCTAGAAACAATCCCAAGGCCAGATTTACAGGTTGAGATCAGCATACACATTTTATGATTCACACATTTACTGCTGAATTTAAATGCTGAGCAGACCAAGCAAGAAGCCTGGGAAGTACCCCAGTTCATGAGGTGTAGGAAGAGGAGGAGAGATCCTTGACCCAGAAGCATGGCAGGGGACTTAATGTCGCACTGGCAGCACTCCCCTGACAATTGCTACACTACCTGGCGACCAAGGGTTAATTGAGCTGCACTTTGCAGCTTTATTTTCCCGTCTTCAAAAACTCAGCAAAGTGCTTATTAACACTTATGCAGCCTCTGCAATGTGCTGATACGATCTCTGACAGAAACCCATTAAACAGAGACACAAAAGACGACAGCAGAATGTGTCTCATTTGTTGATTATCTATTGAAGAACACAATGTTTCTGCTAAATTTTAATTTGGACAGCAATTTGCCAAGATCTAAGGGTTGACCACACGATAATTTACCTGCCTCATGCCAGGCAAATGCCCCTTGCATCAGATTAGGTATTTCATCTTGTGCATCTGCATACTTTTTAGGTGCTAGAACCAGTTATGACCCAGAAATATACATGCCATCAATTTTAATACAGCTATTTTTAATTTACAGGAATGTATTTTACCCACAGCTTTGGTCAATGGGACAAAGCTTATGGGTCTATGAGTATCTCTTTATAACAGTAACACTGAAGATTTGATATCACCATTTTTTGCCCCATCACACTTTTTTCCATTTTTAATTTATTTAGATGGTTTTTGCTTAGTTAGTCCAATTTTTTTTATATCTCTTCTTCCCCATTTCAGGCATTTCTGTTAGTTATAAAAGTCTTGAAAAGTCTGTGTGGCTAAATTTTCTTGCTGTAAAACCACAAATCATGACCATACGCCAAAGGTACATATTTAGTGTAGAGGAACAAGAATTCAATAAATTATTTGCCATATTCCAATCTAGACTGCACTGAGAACATCAGTTGGAGTTGAAAAATAGATGACAGCTTTTTAAAGTATTATTATTATCTGTTTTAAAGACCGATTTTCCAGATTGTCTCCAGATGGTAGAATTTTAAATCCAATTTACCTATTCCCTGCACTGAGTTTTGCAGTGTTTTTCTTGAGAAAGCTCTAGCATTTGTAAATTTGTAAACTGCTTCCAATGGGAATAGTAAAAGAAATGCTTGTTTATTTAAATTGGTATTATGTAAGATAATTATGGCCTATTCCCGTAACTCTCTCGGCATTATTGGATCCTGAAGTGTTACTAGTAGTTCTTGGTCCTCATCCCTTTCTTGTGGACTTTCATTTCACATAAAATATTAGCAGTGATTTTCTCAACCTTTTTTAAATTTATGGGTGTTTTTTGATACAAGGATTTTTTCTATTATTAAATAAAATAAATATCACTGCTTCATACAAAGTTTTAGTAGTACCCAAATGGCATCCAGAGACAGAAATCTACGTGACAAGCCCAGATTTCAAAAGTAAAGCTGTGGCTCTTCTTTAAAATCATCTTTTCTATGAGACACATCCAGATTTTCAAGAAAACACTGAGTTGTACCTTGTGGTACCTCAGCTGATAATAAGTATCAGAATATAATAAAAATAGATGAAGAGCTGGGGATATATAGTTAGAAAATGTAAGTTGTCTGGAGGATAGAATCATCAAGGTTAGAAGAGGCCTTTAAGATCATTCAGTCCAACCATCTACCCAGCACTGCCACTGTAACCCCTAAACCACCAAACCACATCACCCAGCGCCATATCCAGATGCCTCTTACACACCTCCAGGGATGGTGACTCCATCACCTCCCTGGGCAACCTATTCCAATGCCTGACTACCCAAATGTGGCTGTGCTGCCACGATATCAGGATGCTGTCAGCAGCTTTGCCAGGGCGGCTGCTTGGGGCGGCGCGTGGGCCTGGATGCAGAGAGCCCAGGGTCTCGCGCTATGCCCTGGCCACAGCAGGAAAACACACGAAAGTGGTCAGGAATGTAGCTTCCACTCGAGGGGCTTTCCCCAGGCCGGTGGGAGACGCGCCAGCAGAGATAAAGGCGAAGAGAAGCGATCTACTGCTTAGACTCCAGGAACTTTAATCTTCTGAAGGTTGCAAGAGCAGTGAGATGACATACCTGGAAGTGACAGGCATTTTTATACTGGGACATAAGGAGGCAGGGTGAGGGGTACAATCCAATAGGGAAAGGGAACATGGGAGGGATCAACAGGGAAACAGCCAGTGAGGATGGAACAGGGGAGGGATTACAGACAACCAATGGGGAGCTGAAGGCAGGGCTGTAGGGAGGCTGTGGAAACTCGCAATTCATGATGCTACACCCAAGCAGAGAAGTTTTTTTCTAACATCTAATCTGAATTTCCCCTGTCTCAGTTTAAGGCCATTTTTTCTGGTCCTTTCACTGCAGGCACAGCAGAAGAGATGGGCCCCCACCTCACTACAGCCTCCTTTCAGGGAGTTTTAGGGAGCAATGGGGTCCCCCCGAGCCTTCTCTTCTCAAGACTAAACAAATCCAGCTCCCTCAGCTGTTTTCTAAACCCTTCACGAGCCTTGTTGCCCTTGCTGGACACACTCCAATACCTCCATGACCTTTAAAATCACCTTAAAGAGGGGCCCAAGACTGACCACGGCACTTCCTGAGGTGCATTTGGCTGATAGATTGGCCTTAGGGCAGGTACAGAATGGCTCCACCAGTCAATGTCTTCCTCAGATTCCTACTGCTTACCCTTTCCATCTTCTCTTTGAGTTTTACCAGCAAGCAGAGCAGATCATGGACCTGCTCTCACCTCACACAGGTATTATCTGTTACACTCTGATGCCAGTGCCAGGCTCTGGCACTCCCTGCAACCTGATACCTGGACCTCTGTATGTTTTCGCAGCAGATCCATTTGTGTTGCCACATCGTTTCTGGCACACACAGAGTGTTTAGTATAGCACCCTGCCATGTGGAAACCATTCCTGAACACTCCACTTGAACTAATGGGAAGGATACCACAACTTCCTGCTCACCCTGCCTGCCCTAACTGCTGTGCCCGCACTGTTTGCCCACTCAGTTTGATGCATTCCGAGTCACTCACACTCCCTGGAGCCGTTTAAATCTCCTGAGATGCTCCCTTCTCCACCCTCTCCTCACCTGGTTGGCTGACGTGAAATCCCAGGTCCGGCTTTGGGCTGTTGCTCAGGAGTCCCTGAGCATGGGAACCCCCCTGTACAGCCTGATCTAAAACTCACCCCCAGACTTATGTCAGTCTCCACTCCTTCCTAACATCTAATCTAAATTTCTCCTCTTTTAGTTTGAAATTGTTCCCCTTGTCCTACCACTATCTGCCCATGTAAAAAGTAGCTCTCTCTCTCTTTTTCATAAGCATCCTTTATGTACTGTAAGGCTGCAATCTACATTTGCGCCACAGCTTTCTGCAAACTTATAGAAACTTCAAAGCATGCTGTACATGATCAGGAAGACCGGAGAATATTCTTTCAGAGGATATTTACAGGGAGAGAGTGGGTGAAACTATATGAGAAATAGATGATGGGATCAGAAGATCCCAGGACCACCTGGATGGAAGGGAAGATGGGGTGTCCCTGGTCCCAGCCCTGCCACAAGCAGGTCTGGTCATTTCAGCACAAGGAGCATTCAGCTGTTCTCTGCCCATCTCCAAGGATGGAGGTGGCTTAGGCTCCTGATCCAACCTCTTTCCTTCGCAAAGTGGTAGTAAAACCGGGGCATCTGGGGCAGGTGGCAGTTTGCCTTTGCCAGGTTCGTCTTGTGGTTTGACACTGGCCCACCACCAGTCACCCAAGAAAGTTGTTTGCACACCCTCCCCCACCACAGCTGGGCAGAGGAGAGGGAAAAAAAATTAACAAAGGGCTCATGAGTTCAGATAAGGACCAGGAGAGAAAACACTTCAAGGGAAAAACAGGCTCAACCTAAAGCTGCAAAGTGAATTTATTACTAACAGAATCAGAGGAGGATAATGAGAAGTAAAATAAGCCCTTAAAATACCCTTTTCCCCCCAGCCCCTCCCTCTTTCCCACCAACAGCGCAGGGAGACAGGGTATGGGGGTTTTGGTCAGTTCATCACTCAAGATTTTCTTCCACTGCTCAGGGAGGGAGCCCTTCCCCTGTGAGACTGTGGGGACCCTCCCACGGGAGACAGTTCTCCGTGAACTTCTCCAACATGGGTTCACTCTCACAAGTAGTAGTCCTGCCAAACCTGCTGCAACATGAATTCCCCCCACGGCCAAACTGTCCTCCCAAAACTGCTGTCGCATGGGTCACTCTTCCACGGGGTGCAGTCCTCCAAGGACAGGCTGCTCCAGCCTGGAAGCAAGGGCCCTCTCTCTCCACCAGCACTCCCACTGGGTCACAGCCTCCTCCAGGCATCCACCTACTCCGGCACGGGCACCTCTCTCATGTGCTGCGGGATCTCTGCATCTCCCATGGATCCTCATGGGCTGCAGGAGCACAGCTGCTTCACCATGGTCTTCACCACGGCCTGCAGAGGAATCTCGGCTCTGGCGCCTGGAGCACCTCCTCCCCTCCTTCTTCACTGACCTTGCTGTCTCCGTGTTGTTTCCCTCACATGTTCTCTTCTTCCTCTTCTCTGACTGGAAGAACAACTGTGTGTACTTTGTTTTGATTTTCTTCTTAAATATGTTATCACAGAGGCATTACCAGGCACTCTAATTGGCCCAGCTTTGCGCAGCAGTGTGTCCATTTTCAGAGCCATCAGTGATTGTCTCTGCCGGACATGGTGGAAGCTTCCAGCAGCTTCTCACAGAAGCCACCTCTGTGGCCCCCCACTACCAAAAACCAGACCATGCAAAACAAATACAATACAGTGTGACAAACACATAAGGAAAAAGCAAACACAAAAGAGTGGCAGCATCAAACAATATGGTATGGGTGTGTGTTTATAAAGCATAAAAATCCTTTTTGTTGCCAGGGTTGCCAGATTTCAGCATTTCTAGGGTCCATAATTCCAGTGATGTCCACAGTCAGAAGCAAAGCAGGGTTGTCAGCAGCAAAACAAAGCATGGCCCCAGCAGGAGCAACGTGACACCCTGCAGCAAAGCATGATCCTTTTTTGCCCAGGCATTTCCTGCTGGAAAATGAAAACAAACTGAAACACCTTTTCTTTGGAAGGCACCACCTCATCCTTTCTGTGACGACATCCTACCAAGGCACAAACACAACCTTTTGACAGGAAATACACAAAATGCTTCTGAGAATTAAAGCAGCCTACTTGGAAACCTTCTCATCTAAAGGAACTTTAGATGTCATTTGTGACACTTTAATACTATTCTACCAGGGGAGAAGCTTCTGCTGAAGCAGGTCTGTAAGGATGGGTGCAAGGAAGATAATGGGCCTGAGTGAGAGAGAGCAAAATGAACAGGAGGCAATCCTACATACATCCATCTTTTTGGCTCTGTTATGCCAGCAGCAATAACGCAATGCAAAAGCCATATGTCCTGTACAACCTGCCAAGTACAAATCAGCCCAGCATATCCTCTCTGCCACCAAGATGCAAGAAGAGATAAATTTCTTGAATCTATCTGAACAATAAGTAGAGGATGTAGTGTCAGTCCCATTAGGAATAAGAACAGAATCAGGGTCATCTCTCATGAGCTGCCAATGCCAAATATGGTAGGGAGGTATCACATTTTTTCTTTTTAAGAATAAAGCACATTCTTCATGAACATGAAAGAAAGAAAGAAAAAAAATTTGTGTCTTATACTGAAGGCCTGGTGGTCATTAGTAACCTGAAGCAAGCCCAAATCTGCTGGCCTTGGGACGTATATGGTTTAGCAGATCCTTGTCCTGGTTTGAGCTGAGTATATGACACCAATGTTTGAGACAAAAAGCAGAGATTATCCCAGTGGAAGAGGAGAAACACTAACTCAGAGACAGAAAGCCATCACAGAGAAGTTAGAAAATTATAGAAAAACAGATTAGAAGAAAAACTCATTCTACATGAGCTTTTCTGTCCCCTGAGAGCATAAAAGGGAATATTCTATGCCACATTTGAGGATGCAACAGCTTAAATATATCCTCTAAAATGGTATCCCAAAACTGGATCACCATTTCCTGATATTTACTCCAGCATTGCATTCCCCAGTGCTGTAGCTGGCACCACTGCAGTGCACTGAACTTCTCTGCCTTCACACCTTTTTCCTTGCCAAAGGCCATTATGACTTTTTCTTTTTTTTAACATTAATTGAAAGAGAAAATAGCCCTTTTTTTCCCCCAAAATCGTTTCCCTTGTCTGGAGAAAAACTTCAGACCCAGGGAAGACAAATTTTTTTAAAAAGTTATAAATATTGTCACCCCTATCAGCCAAGGGAAAGCTATAAGGAATTTCAATTAGTGAGTGTGGTTTCACTACAGGCGGGAGTTCCTTGTAACAGAAAGATAATTATGTAAATTCTATTAAAGCGCCCTCCTCTGTAGAACAAATTGCCTATGACCAAAGTAATTGCCTAAGATAAGAGAGAATCCCACCACATGTGGCACAGAGTTTGTGGCAGCTGGTGATACCAGCAGAGTCAACACACGTATGACAAACATCTTTAACTCCAGGCATCCAGCATCCATTGTCCCCATGTAGGAGGAACACAGGGATAAGCACAAGCCCTGAATTCCTGCCCTCCAGCTTGGCCCCCGCAGCACCAGGAGCTGGGGATTTGCAGGCACAGAGAAAGATCTTCATCCACAACGCTCCAGGTCTATGTAGGTCTCTTCATCTACCCTAACTCTGCTTATTTTGAGAGGGTAAGCAAGATTTAGGTTTGTTTCAGCTCTTTTAGATAGAACCACATGCAGCCATATTTTTTTCTTTTTTCTTTTCTTTTTCTTGAAGGCTTGAGCTGAAGCCAGTTGAAGTCAATTGAAAGACAACCAACAACTTCAATAAGTTTTGGCTCCAGCCCTAAATGCACACCACGTGCCAGACATGATGACTGATTCTATATCTGTCTCTAGGAAGCACTTAAAAACTGAAATTAGGAGAGGGAAGAGAGCAAGTCTGTGTATATCACACTCTGGATGTTCGACTGGCTTTAATAAATTTCCGAAGCAGTGCACATGCCGGGAGTTGTTTCCAATCAATAAATAACACAGAGGTTGAATTGTTCACCTGCCACCTCTTTACTTCCCCTCAGAAGAGGTGGAATTATCTTTTAGCCTCAAGGCTACTTGCAAACCAGAAGTTACATTACAGAAACATCTATTTGCTAGCCTTTTTTTTTTTCCTTTATTTCCATTACAGGCAGCAGCGGTATTTGACACCCACAAGGACCCTTCTCAGCAAGACATTTTATATCACTCCATGGAAATACATAAATGACAAATTATCCCTGATAGCATTGTGTCTCTGCTGACCTGCTCAAGGTTTAAAGGCAGCTGGTAATTAAATGCCACGGCTACCGACCTGTTAAAGGCTTCGGGAGAGTTGTATTTATAAGCAGCAAAAGGAATTTTATGTAATGGTATTTTGTGGATGTATTTCTCAAATGAATTTGAGCAGTATTCATTCTTTCACTGCTCTGATTAAAATTATCTATCCATCTCTCAAGTGTTATTACTTAACAAGCTGAATTCTGACTTGCATTGGCAATTGCCTGCTCTAAAACAAGAATATTGCTTCCCTTCCACATTTTCCCCCACAAAGTATTCTGCTAGAGACTGAGAAAGTAGAAAGATACCAGTTGCCCTGAGTCTACAAAAACTAAAGATTTGTTACCAAAACTTCTAACTTTTACCTTTTAATTCTTTTTTTTTTTTTAGTACAGGTACTTACTTTAACTATTGAGGATCTTGTATTTTTATAAAGTGCAATAGCATTGCCTTCCCCTGGGAGCAGACATATAGCCTAGCCACTATTCAGTAGTCCTAGACTCAGGATTTAAGACCCTCTCACACTTAACTCTCAAGAAATGAAAGATCAATGCTGAAATTAGACATGCCACAAAGCTTCCCTCTCCTTGCCTTCCACAAAAGCCCTCTTAATTCAAGACAATCTATCCTTGCTTCAGCTGTTCAACTATAGCAAAACAACCCAATGAGAACAATTAGGCCTATAGAAATAATAAAACTTTCAAGTTTTCTAGACTAACCAGTCTTAGGTGGCAATACTCATCTCAAAGTGAGGCTGAATTACGATTCAGACCCAGAACAGAACAGCCTGATGAAGCTATAATTCTATGTTGCACATATCATTAATAAGCCTTGGCCATTAATAACCTTATGATTTGCTGTAAACCCAGAACCATAAAGATGCATTTAACCTTCCATCCACCCAAAAGAAAGTCCCTTCCACATCATACAAGATCCCACAAACACATTCTCAGCCCTTAGCATTCCTATACTTTTCCCTTAACACTCAAGAGACGTGAGCAATGGTGTTTTCAAACCAACTTAGTGCCAGAAAAATCTCTTGTCTGTTGTAATCCTACTTAATAGGAATTTTCCAACTGATTTCCAAAGCAGAAAAAACCTCAAAATTATGGGCACTTTGAAAGAAAAAAGTCTAGTTACATAAATGTAAAGGTGTTTTGTTGTTTTGGGGTTGGAAGTTTTTTTATGGTTCCTTTTCAACTGCAAATATAATTGGAATTATGATGTGTAACAATTTTTTTAAAATAACATAATCCATATATCACATAATTCATTAACATTATTCACAGGGATCTCAGGGGCTACGGCCAGCTGTTTTCTGATCCATATGCCTACCAGGCTTATCAAATAAATACAGTGATAAAATTCACAAGTCAGTTTTTCATATCGTGTGTATGGAAAAGAAAAGGTATTTGATCATGTAAGATAAAGTATCATTATTAGTCATGTTTATTGAACCACTGACTATAACCAGCTGAGGGACAAGCTAGGTCCTCCTCCCATATTTGCACCCAACCAAAACTTTTACATCTAATGAGGAAATGGATTTAGAACCAATGTGCCTTAAAAGACTGAGAAAGAGATTGAGTAATTTAGAATGATTGGGACAGAGACACAGATTTGGGCAGACTGTGAAAATGGGAAGAAAAAAAAATTTTAAAGTAGACCAAGGAATGTTTTCTGACTAGTGCACAAAGTGTCTTCTAAAAGAAAACAAAAATTCAAACACCAAAATCACCTAGGCCATTACAAAAGGTCAGTATTTAATTTTAGAGTTATTTCTGTGACCCAAAGGCTTTTTATGTTTTTCAGTCATTAGTGAAGTCATAAAAAGTTTTATCAATTGGTTTCCCATGGGTTAAGAATCTCACATGAAAGCTGTGCATCTGGTTTCCTTTCTATCTCCTTTTTGCTAGGAGGGTCTAGTTATTTACATATTTTGGACCCAATGCAAATTTGTCTAGAGAGATTCCCTTTTATATGGTGCTGGGAGACTAATTAAACGCCAACATCATTAGAAGAAACACGAGACACGTAATCTGTGATTGTCAATAGGTAGATTAGCAAGATAAAGAAACCCCATAGTTGAAGGCTGAAAGAGTTTGCAGGCAGGTCCCAATCATATAAAGTCTGAAACAGTTTTACTGTCCTGGCACATACTGTGTTAACTGAAAGCAGTCACTTCTAGGTGCTGCTTGGAAAGATTAACTTCGTACCGTGAGATGGAGGTGGGGGGGGAAAGTCCATGTGGAACTGAATCTTTTCAAACTAAAAATGGTAAATCAACAGCAGGAACTGGGTGGCTGGTCACATGAATTAAGAAAGCAAATCTCACAGAACACTGATATGAATGTATCCAAAAACAAGTAATTTGTCAATTGACCCACTTTTTAGTCCATTTCAAACAAGAAAATATATCTGCAAACATAGAGTACTACAAAGTTTTACTGTATATATACATATATATAATCTTCCAGAAAAAAAGAATTTGTGTGTAGACACGTGTGGTTACAAAATTTGTGCTACTGCCTTAAAAGACACAATGTAAAAGCAAGGAACGATAGCAGAAAAAAACAAAATCACAAGTGTACCACTTTACCCCTTACTATTTATCACACAGGAGATGCCTTTCTTGCTGTTGTTTTGCAAGGACATTCCATTTTATTCACACCATTTCCATCATAATTGTTCAGCAATTAAAAGCAAAGGGTTTTACTGTACATCACTGCTGGGACTCCAGTATCAAAATATCTCTTAACCGAGCCTAGAGGCATTTCTCTCTCTCTCAAATCTTATTCTATCTGTTCTTCCCACACAAGATAAGTGGGTGGAAATTCTGTCTCTTCTATAGAAGAGTATTCAGTGTCATTAACTGCTTTTTCATTAGAGAAAGGAATGTCAAAGTCATGCACTCTCTTTCAAAGACTAGAGTGTATGTGCAAAGTACACGTCTTGGCCATTAGCTGAGAGTATTGCACTTACAGTTATAATAGTCTATTTTTCCTTCTTCCATGGGTAATGGTGCATGGAATGAGTGTCTGAATCTTGAAATGGAACTATAGACAACTGATCTTTAAAAAAGTTTCCAGCAGCAAAAAAAGGCACAGGTAGGGCACTTGTTTGCAGTGTCTTCCTTATGGGGGAGAAGTCATCGGCTGAGTTTCAGTGCAAGTCAAAAGACTCAAGTTACAGCTTTAAAACAAAAAAACAACCCCAATGGAGCAGGGAAGGAGGGGAGGAGGAAACACAAAAAAGTGCACCATCACACAGAAACAAGGCAAAATGCAAAGAACATGTCACTTTATTAGAGAAAGATTTCTGTGAACAATTTCTTCTGCTTATTATGTTGCTGGTTCTTAGTACAGTACACACTGCCCTAGCTCGTCAATTACAGTCCTACATTTATGTTTACATTGTATTCAATCTACTATTGAACTGTTCTCCCCAGCTCTGAGGGAGAGGGGACTGTTCTCTCCCCCTCTCTGCTGAGTTTTTTTCTGTATACTAGCAAAAATGTCAAATAAACTGGAGCCCCCTTCCAGTTTCAGTCCACACTGTTATAAACTGAAAAAAGAACAAGATCAAGACTGGAAACTAGCTACACCTGCAATTATCACTATCTTAGAGCATCCTGCTGTTATTTGACTTCTGCAGTGTTAATATCTGAGATGTATTACATTTGCATTAATTCTAGATGCTTTTCTAGATTAATCTTATTCTCCTTGATGCAATATTAAGTCCCTCAGTGGGCTCCTGTCAAAGTGACACATCTCACACCAAGCAGAAGCATTACAAATAAACATGATTACAAGAAAAAACTGAACCGTAATGAGCTCAAACACTGGGCAATAAGAGCAGTGCAGGAAAAGGGAATTGGAATACAAGCAGCTCTCTGAAATATGATTTTCCCCTTCCCTATTCTTATTGTCAAATATGGTTTTAAGAAGGGATTAATAGCACCTGATAAATGAAGCTTTATTTCCTCAGAGTATACACACAACCTACACAAAGAAGGCATGACTCACCTCCTACTTTCTTTCCAGGAAACCTTTGTCCTGGATGCCTAGAAATGGTACAGCAATAGCAACTTCTCATCAATTCAGTCCATTGACAGTGACCCCTCCCTTCCACCCTAAAGGTAGCAGCTACCTCCTGTAACCCAGTCACCTACTCACAAACAAGCTGGGAAGCTGGTGCTTGGGAAAGCCAGTGCCGGCGAAAGCCTCTGAAAATAGCTCTCTAACATCAAAACTTGACAGATCTTTCCCTAGAGCTAAAAATAGGGGACCTGACCATTCAAGTGATCAGGATGCAAAGAATAAGATAAACCTGAGGCAAGGGCCAGCAGAACAACAGGCAAGCTCTCCCAACACCATACAAAGGTGTGAGACTCATCACCTTTTGGAGATCCTTCTCAAACATGAAGGCACCAGCTTTTCATTGGGATCACCAGCAGACTGCAACTGATGTGGTCCCAAGGTTATTAAGCACACGCTGTTAGCTCAGTACTACCTACAGTGACAGAGAGAGCCCGAGTTATATTGCTGGGCATAATTATTCTGAAAATTTGCTTTTTTCCACAGATTTTCTCTCTGTTAAAGACGTCTGTTGCCCTCATCCTTGAAAGGTGGGCCTTAACCACCAGGAATCTGCACAACTCCACACAGCTCAAATCCTAGCAAAGCGTTTTAACATATCTTGGTTTTATGGTTCTTCCTCAGAAAGATAGAAAGTCCCTTTTTTCTGTAGGAAAGTGCCCTGTTGGGAAGCTGGGACAAAGCCATATGCTGCTTTATTGCATGGTGGAGCAGGAAATGGTGCTGATCACACAAAGAGGCTGCTCAGCCAGGAAGTGGCACCTACCAGACCCCACAGAAAATTAGCCAAGTGAAGCGAAATCGCAGCCTCTGCTTGCAATTTTATGGGTGAGTATCTTTTGTATTTATTGCACTGGACCAAGTTCAGCTCCTACAAGAGGAATGTGACAGATTTCATCTGACAGCCAAGTCTAATTATATTTTCTGTACAAAATGACCAAAGACAAAAGTGCACATGTCTAGGCAGTCCAGTGATGTGCCATATGGAGGTCTAGATAAAGGGCTTTTTCTGTTGATAGAGCTCCCCACAATAACCAGGCATGGCCTGCATCCTGAGTAACTGGAGCAGAGAGGACAGATCTGAGGGCTTTTCTGAAATGGTGAATTAAGATAATGTCCCTTTCATTGTTTGGACCACCAAGCACAATGGAAAAAGTAACTAAAATTGATCAGACATCAACACTGCTGATAGACACATCAGTACCAAACAATAAACACTTTAATGGTGAAATTCAGTTCCTTATCCCAGCATTTATCGCTGACATTGTAAAAGGAGTGTTAATATTAGAAGAACTTCTTATTTACATTAAATTCATGACCCTCCAAGATAGTCTTCCCTGGCCTGTCCCAATGAGACTTAAAAATACTCTTACATATTTGAGCAAGTATTTATGTAGTGATGCAGCAAGTAGTGCTCAATACAAAATGATTGCTCTTGGAGTCCACACAATCAGATTTCTAGTGACATTCAAGACATCGTTGCAATGCTCTTTTTAGATGCATTAATTACTTTGACTTATTTGCTGAAACAGAAGCAAAACAAAGAAAAGGTATCTGACATAAGTATTTGAAAGCTTCTCTGATTTTTCCAACTAATGAAAAACCAAACTTCTTTGCTCACTTCAGACAACCACAGCTGCAAGAGCATTATATGTATTTAATTATAGAAGGCATATACAGGTTTAAAAAGCATCCAAGAGTAATTTATTAATCTTAGAATTACTATATCCTACAGTACTTCGAGTGCAGTTTTGATTACTATGAAACATGACTTTGTTTACTATGATTGCTATGAAACAGTCCAGTATATCCAGTAAGTCCATATGAATACCCAAAAACAAAAAAAAAAGAAACGCCTCACACGTGCATTTTCAATGGTCTGCTTGTAACTACAGGTAGCTTCTAGATGAGCTCTGGGACCACCTTATGTTGCAATTAGTTACTTGCAAGTTATGGAGCACAACAAATTACTGTTCTCTGATATATCCTGCAAATAATGACTATGACTATTATGGAAGAACACAGAAGGAAATCCCTCATGTGCTAATACTGATGGCTGGCATGACGCAGATCCTCAAGTAGAGGAAAGTCCGTCATCATGGAGTGTAAACTGAACTCTCCATCTTAGATCTGAAGATAACAGCTGGAGTCTTTAATAAACTGCTGAAGACAGTATTCAAAGAAATGAGACTTAGTCTATTAAAAACAACAACAAAAAAAATCTGAAGAGTTTAGGATTGTTTGAATTAAAAATAAAAATAAAGTTCATTTTTAGAAGCCAATAATTTGTTTCAAATACACCTATGTCTTTTTTGCAGCGAAGTAACTCTTGGTTTCTGCATAAGTATTCACAAAGAAATAATTTCAAAAATGTACAGCACCTGTTCTACCAATCACAAACCTAGATGCTCTGTCACAGTAAAACTGGACTCACTGTTTCTCTCAGCAGATAAAGTCCATGAACTCTCCATAATTTCAATTGCCAAAGTAATACCTACCTCCTTCAAATTAAACTCCTAGTGAAAAAAAGAGCAATTCAGGTTTGTTATTCAGGCAGGAATTTACTTACCACATGGGCATCCAGAGAATGATGCAACCAGACTGAAGCTAACCCCAAAATACCCTGCTAGTGACAGGTTTTACAAAAGCATGCTGCTTCCCTTTGGTTTCCCTTTGTTTGGCATTTGGGTGGCAGAAAAAGGAGACCTTTTTCTATCAGCAGCACACACTGTGCTTTCCAGAAATTCTGCACAAATGCTGAGAGACAGCAATAAAAATGGGCTCTAAGTACCTTGAATGAGTTTTCAAAGTACATGCAGGATTTTTAGCTGCATGATTCCCATCTATCTTAACTGCTTCATTGCTGCTTCCTAGAATAGGCACACCATGTCAAATGTGTCCTCTAAGCTTGCCGGCATTCACATCACCACATGCCATCATTTTTCAATCATGGATACCTCTGCATTCAGCCACTTAGGCTGTGGAAAGCAAACAATCTGATTATTGTAAGACCCAGCTAAAGCTTTAAACTGTACTTCACCTTCTCCCACCAGCCTTCCTCATGCTGAATGGTATTTTGCTTCATTAATATTGCAACTGATTTCTGCGAAGTTATCACTCCACATGAGTGAGATGAGCAGCTTCATCACTTTTCATGGAAACATAATCAGCCTAGAAAGAGCTGGACTCATTGCACCCAGGAATGAGGGGGAGAGTACACTGCTCCTTTCCAAATGTTTTGTTAAAATTGTAATTGAATAGAAATTAGGACCTAAAAACCCCCATCAATTTGCTTCAAAGTTATGGAACACTGATCTTTAATTTAAAAATAAAAAGGTAAATCTGATTAAGTAACAGTCAAACAGAACAAAGAAATTCATGGGAATACACATGCACACACAAGATAATGATCTTGCCTAGACAGATCCAAGTTCTACAAGTGTTTGTTGCAAAACCTACACTAAAATCACCTGAAACATGTGGTGAGGAACACGAGCACCCATCTCTCCTCTCAGAGCCAAAGGCAGGCACAAATGCATAACTGTGTGCATGGAAGAGCAGATGACCAGCTTTTCTGTAAAGAGAGGCTGCTCAGAGTTCTCTACTCTGCTTCCACAACAAAAAAATCCACAACCTGCCTAGAAACAGGAAGAATAGAAGGAATATGGAGCTTGCTAAATGTTAGCACACAAATCTTGCAAATGGATGTAATGTGAGATTATTCCAAACACTAAGACTTCCTCAAAGATTTAGCACTTCACTGGTGGAACACAGACAATCTCCTCACCTAGTTAAAAGGAAACTGAGTTTAAAGGCTGCAGGAAGCTCTTGTGTTGCACCATACACCTTGTTGAGAGTGTTTCTGAGGAAACTCCATTTCTGCAAATCAGTTTTGTAGGAGAACAAGAATAAGCTGTAGGCAGTCTAGACCTTGATGTGTTACAGCTGTTCTGAACCAGGTGTTTCTACTAAAGACCAGAGATCGGCTGCCCCTTGGAGAGGTAGTTCATAAGAGAGAGGATCACAGAAGACAACTACTAAGAAAGGACTACTGAGACAGCAAGCGAGCGGGCAGGCAAGCAGGACTGAAGCAGCTTTAAGTGATAGTAGCCTCCACTGTAGCTCTGGGAAAAGAGTCAATTTTTTTTTGTTTATCAACACAATTTAATTAAAAACAACCAAAAAAAGGCCATCTAGCAGCCATAAACACTTGATAGAGTTATGCTCAATATAATCTTTATTTTATTCCAAGCCAAAATCACAAAGAAATCAGCTGTCCAATTCTCTCCTTTCAGGACTCACATCACAGCTTTCAGTTTTTCAATGAAACTTATTGGGATCCCCCTCAGAGCTCTTCCACAATGGGCTTTAAACAAGGCAGAAAGGTCAACCCAGAAAAACACAAAGCTCTACTGTCCTTGACTCCATGCATGTTACATTGTTAGCAATTTTGTGGCTGAGTAAATGTTGTGTTTGCTGGTAAGGTGTTATGAATGGATGATGTAGGTTTAAATCAGCTCCGCTCTTTTGCCCAGGCCTCTGGCAGCAGGCAGTCGTGTTATTGAGATGGCCAGCACCCCAAAATCCACTTTCATCTGCAAGTTCTTTAATAATGGCTGATTCAGTCTATTATAAAATGAATTATTTATTAATAGACACAAAACTAACAGACACAAGACTTAAAACATATGATTACTACACAGGGATAAAACAAAAAGGGGATACTAGTATAATACACGCGGGGTTAAGGGTACCATTAAATTTACAGCTAGCTAAGAAATAGTACAACTTAGGATTCAATGTTTCTTACCATCCAATCTTGATGGAGTACACATCGAAAAATCATCTTTCTCAGTTCCTGGAAAAGTGACCTGAAGTTGCATCCAAGCTCCAGGGAAAAATCTTCTCACACGTTCCCAAGGAGTGTGTAAGAGACTTCTGCCTTTGTGTTAAACTGTAGTACTTTCATAGTGTAAAAACAGGCCTTTTGGTCACCTATGTTTGTTTATGTCTTCCTACGTCTGTGAAGCTGGCAGACTTTTGGCACCAGGAGAGGATACTTGCTGGACCTTGTCTGCCTGGGTTCTCTCTCCTATCTGCACTGGCCATCTGTGGTGGGAGAGGGGTGATATGCCCTGCCACATAAGGATAGTAAAACAGATTGGCTGCACAGTGCTTTTAAGAGTCTAATCTCTTTTCAAATAGCAAAAATATGGCCTCCTTTAAACCACCAAAAACTGCTGAATCTTTCATTTTAATTTAATCTAGTCCTTCATCCAGCAAAAAAAAATTAATCTGCTAATTTCATTTGTGAGAAATAGCAATCACAGGCTAGACCCTAGGGAACAATATCCATATTGGTGAAACAGACAAACCACTTGCCAAGAGCCTTCCTGGTTAGCAAAGGCCATCAAAGGCAAAGAGCCCTATTAACTTGTCATCCAGGTTAGATGTATAAATAAACAGATGGTTACAGGTGGTTAAATCAAGTGTATCCAAAAAACTACCTCAATTGTGGTCACTATAGGACTTTTACTTCACAGCAAATTCACTTAAAGTAAAACAAAGAGATTCCAGGAATTAATTTCAGTTATGAATTCAGTGATGACTTGTTTAATAGAGGAAAAAAATCTTTGCAAACTTTGGAAATTCTTGAATAACCGTAGTGTGTATATTCCCAAATAATTCATTTCATTAAAAACATGTTTCATGCCACACTTGAGATATAGTACTGGAACAGGAAGCATCACATCTTGAAAGATAACAAACCCTCACCAACAGGAGCACAATGCATTGCTTCCCAAAGAAATGCTTCCCATTTTCCTCATCTTTGGTTGACATCTGTAGTAAGTTCATCCACACCAGACAGAACATATAGACACCCTTATTCCTGGGGCCAAGGCACCCTTAGATCAGCCCACAAAACTATTTTTACACCTGTAGTCAAAACTTTATTAATCATTTTTAATATTAGCTAACATTTATCCTTTGCATTCAGTCACCATGGAAAATTCCCTCCAGCAATGGAAAATTGCTTTCATCACTGTGCTGGCCAGTCCTGCTACAAGAATGCAATATTTTTAAAGGGTTTTTCTCAGGAGAAAATGCTGTAGGATATATTTATCTCTCACTAAATCCATTTCTAATACTTACTCTAAGATTAAGGAATTAAGAGACAGCTACAGCTGCTGTCGTTATCAAATTAATTCCTATAAATTGGCAGTCAGAAAAGAAAATCCACTTCCAGAGAGCACCTAGTTCCCTGCTTCAAATACCGGGCAAAGAGTATATTGAATATATCACTGTAAGGTAATGCTCAGCAAACAAAGGATGTTACACAAAAGCAATTACTCTCCATACTGCTGTTCTTAGGCTGTCCATACAGCAGTTGCAGAACTGTACATGCTTTTTATGCTTGATTTCCAGCTGGCATAAATTGCTTCCAATTCCAGGCAAAATAATGAAATGTAATTAAGTAGTTATGCTTTTTATGATACATGTAAAAAACATGAATATGCCAAAACAATCAAAAATACAGAAATTTTCTACAGACAATGGTATTTGGGCATGGAATTATGAATTTTCTTCCTAAATATGATTGCTCTTCATAAATGTAGGAAAGTTAAAATTTATAAGCAAGCTAATATTTATCACATTGTGATAGTGCTTCAGAAGGCTTCTATAACATTTTTGCTCGAGTGAGATAAGAACCAACAATGTTTGTCTTATAAATGCTTTTATATGCTTACTCAGTGACATTCTTTTGGGAGAGTTCAACACACATAAAAAGAAATACACTAAGAAATATTATTTCAAATCATTCAAATGCAATTTTGGGTTAGTTCAACATAGTTATTGAATTATTTCAAGATCTCACATGTTACAAACTGAGAGGGGAGAGTTTAGACGGCCCCTGCCTTTGCCCAGGTTTCTGGCAGTAGGCAGCAGTTTTATTGAGGTGGCCAGCACCCCAAAACCCACTCTTGCTCTCAAGTTCTTAATAATGACTGATCAGGTCTATTACAACATTAATTATTTATTGAATAGACACAAGGAAAAACAGACATAAGGCTTTAACAGGCTTCTCACTACACAGGATAAACAAAAGAAACACTACCAGTAGGTTCATAAGACAGTGCTCAATAATAAAGGTACTTATATTACAGCTAGAAATAGTATAAATTAGGAGCCAATGTCACTTACCAACTAATGATGGTGGTCTACAAAGGGCCTCCCTTCTCTCAATTCCCAGGAAAGAAACTTGAGGCTGACATCTTGGCTTTTGAGAACTCCTCACATAGTCAGAGAGTGTGTAAGAGATTTCTGATTTTATGAAAATTATAGTGGTCTTTTATAGTTTGTAAAAGTTCTCTGTCTGTCAGTCATCAGTTTTAGCATACCCTTTCCCATGCATTCAAAGCAGGATGTTTATTGCTGGCTAAGGATGTTTTCAGCCGAGATAATTCACCACAAGGCAGGCTTATTCCGGCCTGACCTAGCCATGGGGGAAGCAGATGAGCTTCTGCTCTGTCAGGGGTGAGAGGTCCTGTCACATCATATCAATAGCTGCTAAGAAGCAGTCCTGGTCCTCTGATAATGGTATCAACAGGAAGACGCTCTGAAGTGCTTTAACAGCATTAGAAGTGCTAAAAACCTACAAATACTTTCCTCCTGCTTATGAGACACACAAGTGCATGTTTGATGCCCAGGAGAACAATAGTTTCTCAGCAGGATCAGTAATGAAACGTGTCAGAGACTACTATGAAATATTTTAACAGAAATATTATAGTTTATGACTTAAAACATTTTCATGAACGACTTTTAAAACTGTATTACAAAAGCTGCAAAGAATACCACCATACCCTGAATAGGTCTTCAGAGTGAGGCCCTGGACTGTTCCATGATGAAGATAAAATGAAGTAACAACTTGGGAACTGGGGACATTCACAGAGCACAAGCTTAGCACCTTCGGGGAGGAGATGACAGCCCTGAGGTATCAGCTGCCAGGCTGGCACAGACCGTTGAACCAAAGGGTGGGGGGAGGAGAGGCTTTGGGTGTGTTGGAAAAGCCTCTGGTGAGAGGCGCAGTGACCGCCCATCCTCCACTGTGCAGAAGAGTCCAGCGGAGGGGCACTTCACCCAGGGTGGGGAAAAGCTTAGCCGCAGCAGAAGGGGGTGACATGGCCCATCAAAGGGCCCCCTGCAAGGGGTCCCCAGACCCTGCACCAGGGCACCAGAGATGATGCAACAGACCCTCAGTGTTGCAAGGGACAGTGTCAAGCTGGCCCCTGCAAGGGAGACACGTGCGCATTCCCACCTGCCCAAAACATGTATTAATCCACAGGATTTTTCACTCTTCAGTGTGTGACCGTGAGTGGCCGCATGGCGTGGCAGCGGCAACAGGGGACCCTCACCACCAAGAAGACCAGATGGAGGGGCGCAACGAGACGTCATTGGGACCCTCGGAAGGATGATATGCCACCTAACCCCTATCACCTCTACCTGTCCCCCCATCCCCCACACACATTTTTTTCTCTATGTCTCTATTTCTTCCTTTTCTCTTTCTTTCTCTTTGCCTCTTTTACTATTAAATAAAATACACCTTTTTTTTTTTGGCACCAACATCTTACCTCATTTCATTTTAATCCCATTTTTGGGAATATTTTGAACTTTCAAAGTTCTTTCTGGTTTATGCACAGAGACTTAGTTTTCTTTGCTCTTCTGGGTTTAAACCAGATCGTAACAAAAGGCATGAAAGAGAATCTCTGTGTTTTGACATATGTGCATTGGCTGTGAAGAATATTAAATATCATGAATAATAAAGGTTCCCTTAATTCATACTTCCATGTATGCTAAAACAAATGTGAAAAAAACTTCTCCTGTTTGTGCTTTTTATTCAGTGTTTTACAGGCAGATAATTTTGAAATTAAATTTTTAAATACCAGTCTAGAAACCAAATTATGACACAAACCAAATACAGTTTTTAGAAGTACACTTTGTGGAATTTAATGTAAAACCTACCAAAAACTTATTCTTTGTAGAAAGTCAGTGGAGATTCTTCTGGAGCTACTACTGAAGTGTTTGAGAAGCACACACAGACTCTAATTTTGACTTGGATACCATCTTTTTCTGGCAAACAAGAAGTATGTCAAAGTTTCAAACTTTTGAAGTTCAAATTATTGGAATAACACACTAGAAAAATTGGGCTTTGGAAGCACAGATTATTCAGAAACCACAATATCTAAAATAGCTAAAATGTGATCTTTAATGTGATCATTAACACCTGTAGCTAGGACTATTTCCACAAGACTATTTCCAATTAGAGGGGGAAAAAAAGGAAAGAAATTCTTAGAAGAAACACGGGGGAAAATATCAAACATTCATTTAAGAGGTAGATTCAAGTCAACCAAACAAAGGCAGGTAAAATTTCTGATTTTCATTTGATGTCTGCATAGGAACCTGCTGTCTCTTGGTCAATACGACTGAAACACAAAATACCCTCCAGCTACAGAATTACCAGATGAAGAAATTTCATTCAGACAAATGATACTCATGCACTAGGTGATTCTGCTGGGCTTCCATGCTATTATCTGTCATTTACCCTCCACTCTACGTCCACTCCTTGTAGGTCCTGCACAGGTTCATTACCCAGGTCACAGCTGGCCTTTATAAAGCCAAGATGTGAGTACTAAGAGAATTTCTTAATGAGAGCTAATGCAAGCTCCGATGTGGGAGAGAAATGCTAATCTCTTTGTGACCTTTTGTCTTCTGCAGCCTAAAAGAAGGATAAGTCACACAGTGACTGTCCTGAGACTGAACCAGCAAAGATACTTCTGACAGTACAGGCCATTGTCAACTCTCATTTCAAAAACTGAATTTCAAGACAGGCGGATTTGGCTTTTATGAGAGATGTCATTCTATTGAAACTAAATTTATTTTCAGAGGCTCCATAAACTGTCTGATTGAAATCTTAACTGCATTAACTTTTTAAGATACATTCGAAAAACTGTATTTCATGGAACTGCTGCAAAACCCAGACTTAGTGCCTATAAATCATCTCCTGAAAAGGAATCCATTCTGACATGTTTTATTGAACGTAACTTAATAATAAACCCAGACTGCCCACACTGTACATGGGATTCCCAATGCACTATCAGATTAGGATCTGGCATGACAGATTCAATTGGCTGCTTGTGGAGATTAGGGGACTACAGGCCTTATTTTTTGTAAAACTGTTAAATGTTTAGCCTACTCTTTCCAGCAAGTCTCACCAATGACATTCTACACTGTCATTAGCTAAAAGGAAGCTGCTGTCGTACAAATCAGTTCACGCTTTAAAAAGTTTAAATACAGCATCTTATTCTCCAGAATATTCATTATCCTACCCATAGATGATGGGGGAGCAGCAGCCTTGAGACATGTTCTTCAGTGACCCTTATTTTTCTAAGCCCAGGGAATTTCTCAGGTATCAGCCAATGGAGCAAAAAAATATATATCTGAATGTCAATCATTCCTGGCCCATGTGCCTTTTCTCGCTCAAGCATCTTAACTCTAAAGTGATTTGTCTTTTCCCTCTGGAGTCAGGCTGAGCGATATAGTAGCTCTCTCAGTTGTGATATTAACATTTCAAGTCAAGTCTCAATTCACATCTCCATCTGAGAGACAAGATATAAGACCTTAGGCCTGCAAGCACTGCAGGGGAGTTTATTTTGATTCTCAAAATCCCTAGTGCTTTACAGATTGGAAGTCTTAATAACCAAGAGGCCACAAGTTAAAATTCCTCCTATAGAACACAGAAATACGCTGTTGAGATTTCAAATCAACATGGCTATTCTGGCTGGGGTAGAATGCTGAAACCTTGCTGCTTTTTGGGAGAACCCTAACAAGCACATTCCAATGGCATGTCCCAAACCTGACCAACAAAACGACCAACTCCACTTCTCCCACATCCCAGTCACAGCTGCTTGCCCCACCAGCTCTCACAGCAAAGCACATTCCTCCACAGAGAGATGAGGCTGTGTGTTGACTATCCATGGGCCAAGCCTGTGGATATGAGCCTCAGGACTGGTAGCTTTCTTTTTCCTGTTTTTCTGAGGAGCTGCAGCAATCTGTGGCAGCAGCTGAAGCAAAAAGCCCCAAGGGTTTGAGTCACTTTCCTTGGTAACCCTTCTAGCTGATGGTGGCAGCTGCAAGATGTTGCTCAACTGAGTGGGTCAGAGTTTTGCCATGAAACAAATCAAAAAATTTTTGGACTGCTGTTTTCCACAAGTCACTCAAATCTATTTTTTTAGCATGACTTCAAGGAGGCTTCACTTATGTCATTTCAAAAGGAAATTTTCATCTTGAACTGGTTCCCAAAAACAGGCATGTTCTAGAAATAGCTACACCATCTTTATAATATTTCTACTTTCTCAGAATATAGAGAGCATCAGAAAGAAGACTTCTCTTTTCACAAACACACAGATGGATCTTTTGCATGTTCACCTATCACTCTAGCTTTTTAAAATCCTTTCAATACTGAAGAAGGTATCCAGGAATCCAAGAGAAAAAAAATCAAAATAACTTTTCCACAGTGTGATCTCTGCAAATTTGAGGAGTTACGAAAAGTTAAGTGTGGTTAGAAATGTAAGAAACAAAAGCTAAGAACTCTTGTCATTTGCTCTATTTTTCTTAGGAAAGAGAAGGAAAAATGTTTAGATTCTCTCCCCCCTCTTCTCTTCCAAGTATAATTTAACTTTCCAAATTTTCAAGTGGTACCACCAAAGCTGTAAAACCAAAAGTCTCAAAAACCTCACACTGAAAAAATTGGAAAAAAATACTTGCCCTCAGTTGCAGTGTGGGTTTTTTTCTGCAATTCTCTGACACAAAGACACCAAAGCATTGTGAATAATGGAAAGAGACAAAGAGAAAATCATATTTAAAATACAAGTGTATGAGAATATTATAAGAGTGATGTGAATCTGCTTATAACATATAAAGGAACAGAAAGATATTATTGACTAATGTCTTATTTCTCAGATCCCCAAGGTATTGTATATCATCCTGAGATTAGCCCAAAGCAAACAGATATACACTTTAAAATTATGATTTCTTTTTTTCAACACAAGCAATCCTTGAAGAAAAAATTAACCATAAAAATGAAAAGTCTAAAAACTGTAAAAAGCAAATTGGAAGGAGGGCTGTACCTTAGCTGACGCTATGTGTAACTGCAGTGCCTAGTCTCAGGGTCAAAAAGAAGGGCTATTCTCCACTTGACACCCCCAGCCTAATGCCAAAATGTCAGCAGCAACCCGACCTTCTTCCATCCTGTGCACATTATTCTGCCTTCCTGTTCTGCCAAGACCACCTGAACACACTTGAGCTTGTGACATGGCATCTCTGAACCACACAGTGTGGGAACAACTAACAACTACTGCAGATGTGGCTCCTGTGCAAGGACAACCGCCCTGACCACTGATCCTCAACCATGGGAAGAAGCAGGACAGGGAGATCGCTGGGGCCAGCATCACCCAGCGCTAGTCATGTCCTGCACACCCAAACCAGTTCATCCCAACCCCACCAGTACGGTGCCCTCTGTGCTCTGGCCATTTCCCACAGTAAGGCATCCCCAGAATTTACCCTTTTTCCATTCTCCTCCCTCTGGTAAGCACCAGGTGGCACTTGCTCATCTGAATACTTTGGTGCCAGGTCACCAGGCCTGGTAAGGTAGGTACACAACTTTTCACATCCAGGGCTTAAGGACCAGAGAGAGAGACTATTAATATTTTATGCACGCTGTGGCAGGTAAAGAGCTGTGCAGATATGGTTTGATTACATCATTAAATCAACCTACTTGATCTCCTAAAAGACCTTACATTGGCCCCTTCTTTCATTTTGAAAACAGGAATAAAATCACCTCTAGCAGCCTGTTATACTGTCATTGAGCCCAGCAGGCTGTACACGAGTTTCACAACATCACCCACCCCTCTGTGTTCAGAAAAAAGGGGAATTAGGGTAGAATTGGGGAATAGTGCATGTGGGGTTTTTTGTCCTGTTTTTGGACTGCACCACAATCTGTGCAGCCATGCCAGAAAGAGGAGGAAAAACTAAATGCAGAAATCTACATTCCCTGTCTAGAAAAGGCACTGAAACTCTATTTAAAATCCTAATTGAGACAAATACTTCACACGTCACTACAACACACCTCCTATTCATAAAGAGAATGACAAGCGTAGAAACAATTAGCTGACAAATGCAAACAGCACTGCCATCCATCCTCACCCTCTAACAGAAAACATAGAGTTTTTCCAAAAATGAAAAAAAAAGTGCATCAAAGCTGAAAGGCAGAAAAAATAGTAGACACTTAAAATTGAAATTATTTAAATTGAATTTTAAATGAAGAATGTTCAGAAGCTGGCCTGTTTATGACAAACCTCAGGTTTTCTGCATGGCTGGATTCACATTAGCCTCATGTATTCACTAATCTATTACCTTCAAGTTAGAAATAGAATGTTGCATTAGCATGCAGAAGGACACAAGCCGGGACTACAGGGGAAACCAGTATTTCTGTCATAAGCACTGGAGAATCACAGTGCAGATCTGTATAAATAATGAGGTAAAAGGAAAAAACTGAGTTTGCACTGTTCTGAGGCTCATGTGCCTTGATTAAAATACTGATACTACATTCATTTTAACATGACAGCTGTTCTGAAGAGCCAACCAATATTCAACACTGTTCTGATAGGAGCCTCTCCTTCCTTCTCTCTCATTTCCCTAAAAAAAAAAATAAAATAATGCTCAGATATGCTGAAATCTTTCATTCATTGATGACTTCCAACATTCAGATTAAATTCAAAGGGTTTACTGCAGCTCTCAGTTTTAGACATATAATTTACTCAGAGTTGTTCCAGTCTAATTTGCAGTTCAGCAGTGACTATCATTTTCTGACTTGAACTACCTGAAGCCTTTCTTCTGAAGAGCATAAAAAAAATTCAACTTTCGACACCAATATCTTTGCTCTGGGAAATGCTCTAAGAGATGTTACCAGCAGGTAGTCTGGCATGCCACTTGTCACCTGATGCAAGCTTTGTACCTACCTCTTCTCATCATCTTTAACAAAAATGAGTGTGGCAGGGCATATCACCCCTCTCCCACTACAGATGGCCGGTGGCACATAGGAGAGATAACCCAGGCAGACAAGGTCCAGCAAGTATCCTCTCCTGGTGCCAAAAGTCTGCCAGCTTCACAGACGTAGGAAGACATAAAACAAACATAGGTGACCAAAAGGCCTGTTTTTACAGGGCCTTTTACACTATAAAAGCACTACAGTTTATCACAGAGGCAGAAGTCTCTTACACACTCCTTGGGAACGTGTGAGAAGATTTCTCCCCAAAGCTGGATGCAACTTTGAGGTTACTTTTCTGGAAATTGAGAGAAAAGATTTCGATGTGTACTCCATCAAGATTGGATGGTAAGAAACATTGAATCCTAAATTGTACTATTTCTTAGCAAGCTGTAAATTTAATGGTACCCTTAACCCCACGTGTATTATACTAGTATCCCCTTTTTGTTTTATCCCTGTGTAGTAATCATATGTTTTAAGTCTTGTGTCTGTTAGTTTTGTGTCTACTAATAAATAATTCATTTTATAATAGACTGAATCAGCCATTATTAAAGAACTTGCAGATGAAAGTGGATTTTGGGGTGCTGGCCATCTCAATAACACGACTGCCTGCTGCCAGAGGCCTGGGCAAAAGGCTAGAGCTGATTTAAACCCACACCATCCATTCATAACAATGAGCCAAGTCATGACTCACGTTCCAGGCCCCAAAAATCCAAAAGAATCTGTACTGTCAACTTCATTGCTCTGGTCTCAGTTGATCTTAAGTAGTTCTGCCTTGAAGGACTGTGTTCTTCATTCTCAGATATTACCAAAGATGCTGATTCCTGAATCATATATGTTCTTTATGTTGAAGTCTTCTATTCCCCTCTAGTAAGCTCATATTTTGCCAAGAAGTATCTAGAAATACTTGTGCATTTCCTGGATTTTCTGCCTTTGGAGGCCAAAACTCTGCTGGCTTGGGCTGGACCTTTGAAGAAGACTGTACAGGAGGCACTAGGGTACATTGCTGGACAACTTTTCAACCACATGTATTGTGCCCCAGAAAAGTTCAGAATTAAGGCAACTAAGACTACTGATTAACACCAAATCATTTTGGCTGAAAACGTATTTTGTGTTTAAAGCCTTTTATTTTGACATCATTGAAATACTTGGAAGCCTTTAATTCCTAAACACACTGAAACGTAAACACTTCAAAGCAAAACTATTTCTGAAATTTAGGAGTTCTCAAAGACTAGCTTTATTCCAAAAAAATGCCATCTCTTCCCCCTCAGCTATCTGATTTTTTTCAGCAAAAAGTTTTCACTGCTCCCCTTGGGAATCTGAGGGAGAATTAGGAAAAAATGAGAGAGGGGAGACAGGGAAAAACCCTCAGGCCTCAAGGTAGCTGGATTGCTTTGTCCCATGTCAATGAAGGCAGAGTGGAAAAGACCAAATAACGAGCTAGCCAGTATTGCAGCACCTCAATCAAGAGAAACTGAAGAGCACATGGGTCCCAAGACATAGGACCTAAATAAACATCCTGCTGACTGTCCAAGCAGAAAATCTGCTTTGCTGTTAGGTTCCAGGAACTTCACATCCTCTTTGTTTCCAAGATAAATCACTCCTCCCTTCATACAAATATCACAAAAGCAGAGATCCTCAATACCTCTGCTAAATATACATAATGACTACGTATAATACAGACTCAGATAACCCTAAATATTAGGCCTAACATGCAAATCCCAGAGAGGCAAGAAAACAGGAAGTTCCTTGTTCAGAAGCCACTTAGCCAACTGTCAGAACAAGGTATGTCAGTACCTCAGGTTGGTGCAGCCCAGACTTAAAGGCAAAATGCTGACAGATTTATGTTATAGCAATCACTCTTTTATTAATAATTTTCAATCTGAAACACTTTCAAGCAATATAGTTTGAAGGGCTTAAAACCAAACAGAAATTATTCCATTTTCCTGTACTTGAATACGTGACAGGTTAGCTACATTCAGTCTTGCCTGAAGGAAAAAGTGATATTAGCACAGCAAAAATCAGAGATTTTAATAAATCTATTAGATTAGATCTATCTATTATTCTAGGAGGTATTTGCCTTCTCATGCATGTGTGGTTAGGCTGGAATACAATTGTTCAAAAAGGCAATCTTCTAGTATCGCTCTGCTGGAATAATGTGTACAGCATTCGCATTCAAACAGACAATCTGTGAGAGTCTGTTCAGTAAGGAGGTCATTCTATACTGAACATCTCCATTTCAGTATTGGCGGAAAGGAAAGGGAATTGAATAACATCAGACATTTTAAATCCCAGTTCTCCAATCTACTTCAATTTTTCTCCCTTAACACTTCTCACAAACTACAGTACCTGTTTTCTCTAAAACTTTGCAAGACTTAAGTTCAAACTGCCATCTCCACTGCTGGCTACTAAACGGTGCATACCCTACAGGGGTGTAATTAAGGAAGCATTAAGATTCTTTCACCAAAGGACAGTTCATTTGTTTCTGCTGCACTCTTTTTGTCAGGAGGTTAACTTCTTGGCAGCCCTTGCATGTCCTAGAGTCAATTTGCATCCAAAGAATGGAGGTGAGTGGGCAGGACTGGGCAGTTTATCTTCTCATCTCTCATTTATTACCACATCACTTGGCAGTGCTGCTGACCTTTCTCACCTTGGAAACAGGGACCACACACCATTGGGAGGGTGGGAACAGAGACAAAATCCCTTTGAAATAATCTACCTAATGATAAAAATATTAACAGCATGATGATGCCTTAAAAGTCCCAATATGTTAAAAGCAGGCTGTTATTTCATTTACTCTCCTACCTGCCTTCTTGTCTCCCACTAAAAGGTTAAAGTACTGGTAATTGTGCAGCCAGACATAGTTGTGTGTAGTTACAAACAAAATACTACACTTTGTCTTCTGCTTGGAACAGCAGTCGCTTCAGGAGGGAGTGCTGTCACATTTTGTCCTGACAAGAGGGCTGTCACAGTTCAGAATCCTCCTGTGTGGCCATACATAGCTTACATTGGCATCAAGGCATCATGCATCATGTTGCACCATTTAGACACCTCTGCCATGATCCTGAAGCAGAAACAGGATTCCTTTAGGAGAAGGAGGAAATTAAAGAACTGGATTGTGGATGCCAAAAGCTGAGTTGCAGAGAGATTTTCCAGCTTTCTGCCTCTGTTTGCAAGAAGTCTTTACTTTCTCACAGACACTGGCTGAAAGACAGTTAGGAGTTTCTGTAAACTATCCTCTTTATCTTGCAGGTGCAGGTTGTTTTCATACTGACCAGAGAAATGTTTTGAAGTGGGTCTTGTGGGATTTAACCAATCATTCTAAAGAGCTGGATGGTCAGGGACCAATGGCCTTGTGGCCACTCTAGAGAACTAACATATAAAACCTGTTTGTAAAATTAAATAAAGTTTCCTTTCCTTCTGGAACTGGAATCAGTGTCGTTTCTCACCAATCCTGCTACAAGCAGCAACATCGGATGCTGAAACATTTGAAACTGCAACCATTAGGGAAGTAGTGATGGAATTAGCCTGGTTACTGCAGAAGATCCTAAGGGGACTTCAACCCCCTGGTGTACCCAGAGAGAGACTTGTTGCCATCACCAGTGCTGGCTGTGCCTACCGTGCGTGGCTGAAAAAACCACATCTGCATTAATAAAACCATCAGGCAGCACCAACAGCTTCATAAATGGCAGCGAGAGAAGCTGGATAATGTCAAGGCAGCTATGAGGGAGAGCAGCAAAAACCCATCTCTGACATCGTAATTCCCTGACTCCCATTTAGGTTTTGGGGTGGGATACCAAAGTAGTGTTTGTTTTCCTGCCATGCTTCCTGCTCTTCTCCCCATGCACCCAAACTCCACCTCCTCCATTTTTCACCAAATAACAGCAAACTACTCACATTTCCTTTGAGGGAAGCACATATACCCCCACTTCCTGGGCTCTCACACAGCCCAACCCCCCTGCAGGGCAACCTCTTGGAAACAGCTGCATGGCATATATGGCAGGGAATAATCCAGTGAAGGATGGAGCTCTATGTACAAGTTGGTATTTAAAGTGCTTCTACGTTAAGAATAAGATAAATCCTGAGCAGGAGAATGAACTTCTCGAGCAAGTTTATATGTGCCTAGATCCGTGATTAATGAGTGTGAGAGATTGTTTCATGCTCTGGGGTGACCTTATTCATGTTTCCTCCTCTGACAAGAATTCTGTAATAAATTGCCCTGACTGATAAAGACATCATAAAAAATATTCTGAAAACCCATTCACTAAGCCATGCATCCATGACTGTGCAGTAGCTAAATTAGCAGGCAAGTCAGTCTAGTAACAGCTAATTTGGGTAAATTATTAATTTTTATTAATTTTTATTTTAGGGAAGAAATGGTTGTGATGCATAGTGATGAATCGATTTTGATTTTAATGTGTCTATCATCTGAAAAATTACTTTCAAAAATACTTTGAAAATTAACCCTTCCTTCATTTTCATTCAATGAACAAACACCTGAGGAGAACACACCAGCAGAAGGTGATTTTAAAACAAAAAAATGCCAGCAATGATGTCACTACATAAGATGAAATTGATTGCTGTTTAGCCCTTTTCTTGCCTATAGTTCAGTCAAGTCGAAACCCCGTGTGTAGCATACCCCAAAAAACAGTTTTGAATACCAGGCAAATCACACCAAGTTAAAAAGAAGTGGAAGGAGCAGACAGAGAAAGAAAAGATCACAAATCTGAAGTGTGAGCTGTTCTTTTCAATCAAGAACTGGTTTTATAATTCCAGTTCACTTCCTTCTACTTCTGAACTCAGCAGGAATAAAAGTTATCTTAGTGGAACCTTTGTAGCAACTTGCTGAGCTCTCAGAAAAGCAGGAGAGAGCCTATAGACACAGTCTTCTTTGCTATGGTGGCTTCACAGAGTATCAAAATACTTTTTAAAACAAGAGAACAACTTGCTTTTCATCCTCAGGTAGGCAGCTAAGAACCAGTGAGTATTCTGTGAGGAAGCAGTCGTACTGAGCAAAAGGAATATCTGCACATATTCACTGTTATTTCCTGAATGGCATTTTAAAGGAGTTACACAGTTACAGAAAGGCTCAGGTTGGAAGTGAACACAGTGGGTCATCTGGTCCAACCTCCCAGCTCAAGCAGGGCCATCCCAGAGCACATGGCACAGGATTGCATCCAGATGGTTCTGGAACACCCCTCATGAGGGAGACTCCACAACCTTCCTCAACCTGCTGGAAATTATTTTCCTAATGCACCTCAGGACACCCTTGGCCTTCTTGGCCACCAGGATACTGCTGGCTCACAGACGACTTGGTGTCCACCAGAACCCCCAGGTCCTTCTCCACAGAGCTGCTTTCCAGGAGGTCAGCCCCCTGCCTGTAACAGCCTGAAACAGATAAAGAAATTCTCTCCTTTTTATGAATTATCTTTATATATCAGACAGATGTTATGAATAAATATTTACAGAGTCTTTTATCAAGCCATTACTAGCCTTAGATAATATAAACATCAGCTGATAAGGAAAATTTAGTAATCACCTCCACCAGCTGTTACTTTTCTTCTTTACTCAAAACTGTGTGTACTATTTGTTCCAGGAGCATGAAAGCCTTAAATTAAAGGTGTGCTAATAATGAATAAAATTCCCTGTATTTCCTTAGATTGGCATCCTAGAAGAGATCTCTATTGGAGTCTAGCCTTCTGGCCCTAGCTTTTAGAAAACTTAATTCATTACTATGAGAAATTGCAGAAACAAGTTCTTTCTATAGAAATTCTCCCTTATATGCAGATAAACTTCAGTGAATTTGTTTTGGGTTTTTTTTTTTCTTGCTGCATTATAAATGCTAAAGTGTGTGGAATACACGTTGTAAAGCACCAAGCAGGCTATACATTGTTTGCCAAATATCACACCTTATGGACTGACCACATTAGCACAGCAAGAAAGGAAAGGAGAGTGCTGATGTGGCATGAATAATATATGATGTATCCTCAGTTCTGTAATCTCAGTATTTGTTTCCCCTTTTACCAATGAAAGCAAGCAAGACAAAATTGTAGGATTTAGCAAGTGTACATTCTGTTTCATGTGGAGGAATATTAAGAGTTATTAACTGGACCTGTATTTTTTAGATGGCACAGTTGCCTCATGTTACTTCAGTTTTTGGCAATGCTACAGAATTACATGGACAAGTGGGCAGTTTCCAGGTAGCCAGGCATTTCACCACATGGATAAAGAGCAAAGAAAACAGAATTTAAGTACACCCCTTTCTTCACTGGAAGACTACTGTAGTGAGATAATAAGTAGCCTTATGTTGCTCCTAATTCTCTTTTTTCTCATCCTTACAGCTGAGTGTCCTTTCTTTATCAATAGGGAGGAAGGCTACTGACTAATGTAAACCAAGCAGTCCTCTCTACAGGGCTGAGAAATCAGAAAAAATAAAAACCTCAAGTAAAACCAAGTAGTCCTTCACCTAAAAAAAAACCCCATTCACATACATGACCCTAGATCCCTGCAAAAATCATACATCAGATCTGCCCTGACAGTCTCAGGTAAAGAGAGAGACCGGGCCTTTAAAGAAAAAAAGGTCACAGGAATTATTTCCTTAGGGAAAAAAAGTAAATCCAAAAGGCTTTCGATTTTTTTTTTCACCTCAAAAACAACAAACAAAAAAACCTCACAACATGAAAGTTCCCCTAAATAAAGGAAAAATAAAACAAAACCAAAAACAAAGCAAAAGCTGGAAGCAGTCACCCAGCATGGAAAATTAACAAAAATGCTGGGAAATTATCAAATGGAACAGAATAATGGGAAATATCAGGCAACCCTAGTAAAAACTGAATCTTCCATTCCCACCTGAAATCACCACCACTGCACTCTTATTAGGTAATCTACAATTAGACACAGATGGTGAGAGAGATGGTGCAATCTTCTGTTGATGCTTGTGGTTATATATTTTGTTAAACAAAGTGCTCAGGCAAATTAAGGGCACTCCTGGAGATTTCTCCTTTAGCTCTCCAAGATCACCTCTCACATTAGAGGGCAAGACTTAACAGCCAAAACAAGCAGTGTAAAGAGAAACTCTTAATGTAGATAACCTGGATTATGTTAGAATTTTCTGTTTCCTATTGTTCTAGTGAATTCTGAGTGATGATAGAAAGTCTATTCCACATAAGTCTCTTTTCCTACAAATGACAAATGAATTTACTAAGAATTCTATTTTGGACAAAACACAAAGAAAAAACAAAATCATCTTATGCACAAGTGCATGCTTGTAAAACTATGAATTGTATTACTGAAAAAAATTTAGTAGGGTATTTTAGAAAAGCCCTCTTCTGTTTTTAAAATAAATTGCATTGTGTTCAGAATGCTTCAAGGTGGTGTTTGGGTTGAAATCCATACTTCAACAGGGATGATATGTAAATATTAAGTTGAACAAGCTCCACTTTTCACAGGAAGACCTTGTTTTATTCCCCATAAAATTCCACTGAAAAAAAGTATTTTCCAATCATTTTTAAAAAGTTTTCTCCTTTTGATATCAAAGAATATTAAAATTCACAGAGAACTTCTTTAGAACTTCTTTAATACATCTACACTGTTTTCTGTTTAATCATGAAAACATTGATTTGCTTCTTAGACATTTAAAGGTGTCTTAACTTGAAGACCAATTTGCAAACAGTTTTTTCTATTCATGAGAAGAAAAAATTAATAAGGCAGATGCACCAAGGTTCTCAAGGAAGGAAAGCAGCATGATTTGAAAACTCAAAAAAAGATATATCTTCCATCTTAATTAAATATCCAGGAAGGAAAAAAACCAAAAAATTTTCCCACAGCAAGCAAGCAAGACAACTCTTTGCACATCCCTCACCTTGCCACTTCTTTTTGTGGTCTTTGTGCAAGCAAACCACTAATTACCATATTCAGAACAAAGAGACAGAAACTTGAGCTGAGCTGAGCCACTTTTAATTAAATGCTGTTCCTTCACAGGAATGAAGTTAGCTTGAACAGAGGCAAATAATTATAACAATTATAAAAAAAATAAATTATATTTTTTCAGATATTAAGATGTCACACAGTTTAAAATAATAACAGCTTCTCCTGATAAAAACCATTAAGCTTACACTACATTTTCCCAGAAATGAGAATAACTCACATGATGAAGAGACAAATTTAAAGAAAATTTATGATTACTAAGACTAGCTAATTTACTAGTCTTAAAACTGATCTCAGAATAGAGAAACCTCTGTGGAGTTACCAAATCTTCAATTTCCTAGAACTTAGTTAAGATCAGTCCCTTTTATCCACTGGACTTTGCACAATATATGTGACAGAATGTCTTTAGTCTCAAAACTGTTTTGACAATTTAGAATCAGTTCAGTTAAGTAGCATAAGGAGGAAAAGTCCACAATCAGTTGCAGAAATATTTTGCCCCCTTGGAAGCCAAAACCATACTCTGAATGGCCACCTTTGAAATCCACATACTAATTATAGTTAGGTTTGGGCTTGTGGTTTTCACTTAAATTGTAATGCTTTCTTTCGTTCTTCCCCAAGTCATGGCATAATACCCTGGCAACAGGTATCTTGTCTCTCAACATACATCATTATACCAGCCAAATCTATAAGACTTGCAAAAACGGCTATTAGACTTTTAACCTTAGAGTATGTGCTCAACAAAACCCCTGAGTCAGAGCTGCTACAGCATCAATCTGGATATTTTGAACCTGTGACAACTCTGAAAAAAGTTAATTCAAGCAGAAAAACAGACACTCTTTCTCAGATTGTCATGTTGCTTTAAGGATATGCAACTACATATATATAAAATTGAGGTTTTTGTCTTAGTTCCATTGTGATGTCTTACACCAATCTGGTTGTTGCAGCCAAAAACCTCTTTCTGACATAAACTTTCTTTCCTATCTAAAGGAAAATAGTTGGCTTCATACAGCTGAGAGCGTAATTAGGCACCTTCTAGGACTTTTTCTGTTCCAAAATGCAATGCCTTCTAGGCAACCCCAAGCATTCCCATACTAAACAGCTCTGTTAGACATGAACAGCAGTCAGCCTTAGCCATAAAGAAAAACATTGTGCAGAAATGCCTAGGCTTAGGCTGGAGGGCTGCAGAAGAGTCATCATGAGTGTAAGTGCAAAAAAAGGTGAGGGGAATGCTCCAGCTAATTACTGAATGAGAGACCTGAGTAGGCAAAAAGAAATGAAAGAGCCCATTCTCCACTCTCCTGGGACACATGCAGACCAGTCATCAGCATGACACCAGTAATCCTCATGCCAGATTTCTTCAGATTATTATGCAGAATGAAGAGAGCAAAGGAAATTCAGACCCAAGTTTCAAAAAAAGTTTTCTGCAAGGATTAGATCTGTAATGATATTTTAACCGTGGTTAAAGAGGACTATGCATTCACCACAGATCAGTTTGCTGGCTGAGACTTTGCTAATCATATTGTTCTGAGAGGACTGTCAAAAAGTGTTGAATCCCTTCACCAGAATATTAAACCACCTGTTACACTATCTCCTGGAGACCCATTCCCAGAACCTCTTATGATCCATAGTGCAGGTCCCCCCACTGTCAGAAAGGTTTTTAATCCATTATTCATCTCTGTTATAAAAACTTTCACTGGAAACTTTTTATTCTGGGAATTGAGGTCACAGTCATATGTAGGACTTTCTCTTCACTATTATTAAATAACTAGACATGTAGATAACTAAACATGCAGAAAAACAGAACTAAAGTAGAGTAAATTGGTTTTACTTTAGAAGGAAGTTGAAACATTAATGCAGCAATATTCACCCAGCCACTGGTCAATTTTCTTTGCTTCTTTTGGGATCAAATAAGCCTCATCTTCCTTGGATTTCCCCTCCAGGATTCTTCACACACATTAAGCATTAAAAGTCAAAATCTCAATCCCTTCTTTAGCAGGAAAGACAAGGGTCTTCCTGGCTGCTTTACAGGGATATAAATAGGACTGCACAAGGTGAAGAAATGAGTCATGAAAACTTGCTGACTGCATTTTGACATAATTCTCCAAATTCCCTGTTTTTAAGAGACACCAGTGTTTGAACTCCCAGAGGTACAGCTTCAGAAAACAAACCTCATCAAATGTTAAACACTTGAGACTGCACAAGATTAAGAAGTGGGATTTTTATAAATCCTTCATATGTTTATGATCCCTAATGCCAGCAGAGAGTTTGCCCTTATGTGGTAGCCTGTGACACCCCCATAGAAAGCTAGAATGAAATGGCTTCTTCTAAGGGTCTTTGCTTCATTATGCTCATGTGCCCTGGTTCTGTTCCCTCAGTTGGACTGTTGGCTTCCCTGCCCCTTTCTTCCTAATATGTCGCTGCCCCAGAAAGTTCTCCCTTCCCCACTCCCTCCTGAGCCTTTGTTCCCTCACCACTCCCCCAATGTTTCCCTATCGGCCCCGATACCCTGGCTACACCTCTGTGCCACACCCTAGACCTCAGACCATTGGCTCCTGATGCTCTCTCCGTCCCCCCCTCAACCCGGTATATCAGCCTGGGTTCCCCATTGTTCTTGGTCCTTCGTTCCTGGTACCCTTAACATGCATGGCTGAAATAAACCTCTCCTGTGGAACCCCATACGAAGGACCCTTCCCAACTCTTTGCCGTCGACCTGTTGCAAGTATCATCAGGCGTGAGTGCGATTGAGTGTGTGCGTGGGAGGTGGCCACCGAACGGCTCCGTGTTGGAGATGCTTTCGGAAGGTTGCGGTACCCCATACTATCTCCACCCGTCGCGACAGTTGGGAATGATGGATGTGGTAGTTCCTGTCTGAGCAAGGCTGTGCAATTCCTGTCTTGAGACTGTCATGAAAAGACCTGATGAGTCCCCTGCCTTATTCTCATTACTATTTGTGACATCAGAATGAATCTGTTTGTCATTTGTGTATTATGAATTTGGCTTTTGC
>VWZW01003197.1:27087-38550 GCA_013397115.1 Edolisoma coerulescens
ACCCCGGGTGTCCGGAGGGAGGTCCCTGAGGGAACACGGGTGTCCCGGGGGACGGAGGGCACTCACGGTTTTGTAGAGCTGAGCCCTCAGGCGGTAGGAGCCGTACTCCAGCCTCCTCTGCTCCTCCTCCCGCTTCTTCCTCACCTCGGGGAGCTGCTCGTAGATCCTGAACAGGAGAGAAAAGGCAAAAGCTGTCATTTGGAACCGCCTGATATTAAAAACCACATCCTCTGCTCTGTCCCCACATTCCTCAAGGGCTGCTGGCCCAGCACATCCCTGACAAATGTGTTTGGAGTTCAGTGGTGTCCCGCTGGGAACACGTGGGATCCACAGCAGTGGTGAGCCCGGGAATTAACCCACGTCTGGGATGCCTCTTTTACACCCCAGGAATACTTCTAAATGTTAGAAATCATTAAAATAGAACACATCAAGGGGTTTATTTTACATATTGTGTATTCCAGTCGGTATTTTGTGGAATCACAGAGAAACTGAGGTTGGCAGACACCTCTGGAGCTCACCTGCTCAGAGCAGGGTTAATTCCAAGGCTGGATCAGGCTGGTCAGGTCTCATCCCTTTGTGATTATTTCCAAGCATTCAGGCTCTGCCACCTGTGTGGGGTCCTGGCCCAGCACTTCACACCCCGTTCACAGCAAATTCAGCTGCAATAAACTCCCATGTTTTATTATCCCTTCCCACGCTCCCTGCAGCACAGCTATTCCAAAGGGTAAATCCACTGTGAGTGTGCTGGGCATTTTAGGGATGAATTATTTGGGTTAAAAATAAGACAAAAGCTATCCTAAAGTGGTTTTTCCAAGGGTAAAAGCCTCTGTATTCCCTTGGGGTGATTGTTTCTATAAAAAGCCTCTTCCTTTGGGGGAAATGCTGCCTCACTCCTGCCCCAATTACCCACTTTGTTAATTTGTAAACTTATTTAGATGGTCCCATGTCCCCCAGCCCCATCCCCTCTCCATCTGGGATCCAGTTTGCTGTGGATGGCTGACACTGCAGCAGAATCCTCAGGTTTAGCTACAGAAGCCACTTTTCCAAAATGATTTTGTTTCTTGGAATTTCTAAGTTGGACATTTTTCCCTCTGATACGGTACCTGCCCTTTTCACTGGAAAAGATGAATTCTGTGACTGCAGACAGGATTCAAACCTCTGTCCTACCCCTCCCAGTTCTCCACCTGAAATAAAATTCCCTGAGCTTTACCTTTTAGATCTTTGAAGCATTTCACTCTTGGGAATTGCTCTTCTTTTTTCTTTCATCAGGAAACCTGAACGGAAAATTTTGAGATAAGGGGAGGATGAAGAAGTTTGTTACTGCAACAATGTGAGTCCTTCGTAAGTTTTACAGAAGTTTTTATAAAAACTCTTTGTAAGATCTTACAGACAATAGGGTTAAATAATTGTAATGCCTTTATTAGAAATAAATAACAAATAAATACACCCTGAAGCATAATGTGGGATTCATTAAGTCAAAGAACCCAAAGCAGACCCCTGAAGTACCTCGGTCGGACACGAGGTGATTTGCACTCCTGCAGACCTTCCTCCTCCCTGGGGGCTGCAGCCGCTGCTCCCGCTGGGACTGCAGCAGCCCCTGGAGCCTCCTCTCCTCCCGGAGCAGCCGCAGGTGCCGCAGGCGCTGCCCCGAGCGCGAGATGAAATCGGGGCGGTGCAGGGCCAGGGCCTCCTGAGGGGACACACAACAGAGCCTGCCTGGCCAAACTGCGTCTGGCAGCTGCAGGGGAGACCCAAAACATCCACCACAAACCCCAAAGCATGGAAAAAATCCCATCGTAATACTGGGTGTAACATAAAACTCCTGTCCTCGAGGCTGGGTAGGTGCTCGGAGGCCTGGTTTAACAATCAGGAACTAAACTGGCCAGAAAGGGAAAAAAACCTTAAAATAATAATAAGAAATAATAAAAACTCATTTTAATCTCAAACTATGCACATCTCAGTATTATTTCTGCACAGAAACAAGTGTGGTGGGATGTTCTGTCAGCTACATTCCCTCTGGTTCCTGAAGCCAAGGCATTTAATCCCTAAAATATCAGCCCAAGTCAGATATTGGGGAAACACACGGAGGGAGTAAAGCCAGGCTGCCACGAGCATCCCATGATTTCCAGCCTGTGCAAGTCGCAGCAGTGCTGGGGTGCAGGGTGCCCTCACCTGCAGCGTGAGCTTCGCCCGGGACTGCCCCGGCGCCTTCCCAGCCCCCGTGTGAGCGGCTGCTCCCTGCCCCGCGCCCTGCTGCTGCTGCTGCTGCTCCCAGTTCTTCTCCCGCAGAGGCTCCCTCCAAGGCTTGGTGCTGCTCCAGGGCTCGAACCAGGCTGGCCCGGGGCCAGGAATGGCACTGGATTGGTTTTCTTTCCTCGATTCACATTTCAAGTCCTCTGCTGGGACAAACCACGGAGTCACTGGTAAAAGGGCACAGAAGAGAAAGAAGATTTGAGACAATTCATGTCCCTGTTTGTCCATCCCAATCCATGGTCCTTTGTTCCTGGAGGAATCCCAGAGGCTGGGGGGGAACAAAGAGCTGGGAGGGGACACAGCCAGGAGAGCTGATCCCACCTGACCCAAGGGATATCCCAGACCACAGCATGCTCAGCAGGGAGAGCTGAGGGAAGGGGAACACTTGGAGTGAGGGTGCTTTGACTTCCCAAGTCAGCACCAGGCACAAAGGAGCTTTCCTGGGGATGGGAAAGTGGGCAGGGGCTGAAAGGGCCCCTCCAGGGCCTACAGGGGGTTCCAAGGAGGCTGGAGAGGGCTTTGGACAAGGGGAATGGTCTGAAGCTGAAGGAGGGCAGGTTCACACCGGGTATCAGGAAGGAATTCCTGGCTGGGAGGGTAGGGAGGCCCTGGCACAGGGCTGTCCCTGGATCCCTGGCAGTGTCCAAGGCCAGGCTGGACACTGGGGCTTGGAGCAGCCTGGGACAGTGGGAGGTGTCCCTGCCCATGGCAGGGGTGGCACTGGATGGGATTTAAGGTCCCTTCCAACCCAAACCACTCCAGGATTCTCCAAGTGGAGAATGAATTCCTTGCCTTGCTGTGCTTGTGGGGCTTTTCCTTTCCCTATTAACCTGTCTGCATCCCAGCCCAGTGGTTTCCTCACTCTGACCCTTCCCATCCTGTCCCACATCCCTCAGGAAGGGAAGGACCGGTGGGGCTCAGGTGCAGCTGGGGTTAAAGCCCAGCAAAGCCCAGCTTTGCAGCTAAACCCAACCAGTGGCAATACTGCAGCAACCCCTCACTGCAGCTGAACTCCAGTGGGACTCTCCAGGAAACACCTTGGGCAGGGTCAACAGCATTCCTTTTCCAAGTGTCCCAAAACCACCAAGTCTTTATCAAACACCACTTTTGAAAAGCACAGAACCGTTCATTTTCCAGGTTTCTCTCCATGGAAAGAACAATTATTTACCAGCAATCGCACATTTTTAAGGAGCCTCTCTGCTGGCCTAAGCCCTGTGGCTCTTTATCCATATTTTGGAAGATCAGATGCTTTCCATCTTCCGAATGTTCAGTGAGTCTCCAGGAATTCAGTTACTCACAGTTTACACACACAGTGATGTGAATGCAGCAGCTGGGATTCTGAGCAGATACTCTGAATTTTCTAAATTAAACCCTTATGAGAGAGAACGATCAGTCCCCACAACAACAACAGTGATGAGTAAGGGAAATATTTTTAAACATTTAATTGTGACGTGGTGAAGAGCGGCAGGAATTTAAGAAAGACAAAAAAAAAAAGAAATGAAAATGTCAGGAGGCTCCCCCAGCAGCCTAAAAATGCAACTCTCAAAAACAGAGTTGAGTGCTTCCCAATTTTCACTCAAGCACCCTGGAAAAATCTTGGTGGAAGCCTCAGGGCATGAGACATTAAGGACCAGTTGGACATTAAGGACAAGCTGGTGACCAGCACTGAAAGTTTAAGAGAACGTTTTGTGTCTCAGAAATTAACACTGAGTATCTATGTGATTCCCATCCTTATCCTTGTTTTCCTTCCTTACCTCATTTACTCCTTCCTAACGGCTGCATTTCCTGCATGTAGCAGCCATTCCAGGACTGAAAATGCCACCACAACTCAGCACCAGGACCCCTGGCAGTGGTTCTGGCTGAAATCCCACTGAATCCCAGTGAGAAGTGGCTGTGGCAGGGACAGAGCCGGGTGACCCCAGCCCTCCCGACACTCCCCGGGGTGCTGACCTTGCTGGATGTGCAGCCTGCTCCTCCTTGTGCTCCTGTCCGCGGGGAGCCTGCCCGGCTGTGCCCGGTGCTGGTGCCAGGCTCCTGCTGCCCCTCCACGGCCCCCCTGCCACGGCCCCGGGGGCTCCTGCAGCTGCTGGCTGGACCTGGGAGTGGGGAAGGTCACCCCAACATCCCGGGTGTTCTTCCTGGTGGCACTGCTCACGATCTCCAAGTCTCCTGGAATGGAAAGGGAGCAGGGACATCTCATTCCAGTGTGCCAGGGCAGGGAATGACCCTCGTTTCAACTCATTTCAGCCTTCAAAAGTCAAAACCTTTTACATCCCCACGTCCCCAAACCAAGGAGAGTTTCCAGTGGCTCGGAATTGTTACTGTGTGATAATCTGAGTGAAATTAGAGTGGTGAAAACCAAATACCCCAAGCAAAATATACATTTACACGGGGGTGGGAATCAAACTGGAATTAACTCTGCCCTATGAAAATCCTTCCCTGATTCAATCCGCTTGCACACAAGCAGTAATAAATAAATAACTGCTGTATCTGATGAATAAACCAAGGCCATTACTCAATGTGATGATGGGGAGTTGGCGTGGAAATGAAAGCAATGAAGAAACTGTTAATTACCACCAGAAAAAAACCAACTGCAGAACTGCACCAAGCCAGGAGCAGCTCAGGATTGAAATAGAATTCGACACCCAAAATATTCCCGGGAAGAACACGGAACACTGCAGTTGCCTTCTGAAGCAGCATATGCCCACAAAACCCATTCTGGGAGGAACAGATGTCTTGGGGAGAAAACAATAGATAAAAAAAGGCAGTTCACCTTTGCTATTGGAATGGATCAGAAGCTGAGGTCAATACATTCACAAGTGACAAAATTGGTTATTAAAGCAGCCCCAAAATGCCAGATAAACAGCTCATGTTCACTGAATACCTCATCCTTCTCTGACAGCGTCTGCAGTGAATTTGGACAGTGCTGCCTGTACAGACCCACCACCAGAGACACCCAGACTCGGGAGAAAGGGCTCCAAAGACAGGAAAGGCAGGAGGAATCCAGGAAAGTCTGGAATTCCAGGACTCACCTGCCTGGATCTCTTTGTTCAGCATCTGTGTCCGTCGCTTGTTGCTGAGAGCAGAGCTCGGCCCCCAGGAACTGCTGCTGGCACAAGTGGAATCCGAGGAAAAGGGGATGGTGCTCTGCAAAAACAGGGAGGAGAACAGAAATTCCTGAAATTCCAACCAAAATGAGCAGAAAACGGGTTTTAAGCAGAAAAAAAGTCACTGCTTTTCCCTGGCTGCACCTTGGTTCTGTTGTTATTAACGCTGCTCCCAGGCTGATCTGTCTCTCTGCTCTCACAAAAACCAGCCCTGGCTCCATCCCTGTGCTCCAGGGCACTTCCAGCAGCCCGGTTTTGTAGGAAAAACACATTATTTTTGTGGGGAAGAGCTTGCTGGGATCAGATTCTGGACAGCACTGGGCATCCTCCAACTCACCTGGGAATGTTCCCCTGCAGAAGGGAAGGCTCCAGGGAGAGCTCCGAGCCCCTGGCAGGGCCTGAAGGGGCTCCAGGAGAGCTGGAGAGGGACTGGGGACAAGGGCTGGAGGGCCAGGAGCCAGGGAATGGCTTCCCAGTGGGAAAGGGGCAGGGATTGATGGGATCTTGGGACAGAATTGTTCCCTGGGAGGGTGGGAAGGCAAAATCCTTTCAAAGCACGGGAAGCTCCCTCACCCTGTGATCCTCACCAGAGTCCTCCAGGTGGGAAAAATTTAACCAAATAAATCCAAGAAACAGGAGGGACACAGAAGAGCAAGGCTGAGGCACAAGGGGAGCCTCACACCTTCATTTACACCCAGCCAGGTGTGGGAGCTGCAGGGCTGGACACAGCCCAGCTTGGAGATCACACATTAATTTCAATTACCAAAGCCATTAAAAAGCAGGAATCCTGTCCCAGGCCGTGGCTCTGTGGGACACAGGGGGCTGGGGCTTTATTAACACCCCTGACCTGGCAGCACTCCCAGGCTCCAGCCCAGCAGCGGGGCCCTGCCAGTCCCTGCAGCTCCCCTGGGCTCCAGCTCTGGTTCTGCAACTGCATTCTCCCCTCGTCCAGAGCAATTAGTAACCTGCAGCAAATTAATTGGTGTCCCGTGAGTAACCCCCAGCACCAGCCACCATGGAAATGCAGAGGCCTCTTTATCCCCTTTTACTGGAGTTCTGTCACCCCTAAACAAAATTTCACTTCAATGTTGAAAGGGGCCAATTTTGACTCTCATAAACCTGTTTTTTTTTAAATTTCCTGTAACTATCCCAGCTCCAGGAGAGGCCCTGCACAGATGCAGGGATACGGATTTTCCTTCAGATAATAGAACATGTGAACATTTGAATTGTGAATGTGTGAATCTGAATTATGTGCTCGGCAGAAATGTGTAAAATCAGGAAGAACAACCCCAAAATATCCCCTTCCCATACACGTGCAGCACTGAGCACCAGCAGCCATGCAGTCCTGAGCAGTGCCAGGAATATTCCTGTTCGGATGAGAATATTCCCTGTTCTCCAACCTTTAGCTCTGCACCTGCTGCCAGATGGAAACTGGGAGGGAGCACAAACTGGGAGGGAGGAAAACCTCCCGGGACGGCTCTGGGAGCTATAAATACAAAAAGCTGCAACCGAGTTTTCTGGAAGCAGAGCTGACAAGGGGCTGTCAGAAACCTGAGCTCCAGAACGCAGCATTCCCAGAAGGATTGGGGCAGGAATCTCTCTGGGAGCTGGGCTCCTGCTCAGAATGAAGATCTGCCTCGGAACTACAGACATTTGCACTAAAAATACAATTAAATCTTGGCTTTTCCTCAGCTAAACAGCCCAAAATGACCCAAACTGGAATTTTAAATGGAATTTGCTATTTTGCCATCTATCTTCTCTCACTCCTTATTTGAGGGGGGTCAAGTGTGTCTTCAGATGGATTTTTTAAAAGAATATTCCATCACCAGATAAAAAAGATGTGTTTCTAAAGCCACGGGGGTTCAATGAGCCTTTAATGGGTTTATTCCCGTAAGCATTAATTCCATTTGTCACCTCACAGGTGATTTTAACAGGTAAAAAAAACAGATCTGGGTTTAAGGTTCAATAGACCCTGAAAATTAAACTTGTGAATGGAATGTGGAATAAAATCATCTCCTAAACACTACAACCATGCCAGAAATGCTGGATCCTGATGTTGGTGTTCTGATCAATAGCCTGATGTTGCAAAGTTCAAGGCAGTTTTATTTTACCTTTAAATAAATGTAATAAATAAAAATATTAAATAAAGTATTTTTAAACCATTCTTCACCTTCAAAAATATTGGTTTCCCCCCAGATTTATGTAGTTATTTTCATTATTTTTCATTATTTCATAGTTCATTGGCTTATTTGACACACAGACCTGGAGTTGCTTTTATAAAATAAAATAACTTCAATCAAATCTGGTAGTAATGATGCCAGTTCCACTTTCTTCTGGAAATACAAAAAATGAAAGAAATAATTCAATATTCCTCTCTTTTTCTGTACTTTTCAGCATTCCTGTGTATTACAAACCTCCAAACTCTGTAATTCCCTACTAAAATCACCACATCCAGGCTACGTCCCTCTTTAAGGACATTTCCATTTCTCCTCCCAAGGGCCACAGCCGAATTCACCTGAAGGAATTATTCCCTCCACTTTCACACAGCTGCACTGCAGAGCTCTCACCTGGAATTCTCAGCTCTCTAAAGAAGCCTGAACTGCTCAACACAGAAACTGAAAAGGTTCACAGCCAGCCAGACAAAACAATCCCCCACTTACAAGACAAACAGTAGGAAAATTCTGACAATAACTGTACTGATCCTTCCCAGGGATGTTCAGGCAGGAATCTGCATCAAATCCACAACCTCACCTCAGCCCGTGTTGGGCACGGCCGCAGCCAGAGGCTGCAGGTATCCAGGAGCAGCAGGATTTGCTTCCCAAGGGGAATAAAGACAAGGAGAGCAAAGGGAAAGGAAGCACAGGTGGTGTTTGATCATCTGTAGGTGCTGCCCTGGCTCCTGGAGGGGCAGACGCTGGCCGGGGCTGCTCACAGGGAAGGCAGAAGCCTCCCCTATAAACGCTCCCTGGAGGCTGTCAGCGATTCCCAGCTCTCAGAGCCTGTCCAGCTCTGAGGAAGCTCCTGGGGATTATTCAGAGCTGCCCTTTGGGCTCAGGGAGCTCTCACCTGGGTCTGCGGCCTCCTCCCGAGTCCCTCAGCAGCGCCCTGGGGACATCCCCCAGCCCCCGCTCCGCCGCTCTCCTCGTCCTCCCACCTCTCGGAGCGGCTCTTCTGGTGGCTGATGGCACAGTAGAGCCGGGCCAGCCTCGGGGACAGCTCTGGGGACAGCTCTGGGGCTGCCCTCGGCGCCAGCCTGAGCCTGCGCTGCCCGAAGGCCCGGAGCAGCCTGGCCGTGTCGATGGTGGACACGGAGCGGGAGCTGCCGCCCTCGCTGCTGTCCAGCCCCGCCGCGGGCCCCGTGTCCCAGCCCGAGCTGCTGCAGGCGCTGGGCTCTCCGCTCGGCCGCGTCTCCGAGGAGCTGTCACTGGGAGCTCCCAGGCGCTGCTGCTCCTCCAGAACCCTCTTCAGGCGGGGGATCAGCTTCTCCCCGGGCCCGCTCGCCCCGGGCCCCTCCAGGCTGTCCGTGCCACGGGTCACACGTGGCCTCTCTCCCGCTCGAGTTCCCCTCGGCTCCACGCTGCTCCCAGACCTGGCTTTTCCTGCCACTCGAGCTTCCGTCTGTTCCCTTCCCTGGATTTTCCCCTCGGGAACCTTCTCCCCAGCTGGTGCTGGTGCCAGGGTGTGCCTGATGGGATTCTGCAGGACCCTGGCCAGCCGATCCAGGCGCTCCACAAGGGACAGCTCGCCGTTATTCCCGAAATCCTGCTGCTGGTGTCTCCTCTGGCGCTCCAGGAACTTCACCCAGAGCTCATCCAAGCTGCCCCTGGGGTGGCTCCTCTGCCGTGGTGCCTTGCCCACGTTCTCAGCCAGGTGAGTTGTTTGGCCACGTGGCAAAGGATCATTTCCAGCGGCCTCCTGGTGCGGCTCCATCCCGGCTGCCTCATTCCCGAGGGATGCGCTGGCACTCAGATCCTCGCTCCTGCTCTCATCGGCCTCTGCAGCGAGAGCAAAGAACTCCCGCTGCCCCCGGGCCAGGGCAGCCCCCGCGGAGCGCGGAGCGTGCCCAGCTCCAGGAGCGGCCCTGCGGAGCTCCCGGCAGCAGCTCCCACCCGCGGGCATCGGGCGGGGCACCCAGAGCCGCGTGCAGCCCGCCCGGGAGGCTTTTACAGCCTGGGAACCATCCGGCAGTTCTGCAAGAGAACAAAACACTTCAATGTTTCGTTTCTTAGCTTCAAGTGGAGGATTTTCATCCTAAAACTTCAAAAACACGTCAAAGGATTAAAAGCAGGATCACTGAGCTCATTCCCAAAACGCAGTGAACTTGGAAATGCAGTTTGAGTGTTATTAAAGGCACATAAATCCTGTTTTCTATCATTTGCAACATGGAATCCCAGAGAATATTACATCCAAGTGAATCTGGGGAGGAATCCAATTCCTCCTCAGGGAATTGCCCTGACCAACACTGAACTGAGCCTTTATTTGGAGTCATGGAAGGGACCTTAAAGGCCACCCAGTGCCATGGGCAGGGACACCTTCCACTATCCCAGGGTGCTCCAGGGCCTGTCCAGCCTGGCCTTGGGCACTTAAAAATCATTTTAATATAACTTCATATTTAATAATATAATAACTTCCTATTAAAAAATATGACATTTAAAAATGTGCTTTGTGCTGTGCTCTTTGTACAAAGGCCAGGATGACTGGACCCCTTCCCCACACAGGGCTTTGGTGGAACGCAGGGATCAGGGATGCTGCAGCCAGGCCCAGCCCCACTAACTCTGAGAGTGCAGGAATTTTTCTTCCCATACAAGGGCAATGTTTATAAACTTGTGTAAGAGGCTTCCTCCACATCCTCCTGACAAATGAGATCAGGCTTGGGAATGCCAGGCAGAACTTTGCTATTCCTGGCTTTTTAGAAAGTTACCAAGAAATGGAAGGAATGTAAACAGGCAAAAAATAAAAATAAGTTTGTACAGAGAAACTTTTTTTAAAAAAAAATACATAACTTGCATAATTTTAAGCTCTAGACAAGCTCTGTGGGTAGAGGTAATCTTTTATTAGATCATCTAAAAATACAGTGGTAGAAGTCAGGGGAGATTTAAGACATGCAAGTCTTTCTTCTGAAAGCTTCTATAAAGTTCCAGCTGCACTGGCTGCCTTCACAAAAGATTCTTTCTCCTTAAGTTCTTTTCTTACCTGGGCCTTTAGACCATCACAGCTATAAAAAAATATTGTGAGATAATTTTATATTAACACTTCTGTTCCCCTCTCATTTTTATCCAGGTTATTGATGTTGCAGCCTTACATAATCACTGAAATTTTCCTCTGCAAATAAAAATTGTCTTCTGGAAACACCAAAATCTCTCCATTCTGAGAGGAAAAGCTTCAAAGAAAAAAAAACCCATCTGAAGTGAAAAATGAAAATAATCAGATGAAATCCCTATCAACACACCATTCCTGAGGAATCAGCAGCTGCCCCAGGAGAGATGGCAGCCACGCAGGAATTCTCTGGGTACAGCTCCCTGCGTCCAGGAACGAACACCCAGGGAGTTCATCGGCCACTCACAGTCAGTATTTGTGTTGTAAAAAACAACACAAAGTGTCCAGGAGGATTAACTTCAGCTGCTGCCACGAGAGCCGGGGTCAAACCCCGCAGGGAGCCCGGCCTGATCCCGCTGCGGCAGCTCCCGCAACAAACAAAGCTCGGAGTGGCCACGGGAGGAGTAAATCCCGACCCTCCTCCCTGGGCAGGCTCCTCCAGCAAGGCTGGAAGGGACAGGGATGGAAGGGACAGGGACAGCAGCAAAGCAGGCTGAAGGACAGGGTGGAAGGGACAGGGACAGCAGCAAAGCAGGCTGAAGGACAGGGATGGAAGGGACAGGGACAGCAGCAAAGCAGGCTGAAGGCCAGAGATGGAAGTGACAGGGACAGCAGCAAAGCAGGCTGAAGGACAGGATGGAAGGGACAGGGACAGCAGGAAAGCAGGCTGAAGGCCAGGGATGGAAGGGACAGCAGCAAAGCAGGCTGAAGGACAGGGTGGAAGGGACAGGGACAGCAGCAAAGCAGGCTGAAGGACAGGGGGGGAGGGACAGGGGCAGCAGCAAAG
>VWZW01003197.1:47320-74121 GCA_013397115.1 Edolisoma coerulescens
CGGCACAGCACAATCCCCCCCTGCCCCCGAGGGCCTTCCGAAGCCGAGCTCCAGGGAAGCACCCAGCGAGCTCTCCCACTGCCCCGAGGAGATGCCAGGGACACGGAACTCCTGCCTCAGGAGGAGGAGCTTCCCAGGCACAATCGGCACCTCCACAAATATTTTGTGCAAAGAATTCCTCCAGCCAGCCCAGAACCAGGAGCTTTGGGCACTTTCTCACAGCAACACCAATTCTCCCCCTGACATCTCTGTCCTTCACACCTTCCTCTGGGACATCTGCAGCTGAGAGTCACCCCCCCCACCCAAACCACCCCAAACTGCCTGGGAAAATCATAAAAAAAACCCCTAAAAGCCCCCAAGAGCAGGTGCAGCAGCATTTCCCCCAACCTGAGCTGGTTTGTACCTTGGCTTGTGCAGAGTTCCTGGTCTTTGGAAGCAGCTCTGCCTTTATTCCCTCAATCCTTTGCTGGGTCTCCTCATCCCAGTCTGGCCCAGACTCCTGGCACTGGCTGGCCAGCTTCAGCTTCACCCAGGCTGCCAAAAACACAAACCAGGAGAGGTTTCCTTTCCCATTTCGTGTATGAGAACAGTTTTTAAAATTAAAATCAAAGCCGTGCATTTCTGGTTATCCCAACTGAGAGAACAAAGACCACATCAAATTCCAGAGCTCCTGGAATGACCAGGAATAGGATGTACAATGGCTCTTTGAATAATTTCTTTGGAAAGATGGAGCCAAGACCCTTTCCTGGTTCTCTCATCCTTGTAGTCTCAGACACAAGTTACAGCTCGCTCACACAATTCCCTCCCAAATTCCTGACACAATACCTATGTGGGCAAAATACTTCCTTGCAGTGATGCCAGGAAAAGGTTTTCAAACTGGAAAAGCTCAATTCCATCCCATTCTATCACAGCACAGCAGATTACTGGGAGGTGTCCAGCACTGAAGCCCTGTCCCACTGAAGTTTCTCATTCTAACACGAACTAACCCCCTCGCAGCAGGGAGCAGACTCGGCCCTGCCGGCATGCACAGCCCGTCCCTCGCACCAAGCCCAGCCGCGGGTGTGCCCTCTGACACGGCCCGTCCCAAACCGCCCCGAGACGCGTCCTCACCTCGGATCTTCCTCTCCTGCTCCTCGGCGCTCCGCAGGATGCGGCTGGCATCCCTCCCGGGCGATGCGGCCCGCAGGAGGCGGCGCACCCGGGCAGCCAGGGCATCCCCGCTGCTGCTGCCGCTCGCCGCCGGGACGCGGGCAGCCCCGGCTGCGGGCAGGGGGCTCCGGGATGCCCCCGCGGCCCTGCCCTGGCTCCCCAGCAGGCTCCTGACGCGGGCACCGAGGGAATCCCCGCTGCTGCTGTCGCTCCCCCGCGTCCCTGCCTGGGACGAGGAGCTCCGGGAGCCCCCCGGGACAGCGGGGACGCTGCCCAGGGGCTCCAGGGCAGGGGGACTGCCCCGCTCCGGAGCTGTGCGGGCGCTGAGGTCGCTGCTGGCACTGCTCTGTGCCAGCCCCGCAGGCACAGGCTGGTTCCTGTCCGTGGCCACGCTGCTGCTGCAGCCCTCTGGCTCCGACCTTCCCGCGGATTTTCCTGTCCTCGGCTCCTGGGCCATTCCCTTCAGCCCCTCACTGCGCTGCAAACCGGCTTCCAGAGGATCTCCCCATCCCAAATGACAGCTCTCAGAACCCAGAGGATTTATCCCCAGCCCCTCTCCCCGCACACCCCTCCGGGCTGCGGCCTCATCCCACGGCAGTCTCTTCGGCACCTGAGGGATCCAGTCCTTCGCTACCCTGGAATCTTTGGGATCATCCCCCTTCCTAAGCAGCCCCGGGGAAGACTCCCCAGTTTCTCGGCAGGAGGCCGGGGGGGAAGCAGGGCGAGCGCAGCGGGCAGCGAGCTCCTCTGCCTGGGCCAGCAGCTCCCGCAGCTCCCGCAGGGCCCCAGACCCCATCAGGGAATGCCCTTCCTGGCCCCTGCTGCTCTCACTTCCCACCCCAGAGCTCTGGGATCCTCCCTCTGATTCCACTGCATTCTCAACTCCAGACAAGCCCCATCCCTGCAGGCTGCTGTCCGAGCTCCTGGGCTCACGGTCAGCAGGACCCCGAGCACTTCTCCCACCCAGCCGGGGACTCTCCCTGCCCCAGGAGCAGCTGGGCAGGCCCTGCTCTGCTCCAGCAGATCCCGTGGGACACTCTGCACCCCGGGCTGTGGGACACTCTCTATCCCAGGCTGTGGGACACTCTGCACCCCGGGCTGTGGGACACTCCCCATCCCAGGCTGTGGGACACTCCCCATCCCAGGCTGTGGGACACTCTCCATCCCGGGCTGTGGGACACTCTGCACCCCGGGCTGTGGGACCTGGAGCAGCCACCTCCAGCTGGGGCCCGGACACGCTGCCCTGGCTCACTGGGGAGTCTCCAAAGAGCCCCGGGAAGCCGAGACAGAGCTCGAGGGGTGACAGCACATCCGAGCCAGCCTCGGACTCCACGGGAACGGACACGCTCGGAGTGGAGATGTCGGAGTTAAAGCTCGTGTGTGACAGCTCAAAGGCTGGCAGCAATTCACCTACAAAGGAACAGAACATTCATTAATTTGGAGGCGCCAGAACACAGAGGCATCAGCAAATACTTCTTGTATTAGAGGGCACATAAAGGGAGGGAAGAATTCAAATCCTGGAAAATATTTAGGATGCTCGTCTTAGAATGAGACTTGAACTATGATTTCCACGAGAATTGTCTCCTGAAAGAAATCTCAAGAGTATTTCAGCTAAATATCAAAGAAAATACAAAACTTATCAGAGAATTATAGAAAATCTTGAGCTGGATGGGATCATCCATCCAACCCCTGGCCCTGCCCAGACACCCCAACACCCCCACCCTGGGCATCCCTGGCAGCGCTGCCCAAACGCTCCTGGAGCTCTGGCAGCCTCGGGGCCGTGCCCATTCCCTGGGGAGCCTGGGCAGTGCCCAGCACCTCTGGGGGAAGAGCCTTTCCCTGGTAACTGAAGTCCCTTGCTTTTAAACACTGCTTAGACTGGATTTGAAATAAACACTCTTGGATAAAAGACCCAGTGGTGTTTGGATGTCCAAATGAACACCTGGTTTAGAAAAGTGAAATTTCTCCATGGAAAGGGCTGCCCTGCCCTGGCACAGCTGCCCAGGGGGAGTCCCCATCCCTGGAGGGGTTTAAAGTTGTGTGGATGTGGCACTTGGGGACATGGGCAGGGGTGGCCTTGGCAGTGCTGGGAATGGTTGGACTGGATGGGCTCAGAGGGCTTTTCCAGCCTCAGGGACTCCATGGTTCTACTGAGGACAAATCTTCCCCTGTCCCAAAAGCCAAGTGGTTTAATCCCATAATCCTCAAAGAAGGGAAAAACCATAAAAGAAAACAAGAGAACATTTAACCCCTCCTGGTCAGAGAACCCGGCCAGTGCGGGGGGCTGAGGTCACAGCATGGAAAGGGTCACACAGGGACTGGTTTTGGGGAGCCTTCAGACCCACCCTTCCCATGGGGTACAAGATGCAAATCCCAAACCTGGATACAGTCAGGAAATGACACATCGGAAGGAGCTTTCATGCACATTTTCACATTTTAATGACGGGGCAAGTCCCTGAAGGCCACCTTAACCCTGCCTGAGCACTCTGTTCTGCACCTAGAAATGACTCAGGCCTGGCAAGGCCACTCTGATTTGGTTGATGGTGATGATGATGATGGGTGGATGGATTTAGGAACAGATCTGGTCAGTTATAAAAATACTGACAACTTTTTGTCACACCAAGAAATCCCAGAATGAAAAAGAAACCAAGACTTATTCCTCTCCCAAGAAGAAAAAGCCTGGTCCCATTCCTTCAGTCTCAAGACACAAACCATGTCCTGCTGAAGGACTCCTGTACACAGAGGGATCAAGGGAATAAAGACACAATGTCCCTGCACTGCCTGGCAGCTGCCCCACAGCCACAGCCCTGGTTCCTTGGGAGGAGGCAGCTTTTCTGAGGTTTGGATCCTTCCCAATGCCAAAATCTCCTGCTGGAGATGGGAGAAGCTCAAGCCCCACGAACAGCCCCGGCCCCAGAGGTGAGAGGGGTCTGTGCTCTCCCAGGCCTCCCAAACCCCTCCCGTACCCTGTGCCTGGGGAGGGGCCCTGGCCAGCGAGTCCAGGGGATCCTTCAGGGTCCTGAGCCCCACGGGGGAGAACTCCAGCTCCCGGAGGGGCCCCTGGGGCACGAAGGGCGCCAGGATGGTGCCAGGGGACTGCTCGATGCCCAGGTTCCGCAGGTAGATCTGGGAAAACAAGGAATAAACACTCAGAGAACGCCGTGGATCCTGGGCTGGCAGAGTTCTTTCACTCTGGACAGGAGCGAGAACTCGGATTCCTCAGAGGAGGCTGCTGAACTTCAGCCTCTCCCATTTAAAATTCCATTTCCCAGCTGGGAGAACACAAAGGCTTGGGTTAAAAACCTCCTCCCTCCCCAAAAATTGCTGCACAGAAAACACTGGTGGACTGGGGAATTCGAGCCAGCAGCAGGGAAGCTCCTCGTTTTTTTAGGACAAGTTTGTTCAAGCCTTCAAGGCAAATAGCTGGGAGCACTTTTGCCAGAGCTGGTTTACACACAGCCATTACATGCAGGAAAAAACAGCCAAAATTTCCTGGACTTCATCACCTGCAGGGGCAAATTAATTTCAACTCATCCCCACTATGTCCTAAACTAGCCAGGAAAACGACATAAATTACCTTACACATCACAGCCAACTCCATTTCCTATGGGTTTATGATGAACTTCCACATTAACAGCCAGGTAAGTGACCCCATCTCCTTTGCCTGCCAGTGATTTACGGGAGCAGAATTCCCCAGAACTGGGCTGGAGAATGTGTAATTATAGCCAGGAACAGAAGTCATCTCCCTGTCTCATGAATTTCACTTAAACACCCTCCCTCCAATATTTATATTTGTTTCACCACGGGTTTGCAAAGACAACAGAGTGAAAAGAGCCTCCAGAGCACATTCCCAAAGACCTGATGATTATGGAGTCATCTTGTGAGAGGAGCAGCCTCTTACTCAGAGGATAATTACATGTTTGTCATTACCATAAATCTGCATCTCATTTGCTCTACCCCTCAATAGCTGTTACTGCACTTGACAAGGCTGCACAGTGCTCTCCTCTGCCTCCAGCCCCCCAAACCAGGGAGAAATCCGGATTAGCCAGACAGGATGGAAAGGAGGAAGGGATGAAGAGGCTCTGAAGGTCCTTTATGAGGAACACGTCAAGAATTCAGAACTGAGGCCTCAGAAACTGGAACAAAGTGAACAAGCAAAATGAGAATTCCTAGAAAAACAAGGAATTTCATTTCCAAGGAGCTGTGTTGGGTTTGCTACTCCTGCAGAGCTGGGGGGTGGAGCTCAGCTCTCCTGCTCTCCTCTCTCAGCACCTGAGTCTGAACCTCACGTTTGGATCACGAGAACCCGATCCTCTGAAAGAGCCACCAGCTCTCATTTCTCCTTCCTCCTGCTCCCCTGACATTCAGCTATCCCTGGGAAAGACAAGGGACCTTGCCCATATCCAACCCTTTCTTTGGCCATAGTAAATATTACTAAAAGTCATTTTTCCACCTCTATTTAAGATAAGCTGAACCAGTATCATGGATGAAATTCACCTGTAGCACAGCTCAGTGTAAAACCATTTATTTTAGCTGTAGTGATTAGATCCTCTCCTGAAAGAGCAGTGGGGGAAAATGGAAAAGTGAAAAACAAATGGAAAACTCTGGAAAAAAAGTGTAACTGAAAGAAATGGGTAACTCTGGGAAAAGAAATGGTTAACTCTGAGGGGAAAAAATGGGTAACTCTGGGGAAAATGGATAACTGGGAAAAAAAATGGGTAACTCTGGGAAAAGAAATGGTTAACTCTGAGGGGATAAAATGGATACATTAAATTAAATTAAAACCAAACTTACTGGGATCCTTTCTTCAATATTAAACTCTTCTTTCTTTGGAGTCTCCAGCACTGCTCCAGGGGGGTTGGAGTCGTCCCCTCCTGCACTGGGGCAGGGCCTGGACACCACCAGGGAGCCCCGAGCAGAGCCCAGGGCCCCCTGAGGCTCCCCAGAACTGACGGGAACATTCAGACTCTCCAGGGAAATGGCTCCAAAGCTGTCCACGATGTCGAGTCCAGTGGGAATATTTGGGCTGAGGGGCTGATTTTCCTGAGCCTCACAACCCTTGTGCTCATCAGCTGGCGGGGAGCTGCCATCCTTTTTAGGGAGCTGAGCAACACTGGACACAAACACCTCTGAGGCTGAGCTTCTCCTCGTGGCACTTTCCACATCTTCTGCACGAGATCCAGGAACGAGCTCTTGTGCCGTGGAGCCTCCCGAGGTGCTGCCCAACCCTCCCAGGGCAGGACTCTTCTCTCCTGGAGGCTGCAGGGCCTCTGTGGAGTTTGCTGCTGGGGTAACTCCAGCCCAGGCTCTGCTCCTGCCGCAAACACTGATGGCGTTGTCAGACTGGGATCTGCTCAGAGCGGGGACAGGCAGGAGGTCTTTGTGAGGGAAATGCAAACTTCCCAGAGAACCTGTCTCCCTAGAGGAAGGAGCAGCACAACCCTGGGGAACTCTAAGGCTTTTCTGTACTGATAAAATGCTGCTTGGAGCCATGGCAAGTGCACTGGAGGCACTCCTTCCAGGAGGAAATCCACCTGGGACACGTGAGCTCACGGCGTCAGGAACCTCCTGGGGCTGGCTCACGTTCCAAGCTCCCACCTTCTCCATGAAACTCAGCGATGGGAAGGACTGGATCCTGCCAGTGCGGGGGGATTCCAGCTTCAAGGACTCCAAATGTTCACAGGTTTCTCTCACAGCACTCTGGGAACGATGTTGCTTCCCAAGGGATCCAGGGGCATGGGCAGGGGATTTCCCTGAGGTTTCTTCATTCAAACACGGAGAAGAGGCCTGAAGGTCCGAAGGGATCAGCAGGACTCCGCGCCCTTCTGCCTTGCCAGTTTTCTTGAGGAATATCCCCGGAGTGGACTGAAAGTTGGGATGGGGCAGGTGTATGGAGAACGAGCCCTCGTCCCCCAGACTGAAGGAAGGGGAAATCTCTGTGACTTTGTGTCCCCTCTCAATGGAGAAGTCCGACCCAGCCAGTCCATCCCCGCCTCCCGCAGGCTCTGCTCCCCGCGGGGAGCCCTGGGTGCCCGGGGCTGTGCCCCTGGCAGGCCCCTGAGGGTGTCCGGGTGCCCGGGGCCCGGTGCCCGTCACGGCAGGGACACGCTCCTCTCTCCCCAGCCTCCCTGCCCGCTGCTCCTGCTGCCGATCCAGGAGAGCTCCCCGCAGCTCCCCGGGAGCAGCCCTGAGCCTCAAGCCCTCGGAGCCATCCAACTCCACTCCCAGTTCCTTCAAGGCTCCTTTGCCCGGCTCGGAAGTCTCTGCACAAAGAACACCTCGAGCACCTGGGATTTTAGAACAGCCTCTCCTCAAGCCATCAGAGAAATTATTTGACAAATCAAGCTCAGGCGCCTTCTTTCCTTTTTCCAGCTTCTCCAGGATTCCTGCCTCACTCCCAAGCACTTTCACCTTTTTCTCCTGCACCCCCCTTTCGCTCCTCTCTGAGAATTTGGTCAGTGCAGTTGCGTAGGAGGAGTTTCCCGAGGATGAGGACTCCTCCTGCCCTGGGGACTCCTTGTCCCTGTCGGACAGCTCAGACCCAGCAGCTGGGCCGTCACTGCCAGGGGAGGAGCGTGCCCCCTCCCCAGCTGCGCTGCAGGGCTGCTGCAGCCCCTGTCCCAGCTCCTCCTCGGGAGCGGGGCCCGCTGGCTGCCCCCTGCTCCGGGGCAGCGCTGCCCCCCGCTCAGTGCCACCGTGCCCCCTCCCCTCCGCGCTGCCCGGGCGTCCCCCAGGCACGGAGCTCTGGGAAGCGGCTCCGGGATGGGAGCGCTGGGATGAAGCGCAGAGCCCACTGCGAGGGGCTGCGTCCCGCAGGGATGCACTTCCAGGCCTGTGGGAGGGCTCCGAACGCTCCAGGGACGCGCCAGAAACATCCGGGATTCCTCTGGAAGGGGCAAGAAAAGTGAACTTCTGGTCATATCTTTTGTTTCAACATCTCTGGTTTAAACCAGAGGCAAAAGAACTTCAGGTAACACCTGGGGGTTAGCAACACTCACATAAATACACATACATACACATAAATACACCCCCTAAAAGGGCAAAACCTGAAGGAATGAAAAGAAATATCAACAATCTATAAAATACAGGCTCAAAAATAATATTATAATAATATCAATTTCTACCTAGTACGGCAATATTTTTCAACCTGTTTAGCACTGAAACGTTTTTTACTGACAGGCTGTTATTAGTTAAATGAAAAAATAAAATCAGCTAAGCAAAAAGTGCAATATGTACTTGCACATATCTCAGCTTGCCTGTGATTTATTAACATAAATCACCTACTTCAGTTCATTTTATCAATTATTTTTTAAATATAAAAATATAAAAAGCAGCCAGGTCTCAGATAAGCAACAAATTCCTATAAAGTTCTAATACTTGTACTGTGGATTGCTTAATTAATAGTTCCTTTATATTAAACATACCATCAAACCCTAATAAATATTACTGTATGCAAGTGGAGCACCTTGAAATGAAGGTGCCAAAGCCTTTTACTGAAACAGCTCTTTCTTTATGCATTTTAACCCAAATCTGTATTTTAAATCACACATATTGCTCCAGCATATACAAACCACAACACTGTCCAGGTCTGTTTTACTCCTGTAAATACAAAATTCTGATTTTTGTCCCCAAGATTTCATGAAGTTCATTCCAGAGTCTAAGAAAGCTACGGAGATGTTGAAGAGGGAGGAGTCCCTCATTTTCCCATTTTCCTGGGGTACCTCAGCATGACAAGCTCACAAGAGCCTGGTCCTGGTTTTCCCTTGTTCCAACCCTTCTGAAGGCAAAATCCAGAGGTGCCTTCTCTCTCCACACACCCCAAAACCAGGGTAACCCCCCCATTTCTGTGCCCAGGAACTGCCATTATCCAATAATCCAATGCAGAACCACTCCTGGCCACTCAGGGGACACAAACTACCCCAGGAACCCCATCCCACCTCAGGGGAATGAAATCCATCTGGGATCCCTGCAGGAACGTCTCTGACCGGGCTGGGCTCAGCAGCAGGGGCAGGCAGGGGGAGAATCTGCTCTCCTGGATATCTGTGAGAGGGAGAAACCAACGGGGAGTGAGGGCTGGCAGGGCAGCCTCGCATCCCCAAAGATCCCAGCCTCACGTCCCCAAAGATCCCAGCCTCGCATCCCCAAAGATCCCAGCCTCACGTCCCCAAAGATCCCAGCCTCGCATCCCCAAAGATCCCAGCCTCACGTCCCCAAAGATCCCAGCCTCGCATCCCCAAAGATCCCAGCCTCACGTCCCCAAAGATCCCAGCCTCGCATCCCCAAAGATCCCAGCCTCACGTCCCCAAAGATCCCAGCCTCGCATCCCCAAAGATCCCAGCCTCACGTCCCCAAAGATCCCAGCCTCGCATCCCCAAAGATCCCAGCCTCACGTCCCCAAAGATCCCAGCCTCGCATCCCCAAAGATCCCAGCCTCACGTCCCCAAAGATCCCAGCCTCGCATCCCCAAAGATCCCAGCCTCACGTCCCCAAAGATCCCAGCCTCGCATCCCCAAAGATCCCAGCCTCACGTCCCCAAAGATCCCAGCCTCGCATCCCCAAAGATCCCAGCCTCACGTCCCCAAAGATCCCAGCCTCGCATCCCCAAAGATCCCAGCCTCACGTCCCCAAAGATCCCAGCCTCGCATCCCCAAAGATCCCAGCCTCACGTCCCCAAAGATCCCAGCCTCGCATCCCCAAAGATCCCAGCCTCACGTCCCCAAAGATCCCAGCCTCGCATCCCCAAAGATCCCAGCCTCACGTCCCCAAAGATCCCAGCCTCGCATCCCCAAAGATCCCAGCCTCACGTCCCCAAAGATCCCAGCCTCGCATCCCCAAAGATCCCAGCCTCACGTTCCCAAAGCAAGGGAATCCCACCCCAAAGCCCCCGGAGCCTCCTCCCTCCTGGATTAAATTCAGCTTTCTCACCCTGTACCAAATCCAGGTCTCCACTCACTCCTGGCACTGCCATCCCAAACTCACCCTAAAATTCCTTCTGTGCCATCCCCATCCTGTCCCACAGCCCAGCACCTCCCTCCTGATTTCCAGGTGGGATGTCCACAGGGATTTTACCCCACCACCTTTTACTCCTTTACAAACCGAGGATCCTACTGGTGCCTTTCCTACTCTCCATTTTCCCGTAAATTCTGATTCCAGCAAAAGCTGCCGGGTATTTTTTTCTTCAGGGATTCAAGATAAAGTAATAATCAAACTTAGCAGCCAGTGATGACTACTGCAGCAATAAATTTTAGTTCCTATCCTGCATTTCTTTGCTCTTTGGGGTACTTGGTGGTTTTTTTCCCAAATCATTGCTTACAAAAACAAATGGAAATGGTTTATACCACAAGAATAAAAACCATTGTAATACATATGTAATTATCTGGGGGGTTTAGATATAACTGTATGTTTGGGGATTTGTTTTCTCCTTTCTTTAACTCTAAGCTGGTATCTGAGAAGTGTAAATAACTACAGACATGTCTGAGGGGTGCAAAAATACTCCCAGTCTTTTTATTTTTAAAGGAAAAGAGCTATTTGTGGTCAAGGGTGTGACTTCCTAACCCAGAAATGCCATTTATTTAATTCAGGCTCATTAGATTCCAACCACTCAGACAAGCCACAGCCTGCACCACTTAGAGGAGCACAATCACATCACAAAAATGGTCATTACACACAAAAAAATCCAGTTTTCATTACATCAGCTCCACCCCGAGGCTTCTCCAGCCCACACTGACAAGGGGCAGCCAACCACGAGGCAACCTTGCTTGGTAATTTTTAATTTAATACTTCCAATTAACATTTTTAAAATTACTTTAGAACTCTAGGTAATGAGAGGATAATTACACAGAAATAATTGAATTTGCAATACCAAATATGATTCAAATGCTTTTTCGGAAGTTTAGAGAAAGGAAATGAGATGCAGCTTAAAAAAATAGCTCTCAATAGGTATTCCCGAGCAATGGGAGAGGAGAGGAATTCCAGAGGGTTCAATGGGGACTGGAAGGCAGAGCTGGATGACAAAATTAATTCTGACACACATGGAAGTGTAAAACAGGAGAGGAGAAAATGGAAGCATCAGCACAGAGGAGCAGGTGCCCGGGCTGGGAGCGGGGAGTGGGTGCCCGGGCTGGGAGCGGGTGCCCGGGCTCAGAGCGGGTGCCCGGGCTCGGAGCGGGTGCCCGGGCCGGGAGCGGGTGCCTGGGCAGGAGCAGCAGCGACGTCGGCCCCGCTCTCCCGGAACCTCTCGTGTCAAACCCAGGATTTTTCCCGCTGTGGCTCTGAAGGTCCCAAGCTCCCTCCGTGAGCCCCCCGAGCAGGCAGAGCTGCGCCCGCTCCCCTCCTCGCTGCCTGCTGCCCAGCCTGAATGCCACAGCCACGCTGCCATCGGGGGATAAAAAAGGAAGGCAAAACAAAAACAAAGCCTCAGCTCTGTCAAGCTGTTCCACAGAGCAACAGGAGCATCTCAGTACAACTGTCACTGTCATTCCTCCCGTCCTGACACTGAATCCAAGACACTTTTGGAAGAGGAGAAGGAGAAATGAGTGAGTATTGCAGCTACAGCTTCCTCCCCTCTCAGCTCTCCTCCCCTCCCTGGGAATTCGGTGCTCAGACCAAGCTGCAGCCACTGGCACATCTCTGGAGAGCAAGAGAGAAAACAGCAGCAGAGGAGAGGGTTCTGCACCTTTTATCACATTAAACAGCCTCCTGCCTGCTCCTTAATTCCAGCTGCACTGGAAACACAAAGCTTGACAAATATCAAGAAGTTTTTCTTGATTAAATGGTTTCCAGTTCTGCAAATAACAATAATGGGGGGAAAGGGCTGTAAAATACACGAAACACAAGAATCCTGCCCCGAGGATGTGGGCAAGGACAAAGCATGGCCAGCCTTCCATGTCCTCCCCCTTTCTGAGCTCTCCTGAACCTCCATTTCCTACAAAAATGGGGATTTATTCAGTACCAACCAACTCCCCGTGATGCACACACAGCTCTTCATCACTGAGCTGCCTGCAGACCCAAATGTGAGAGACCAAGAATGGTTTTCATTTCATGAAGGAGAAAAACTCTCCAGAAACACCTCCCAGGCAGCTCCAAAAGCACAGCAGTCAGCAGCTGATGCTGTGAATGGGCTCAGCCATCACCAGCCTGTGCTGTCACACAGAGCAGGAACTCACCCCGTGTCCCCCGGCCCCTCACTGCCTGCCTGTGGAAAACAAATCAGCCAAGAGGCTCAAAGAGAAATTCTTTGAACCAGATAACCCAAGTTACCCAAACCCAGTTTAATCTCTGCAGCAAATGTAACAGGAGACACCAGGGACAGCACAGTGGGAGGGACTGAGCCTGGGGCTCAGAGGGTTTGGGATGAACCAGAATCCACCCAAGATGTGCCTTCTCCTCTCACCAAGGATGGAGCAAAATCATCACAAGAACTGATGAAAATGACCAAGGCTTTGCATTAAAAAAAAAAAAGGTCAAAATCATAAAACCCTCAGGAGCTGCTACGAGGCAATTCCCAAGGCCAGTTCAAGTCCTTGCCCTTAAGAGGTGTTTTAACCTCCAAACAAAACGCCAAAAAGCAGCCTACACACAGGCAAGGTGACACAGGCAACAGCAGATTGCACAGCTGAGCTTGCAGTTCACTACAGGCACAGAAGGTTTGTTTAAAAACATCACAATTGTGTTATTTGCCTCTCGGTAATTTTGTTTGTTTGTGAAGAAACCCCAGTGGTGCAGTGACAGCAGCTTTAGAGGCACCTCCCTTCAGCAGCTCCAGCCACATCCTGGAAAGGTGAGCCACAAATGAATACCCCCATGGGCAGGGTGACTCTTGCTCTGCAGAGGGACCAGTGCCAAAGAACCACTCTGGGCTGAGGAGCAGCACCTTTGTGCTTCCACTGAGGTGGAGCTACCACAGACTGACCAGGACACTCTGACTGCACGGGAGAACAAAGGGAACCAAGGAAGCATGAAGGTGAAATTTAAAATCTTGGGATTTCCCAAACCCACCCTGAACTGACCTGTTGGGATTGGATGTGAAAAGGAGCAACAGAGAGTGACCTTGGCTAAAGTCAACGTAACTGGGAAGTCTCACTGGCAGTAACAGAAACTGCACCAAACACAAGTGGTGGCAACGAGGAATAAAAATCATGGAATGGTTTGGGTGGAAGGGATTTTAAAGATATCCCATCCCACCCCCTGCCATGGCAGGGACACCTCCCACTGTCCCAGGGTGCTCCAAGCCCCATCCAGCCTGGCCGTGGGCACTGCCAGGGGTGGAAGCTGCACTCAGGTTTATCCTGAATTCCACAGGAAAACAAGTTTTACCTGGGACAAAAGGAACCTGCTCACTGTTAGAGGATCCAGGGAAGGCACAGGAACCCTTCACCTCATCCTGAGGTGGGCTTTGACAACAAAATCACACCAAACACACTTTGCAAAGCTCATTTCTCACTGAAGCAAAGTCAGACCCAGGCTAAGGACAGACTGAACAGCAAAACATGAATTGTGCAGCAGCTGACACGTGGAACATACCCAGCAGCGAGGCAGGGGCTGCAGCTCCAGGGGAAGCCTCTGCTGAGGGCAGCAGCCCTTCCTCCAGCGTGGGGAACTCCGACAGCTCCTGCCTGCCCCAGCTCAGGCCCAGCTTCGTGCCCAAGGCAGCGCTGGAACCGCTGCTCTCCACTTCTGCCGGGAGCCGGAACCACGGCTCCATCCCCTGAGGGAGGAAAAACTGCTCCAGCATCATCCAAGTCTTGTGAGACCAAAACAATGCAATTATTGATTCTAAATTGTGCTTCCCATACAAACACTCAGCTCTGGATGGGAAAGAATCATGATTCATTCATAAAAGCAGGGAAGTGTCCCAGGGAAGGGGGAAAAGCACAGCTCTGTCCCTGCTGAAGCTCTTCTGCCTTTGGGGACACTACCAAGGTGCTAAAGCTCCTTTCCACAGCAGAACTTTGCTGTATGAGCCAGAATTTTTGCACAACCATTTGAAAATCCAATTCTTTTATTCAGCTCAGATGAGACTGATCAGCTCAGCCTTTTGCCACCTGTGAGCTGAGAGAATTCTCAGAGCAATTCAGCATTTGGCAGCACATCCAGCAGACCTCCTGCAACTGCATCGCAGGGCAAGGTCTGCATTACACAGACAGAGCACCTCCCACTAATTGCAGTCACGTAATTAACCCTCCCCCGAGCTCAGTACACACCCTGGCAGCAGGGGTTTCCTGGGGGGTGGCTGCTCCCAGGGCCATCCCACTGCTCCTGGACTCCTGCATCCCGCTGCTGCTGCGGCTCAGGGGCTCCTCCCTGCAGGCACGGCGGGGCGGAGTGCTGGCAGTGGGCTGAAAGAGACCACGTGCGGGTTAAAAACACAGGTTACTGCTCTGTATTTCAGTGTGAGCTCCTTTGCTCCATGTACAACCAAATATGGGAAATACTCAGGTCATCCCCCACAGGAAAAGTTGGGTGCCAGCCCCACACACTTGGGCAGGGACTTAAACTCCTTTCAGAGTCCCAAACTTCACTAAAAGGGGCAGGTTCCTACCCCATTTTAGCTCCCAAAAAACTGTGAGCATCATTTTGTGCACAGCAGCCAATCCCCTCCGAGGGCCAGGAATTTCTCATTCCCAAATCCATGTAAATCCCAGTTTTGGTATAAACTCAAAATTCAGCACCTTGATCACGGTCAGCTCCTGGCACTTGTCCTGTCTGGTTTACCACCAGTGGTTGCTGGGGTTTCTAACAGTGTTTTTCAAATTTATTTTTAATGTTTATTATTTCATTAAAACAGGATTTTACCTACATTAATGTTTTAAACTATATTCTTAAAGGCATCTTATGCAAATATCTTCAAAGAAGCCCAGGCTGATTTCTCCGTTACGATGCAGCAATATCTGCCATAGTCCGAGGGCAGGGATGGAAGTGGAATTGGATTCCTGCCTGGAAAAGCAGCTGAACGTTTCCTCCCCACGAGGTACCACAGGAAGCTGCTCCTGAACCCAGGGAGGTTTCTCCTCTCTGACATCCCTGCTGAGGACACGGCCACGGGAACAGCTTTCCCCAGACAGGGTCAGCCAGGCTCACACACACGGATTATCCCTGGGAAACTGCAGTTCTGGGACACAGAAATGTTGCAGGAATGGAGGTGTCAGCCCAAAAATCCTGGAGATGAGCACTGGAGAATACCAGGGAGGATGAAGTGGGAAAAGGGTCACAGACAGAAAAGGATTTCCCAGAATGAAGGAGAAAAGTCCAGAACACAGAGCTGTTCCAGTGGAAAAGAAATTTAAAATTCAGCATTCCAGATTGTTCTCTTGCAGAGTGAAATTCCCTCCCAGATGAGCCAAATTCTCACCTGGGTCCTGCTTCATCCTCAGGCAAAGCTGGAGGGATGTGAACAAAAGCTGAAGAGGTTTTAAAGTCTATTACAAAACTGCTCATCCAGACCGGAACTTCAGCAAGGTCAGTTCACTCTTGACCACTTATTAATGTAATTTTTTTTTACAATACATAACACCTAAAAAAATAAACTACAGCCATCACAAATGGATCTTCACCATCTCCCTTTTCCTTTTTCTGTACACTTCAATGCACCTGGTGTTGAAAAATGTCATAAATGCCATCATCTGAACAGATTTCTTCTGCCCATAGCCTCATATTTTAATCTTTCACCAAAATATTTCATTATAGAATGAAAAATAATAGTCACAGTTCACCATCAACTGCAAGAATTGGAGAGGGAATTTATTTTGAACAAGTCTTGGGCAAATAGGGATGAAATGAGATTACAGCAGAACAAACAACAGCTGAGCTTCCACTCTGAGGAAGTTTCTTTCCCAGAAACACTCCCTCCTCCCAAACGTTCCCCTCACACTTCCAGTTTCCCAAACCCATCCAGTTCCCATCAGAATCGGGAATAGGCTGGACCAGTGTGGGAAAGCAGAGCCAAGGATGTGCAGATTTCTCACGAAGGAACTGGGGAGGAAATGCTCACTGATGAGTTGTGGTGCCACCGCTCCACACAGCAAACTCCCAGCAGCTTCAGAGCACAGCTCTGCCCCACAGAGCTCCCAAAGGTGCAGCTGTGCCATCAGCAGGAAGGGATCCAAACACCTCTGAGCGCTCACTGCCCCTCCCTGCAGAGGCCAGCACTGATTCACGGCACCACCAATACCCATCAACACCCATCAATACCCATCAATACCCATCAATACCCACCCTCCCTTCCCCAGGCACACAGACCCTGGGGCAGAGCACAACCCGCAGAGCCGAGTCCCTGAGCTGCCTGATCCCACCAGGATGCAGACTTTTCATGGAATGCTCCAAAATCTCATTTACCTTTGCCTGCACGCTGGGAGAGACAGGCACAGAGAGCACCCAGGAGCCAAGGGCACCGGAGCTTGAACGAGAAGGTGAAACCAGACCCGGGACAAACGTCTGTATCACAACCAGATAATCACTGCCCACTGCAGGGTCTGATCCAGGCAGGTGCTGTTGGCACAGCCATGCTAAAGCCCCATGGAAGGGGTCTGCACAGAACTGCAGACACGAGGTATTTATAGAGTTAATCCCTGATAAAACGCAATTCAAATGGGTTTGCAGCAGGCACCTCATGGATCTAAGCAGGAAACATCCTTCTTGTTTGTTTAAAGAAGGAGAAAAAACAGATGATGACAGAAAATACTACAAAAAACTCCTTGTTAGTCCCCCAACTCCACCCAGGTTTGTTAATTCCCATTTCCAGCCCAGTTTGTCACCATTTCTTATCAAAATGCCCCTAAACTCCACAGCTGTCTGCAATGCTGCTGGTGGGGGCAGAGGAAGAGGGTTTGATTTGGGGGTGGGTGGTAGAAGGGAGATGAAGAAAAATTTAGAGAGAAAGGATAAATACATAAATATGAATATATTTGTAATTAGTCAGGAATTCTCCACTATCAATGACTGATTCTCCCAGGAAGGCACCAATCCTGAAACACCAGCACCCAAAAGCTCTAAAACGGGGGAGCAATCCCAGCACCCCAGCTCTGGAGCAGCCACCTGCAAATGCCAGCAGAACCAACAGCTCCCCCATCCCAGCGTCGGTGTTTAAACGCTTCAGCTCCTGCACATCCTCACAGCAACCACATCCACGGTGCCCCCAAACTGCTTCAGTCACTGCCAGGGACTGGGGACCAGGGCTGGAGGGACAGGACACAGGGAATGGCTTCCCAGTGCCAGAGGGCAGGGATGGATGGGATATTGGGAAGGAATCATTCCTGGCTGTGAGGGTGGGCAGGCCTTGGCACAGGGTGCCCAGAGCAGCTCTGGCTGCCCCTGGATCCCTGGCAGTGCCCAAGGCCAGGCTGGACAGGGCTTGGAGCAGCCTGGGACAGTGGGAGGTGTCCCTGCCCATGGATGGGGTGGAATGAGATGGGTTTTAGGGTCCCTTCCAACCCAAACCATTCTGGGATTCTACAGCACCACTATATTCCATAAAATCATCCCAGGAAAAAGCTTAGACTCCTCTGGAGTTTCCTCTTTCAAAATTTCCTTCAAAGAAAGCAAAATTGCAAGTTTTACACAAGAGCATTTATCCAGCCCTGCGTTTATCCCCTCGTCATGCTCTGAAGAGGATCAAAAGCCAACCACGCTTGAGACACTGAAGTGAGAGAATCACGGAATCCCTGAGGCTGGAAAAGCCCTCCCAGACCATGGAGCCCGAGCTGTGCCCGATTCCCACCCTGTCCCCAGCCCAGAGCCCTGAGTGCCACCTCCAGGAGCTCCTTGGACACCTCCAGGGACGGGGACTCCACCAGAACTCCAAGGAAAGATCATCAATTCCTGCAGTCAAACACCTCCCACCCCGGCAGGGTCCTCCTGCCATTCCCGAGCCCGAGCTGTGCTGTCCCACAGCAGAAGCCCGAGCTCCAAGGGGCAGCTCCCATGGGATAAACCAGCCAGGAACAATCCCTCCTTCCCAGGGACCTGGCAGGGCAGCAGCAGTCAGGCAGCAGCACACTCTGCTGCATTATTCCAGCCTCAATCCTCGCCCCAGAGAGCACCATTAAGGAAATAACCCGGGGTGAGAACCTGCCCTGTGTCAGCACCAGGTGTGCCAGGGCACAGAACGAGGCAGAGGAAGGATTTAGTAAATGAGAGTAATCATCTCTGAGGGCTCCCATGTAATTTAAATCAAATGAAGAAAATTTAACAACGTTTTTCTTCCTGAAATTCAATACCTCGGTTTTGCTGCTAAATACATGAAGAGGGGTAAAGACAAAAATAAAGCTGAACAACTACAGCCACCCCCACAGCACACAGTGCCATGAATTAAAGAGTTGGAAAAGCAGCTCTGAACTCATGCTGCAGCTCATGGAAAGAAATGTGAATGTTACTCAGTTCTGAACTACTTTCAACATCCAGGTTAGCTCTCCTTACGTTATTCTGCCCCACAGACCTCTGAAAATATCCCAGTGCTACATCACACAATGGAACACAGGAGGACAAAGTAAAAATCTAGGGAGACAAGGGAAAGATGTCCCTCAATAACTAATCCAAACTATCTGATCTTCCTAGGACATCAGAAACACTCTGATTTCTCCCAACACATCGAGTCCAACCACAACCCAGCACTGCCAGGCCACCACTGAACCTAAGGGCCACATCCACACGTGTTCCAAACACCTCCATGGTTTGTGATCCCACCACTCCCTGGGCAGCCTGGCCCAGGGCCTGACAACCCTTTCTGGGACAGAATTTTCCCCAATATCCAACCCAAACCTCCCCTGGCACAACCTGAGGCTGCTCCCTCTTGTCCTGATGTTTGTGAGCCGGGACACTACAAGGCTCTGGTTTGGATTTGTGCATTTATGTAACGTGGTGGTAATTTAGACCTGTGCAGGCTGTACAAATCCCAGCTGAAGGCAGCTGTCCAGCCCGCCCAGGCACTGTCCCGGCCCGGGAAGCCCAGGAAAGTCACAGAATCAGCTGCCTTAAAAAAGATCTCTGCAGGTCCTGTGGTCCAATCTCCTGCCTGGAGCAGGGTGAACTCAGAATCACAGGATATTCTGAACTGGAAGGGACCCATAAGGATCACCACATCCAGCTCTTACATGAACGGCCTGTGCTGGAACCCTGGATCCAGAGAATTTCAGTCTTTCAGGGCTGGAAAAGGGACGGGAAAGGCACGGGAAAGGCTGGGAAAGGCTGGGAAAGGCTCTGCTCCGCCGCGCAGTGCAGTGAGAGCCCGGAGCCGCTGGGAGTCAGCAGCCACTGCTGGGGCAGCGCCTGCCCGGGGCCCAGGGACAGACAGGAATTCACCTGGAAAAGGGGGAATGGGCTGCTCTGGCCCTGGGGGCCACAGCAGCCCCCCTGGCACACGCGGGATGGAGGCCACGCTGTCTGACACCAACCTGCTCCTTCACAGCCTGGAATGGACGGGCAGGAAAGGCAAAGCAGCAAAAGCACTTCAGCACTCCACAGTCCCCTTAACGCCACATAAATGTGACTGCAATCCACAACAACCCAACAATTTCATTTATCCTGGCTTTGTAGTCCATATCAACCTTGTTACGTGAGCAAAAAAATGTTCATAAAAAAATCAAAGTCTCATTTAAATAACTGCAGAATAAGGTTCTACATCTTTTTTGGCCAGAAGCCCAGTGGCACAAATTGGATAAAAATCATTAGCATTTAAGTCCAGCTACTGAAATGAATAAAAATCCCCACTGTCTGCAAACAGTTCAGCACTAGAAGTTTATCTGTGAACATGCCAATAAATAATTCAGATTTCCAAAAGAGGCACAGAAATGTAACAAGGATTTGGTGCTGTCAGGTATGAGAAACACAGATTACTGAAGCTGTACCTTGTTTTTCCAGCCAGGCCTGGCGTGCCAGCAGTGCTTTCCACACCCAAACCATTCCCTCCTGCCGTGAAGGCACCACCACCAGCAGGTCTGGTAAATTCGGAACTGGTTTATTTTGTGCAACAATCTCTGGGCTTTCCAAGGTCCACGAGAGGTGAGACCCAGCACAGTAGATCTCAGTCGTGATTCCTGACACGACAAACTGCCAGGGATGTGCTGCCAGCACTCCCGAAAGGGGAGCCTGGATGTTCACACAGCACCCACTGCCCTCGCAGGCACTGCCAGAGCATTGCTTGGAATCCCTCAGAAACAGAAGTTACCCCTGTCAGGTTCCCGACACCAACAGATTTATGGAGGGGCCAAACCCAAGGGGGAAATCCAGCACTGCTGGTCTGTGACCGAGCCTGCTGCTTTTCCCAGGAAAGCAAAGCTTGCAAGGAGAACAGCACTCCCTGCTCACAGCCATGCCTGGGCTGGGCACTGTGGGCACTGTCACACCCCTGGCTGGGCACTGTCACACAGTGTGGGCACTGTCACACCCCTGGCTGGGCACTGCCAGGCAGTGTGGGCACTGTCACACCCCTGGCTGGGCACTGTCACACAGTGTGGGCACTGTCACACCCCTAGCTGGGCACTGCAGGGCACTGTGGGCACTGTCACACCCCTGGCTGGGCACTGTCACTCCCCCAGTGCCTGAAGCCCAGGTTTTATTCAGGTCATCACAAGGTACCTGAGCTTTGCAGGGGCCTCTGGAGCTCCCCTGGGCCGAGCTCCTGCTCCGAACAGGGTTAATTCCAAGGCTGGATCAGACTGGTCAGGCCTCATCCAGCCAGCCTGTGACTATCTCCAGGGATTCAGGCTCTGCCCTGGGCACTTCCCCACCCTCTTCATAAAGGCTGCTTTCCTCAGCTGCAGCTGGAATTTCTCCTGCCCACACCTCATTGCTTGTCCCATCCCTGTGCTGCTCCAGGAGCCTCCCTGTGCCTTCTCCAAACCCCTGTTCCAGCAGGGAAGCACCACTGCCCCCTCCTCACCTTCCTCCTCCTCCTGCCCGGCCAGCCAGACCCCTGCACTCCGTGCCCCAGCCCTCACTGCCTCCAGGCTCCACCAGGCTCAGGCCACTTTGCTGACCTGTCCCGTGTCCTGGCAGCCCCAAACAGGAGACAGGACCCAGCTGTGGCCAAGCAGGGAATCATTTCCCTTCGGTGTTGTTTCACTAATGCAGCCTGAAGCAGAGAGGGCACTGCCACCTCCCCTGACCTCGCTGCCCACCAGGGCCTCGGGCTCTTCCCTGCAGGGCCACCAGCCAGAGCTCAAGGGCCAGGATTTTATCCCTCAGTGAGAAAGGCTCTGTATTTTCCATGGCTAAAGCTCAGGACCCTCTGGGGCCATTAATCCAGCTGGCCAAGGCCCTGTGAACGGCAGCCCCGGCCCCCAGCCGGGCACTGCCCCAGCTCCGTGCCACCCACAAGCCCAGCACGTCCCCGGGTCACGGTGGGGGCACAGGGCAGCCCCAGCCCGAGGACTGGCCCCAGAGGGACAGGAGCAGTGGGGTTCTGAGCAGCTGGCCAGGCTGACTGGGCAGTGCCTCTCCAGGCCCTGGCTCCTGCCCTCCCTGAAACAACCCCACGCCAGCCCTCCTGCAGCTCCACAACACCTCCCACCCTCCAGCTCCTTCCAGAGGGGACTCAGGGCCTTCTGTGACACCAGCCAGCCCAGCAGCCCCAGCCCCACCTGCCCAGCCCTCGGGACTGCTCTGTCCAGTTTATCCCAGCATCCCTGAGCCTCCAGCACCCCCCAGGCACAGAGGGCAGGGAGGAACATTGCACTGCACTGTGGGTTTATCCCATTTCTTTCCAGCTGAAGCTGGATTCCTCTTTCTATTAACTCTGAACTGATTATTTCGTGTTTCATGGAGCAGCTCAGTCAGAAGGGACCTTGAAAGATCATCTGCTCCAGCCTCACATGGGAAAGGGAGCCCAATTTCCAAATACAAGCACACAGCAGAGTTAACAGTGCTGCAGCCCCTGCAGCCCCCACAGCTGATAACCAAACCCAGGAACTTCCCTCCAACATCAGCCTCTTCCTGGCTTACTGCAAATAAAATTCAGAGTCACCCAGGGTAGCTTTGCCATCAGATTTTCATTCCTGTGCACAGCCCCCTTAACCCCTGCTGCCCAAATCCCACCTCCAGTATGAACATTTAACAGCATTTCTGAGGTACTTTATGGAATGAGAAGCTGCCACTTCTTTACACTCTCAGCTTTGGACCACTGAAAAAGCACTGAGTATCCCCTGATTATTCATTTATTCATTTTTAAAATCATACTTAGAAGAGCTGCACCTTGCATCCCACTGTCCTCCAGTTTTTAGGAAAATACTCACTCCTTTATCTTTTCCACCACTGAAATAAAAGNTGGGCACTGCCAGGCAGTGTGGGCACTGTCACACCCCTGGCTGGGCACTGTCACACAGTGTGGGCACCGTCACACCCCTGGCTGGGCACTGCCAGGCAGTGTGGGCACCGTCACACCCCTGGCTGGGCACTGTCACCCCCCTGGCTGGGCACTCTCACCCCCCTGGCTGGGCACTGTCACACAGTGTGGGCACTGTCACACCCCTAGCTGGGCACTGCAGGGCACTGTGGGCACTGTCACACCCCTGGCTGGGCACTGTCACTCCCCCAGTGCCTGAAGCCCAGGTTTTATTCAGGTCATCACAAGGTACCTGAGCTTTGCAGGGGCCTCTGGAGCTCCCCTGGGCCGAGCTCCTGCTCCGAACAGGGTTAATTCCAAGGCTGGATCAGACTGGTCAGGCCTCATCCAGCCAGCCTGTGACTATCTCCAGGGATTCAGGCTCTGCCCTGGGCACTTCCCCACCCTCTTCATAAAGGCTGCTTTCCTCAGCTGCAGCTGGAATTTCTCCTGCCCACACCTCATTGCTTGTCCCATCCCTGTGCTGCTCCAGGAGCCTCCCTGTGCCTTCTCCAAACCCCTGTTCCAGCAGGGAAGCACCACTGCCCCCTCCTCACCTTCCTCCTCCTCCTGCCCGGCCAGCCAGACCCCTGCACTCCGTGCCCCAGCCCTCACTGCCTCCAGGCTCCACCAGGCTCAGGCCACTTTGCTGACCTGTCCCGTGTCCTGGCAGCCCCAAACAGGAGACAGGACCCAGCTGTGGCCAAGCAGGGAATCATTTCCCTTCGGTGTTGTTTCACTAATGCAGCCTGAAGCAGAGAGGGCACTGCCACCTCCCCTGACCTCACTGCCCACCAGGGCCTCGGGCTCTTCCCTGCAGGGCCACCAGCCAGAGCTCAAGGGCCAGGATTTTATCCCTCAGTGAGAAAGGCTCTGTATTTTCCATGGCTAAAGCTCAGGACCCTCTGGGGCCATTAATCCAGCTGGCCAAGGCCCTGTGAACGGCAGCCCCGGCCCCCAGCCGGGCACTGCCCCAGCTCCGTGCCACCCACAAGCCCAGCACGTCCCCGGGTCACGGTGGGGGCACAGGGCAGCCCCAGCCCGAGGACTGGCCCCAGAGGGACAGGAGCAGTGGGGTTCTGAGCAGCTGGCCAGGCTGACTGGGCAGTGCCTCTCCAGGCCCTGGCTCCTGCCCTCCCTGAAACAACCCCACGCCAGCCCTCCTGCAGCTCCACAACACCTCCCACCCTCCAGCTCCTTCCAGAGGGGACTCAGGGCCTTCTGTGACACCAGCCAGCCCAGCAGCCCCAGCCCCACCTGCCCAGCCCTCGGGACTGCTCTGTCCAGTTTATCCCAGCATCCCTGAGCCTCCAGCACCCCCCAGGCACAGAGGGCAGGGAGGAACATTGCACTGCACTGTGGGTTTATCCCATTTCTTTCCAGCTGAAGCTGGATTCCTCTTTCTATTAACTCTGAACTGATTATTTTGTGTTTCATGGAGCAGCTCAGTCTGAAGGGACCTTGAAAGATCATCTGCTCCAGCCTCACATGGGAAAGGGAGCCCAATTTCCAAATACAAGCACACAGCAGTTAACAGTGCTGCAGCCCCTGCAGCCCCCACAGCTGATAATCAAACCCAGGAATTTCCCTCCAACATCAGCCTCTTCCTGGCTTACTGCAAATAAAATTCAGAGTCACCCAGGGTAGCTTTGCCATCAGATTTTCATTCCTGTGCACAGCCCCCTTAACCCCTGCTGCCCAAATCCCACCTCCAGTATGAACATTTAACAGCATTTCTGAGGTACTTTACGGAATGAGAAGCTGCCACTTCTTTACACTCTCAGCTTTGGACCACTGAAAGAGCACTGAGTATCCCCTGATTATTCATTTATTCATTTTTAAAATCATACTTAGAAGAGCTGCACCTTGCATCCCACTGTCCTCCAGTTTTTAGGAAAATACTCACTCCTTTATCTTTTCCACCACTGAAATAAAAGGTACCTCTGTCAGCAGGTACCTCAGTTTGTTATTTCTACTTACCTTTAAAAAACAAAGAGCAGAAAGCAGGATTTGAAGGAATGATGGGCATTCTGACACACAGCCATCAGTTTGCAGCATTTAAGAATTGAAACCAGAAACCTGATCCTCCTGGGTCTGATTTGTCATACTTAGGTTTAGCTAAATGTAGAACCAAAAACTTGGTAGGGCAGGGCTTAAATCATCCTCAGCATAAAAAATAAACTGAGGAGGAAATGGACAGAGTTGATAAAGCCAGAAATGGTATAAACAGCAAGAAGTCTCATAATGGTGCTTACAGAACTCCTCCCCACTGTCCCACTCTGATGCCCAAAACACCTTTAAACGACCACAACCTGGCACTTGGGCTGGGAGAGCATTCCCAGCCTCTCCTCAGTGAGCAAAAACTTGGGGGAAGTGTTGAGCAGAAGTTTTTTAAGCCAGTTTGAACCCCAGTCCACTGCAAATCTGGGCTGGTTTCTGTCACAACGTGTGACAAAACAACCCGGGGGCCAGGACAGGCGAGCAGGGCACGGCAGCACAGGGGGCTCCTGCTCACTGCTGAGCCGGGCTCCGTGCCTTGCATGCACCTGGGAAACGCCAGCCTTGCCTGCCAAGTTACCAGCAGAGGTGATCTCTCCTTGTCAGCTGGAATTACAGCTGAAACCATCTCAGAACAGGACAGAACACACAGCAGAGGGGTGAGAGCAGGAACCCCGGGGCAGCAGAAGATGCAGCCCCAGCCCCGGGGGAGCAGCAGCAGCGAGCTCGGCTCAGCTCCAGCCCGGACTCCCAGGGCTCAGCTCTGGTTGTCAGAGCAGCACTCACACCCCAGAGCTCAACAAACAGAGAAGGAAGCAACGGCCACCAGGAAACAGCAACACCCAGAAAGGACCCAAATAAACGGACCTGTGAGGAGCAGAAGGAAGGTAACACAAGGAACAGGAGGTAAATTCACTGCTTTGCAACATCACAACTTGGAATCAAAGTGACTGTGAAACTTGCCTGTAAGTCAGCACCCAAAGGAACTTCATTTCTATTTAAATACATAAAAGAATAAGCACCAGTGCAAGATCCAGCCGTGCTCTCCCGTGGCAAGTGACCCTTCCTGAAAACACACAGGGCAGGTCCTTCTGCAGAAGGTTTTAGGAAACTGCATTAACACCACACTGAGTTCCCATGTCCATCAAAGGCAGACTTGCCTTTAAGATGTCTTGTTTATTCCCATGGCCGTTTCCATCCTTTGTTTCAGCTTTTATTATTTGTCCTGGTAAGACTGAACCTGCACCAGTCTGTCCTTCCTCCCAGGGAATGTTTCTAAAAGTTGATAAGGCATCTGCCTCTGGCTTCCATATGGCTGCTGCACCTCTGAGCTCCTTCCTGGCTCTGGAGCCGCCACCACCTTGGGACTTCTCATTCTGAGCACAGGGCACAGTTAGCACCACGTGCCACAACAGTGCAGCACCACGGGAAGGACCTTCCCAAGGCTCTCACAAGGTGTCAGCTCAGGAGGACACGGATTCCTGCAGGGATGTCATGGGGCACGATTTCCAGGGATCTCCTCCCAGTCTCCAGGGCTTAAAGGTGGCTTTAGAACAACTTTTTACACTGGCAGATACTGACAGGACAAGGGGGAACTGCTTTAAATTAAAAGCTGAGAGATTTAGATTAGACATTGGGAATAAATCCTTCCCTGTGAGGGTGGGGAGGCCCTGGCACAGGGTGCCCAGAGCAGCTGTGGCTGCCCCTGGATCCCTGGCAATGCCCAAGGCCAGGCTGGACACTGGGGCTTGGAGCAGCCTGGGGCAGTGGGAGGTGTCCCTGCCCACGGCAGGGGTGGCACTGTGATTCCATGACTCCAGCCCCTCTGTCCCTGACTTCCCTGGACGGTCAGTGACTGAGCCAGCTGCACTCACCTGTCTGCAGGGCAGAATAAGGCCCGAAGGGAACAGAATAATTTATAATTATTAAACTATAATTAGGACAATAACAGAACACACAGCCTTTTCCCAGGAGGGGAGGAGGAACCCAGAGTCACTGCCACCCTTCTCCCGGGGGAGAGTGCAGGGCATGGGAGGGACCCGGGCGGCCACGGCCCCTGCTGGAGCAGCGGGGGAAGGGGGGCTCGGGTCAGCCGCGTCCCCCCTTTGCCCGGGAGGAAGAGTGACCCCTCCATGGGGCAGAAGGTGACACCGGGCCAGCTGTCCCCTTCCCAGGATAAGGAGCAATGGAGTGCTCCAGCGTGCCACACACACACACACAGCCCAGCCTGGAGCACACACACACGCGGATGAGGAGCAATGGAGCGCGCACACAGCCCACAAACACACCCCACACACACACACCCCACACACACACACCCCCCCCACACACACACCCCACA
>VWZW01003197.1:74821-93678 GCA_013397115.1 Edolisoma coerulescens
CCGCCGGGAGTGACCGCCGGGAGTGACCGCGGGGTGGGGAGGGACCGCGCAGAGGGACCGCGGGGAGTGACCGCCGGTGGGCACGGACCGGACCAGAGCTGCCCGGGACAGGGACAGCGACACCTTCCGCTGTCCAGGGTGCTCCAAGCCTGACTTCGGACGCTGCCAGGGACCCAGGGGCAGCCACAGCTGCTCTGGGAAGCCTGTGCCAGGGAAAAGTTTCCCCTTAATATCCGATCTAACAGGATCACAGGATCACTGAGGTTGGAAAAGCCCTTCCAGACCATCGAGTCCAAGCTGTGCCCGATCCCCACCTTGTCCCCAGCCCAGAGCCCTGAGTGCCATTTCCAGTCCTTCCCTGGACACCTCCTGGGATGGGGACTCCAAACCTCCCTGGGCAGCCCCTGCCAACATCCACTCACCAATATCCACTCACCCGTTCCGTGAATAAAACCTTCCTGATGTTTGTCCTCTTGTCCTAACTACTCCCTGGCAGTGGGAAGCCATTCCCTGTGCCCTGTCCCTCCAGCCCTTGTCCCAAATCCCTCTCCAGCTCTCCTGGAGCCTCTTGGGGATGGATGGACATTGAAATCCCTTATCGGGCATTCTGAGACAGTCCTGGTGTTACCAGGAAATGAGATGGGATTTTCCTAGATGGGAATTCTGTTCAACTCACTCCCAAGCTCTCCAGCAGGAGTGGGGGGTCTCTGGTGGACTGTCAGGAACCTTCTTCCCAGTTGGGTTGAAAGGACAGACTCAAAGTTTGGGGAGATGCTCCATAGCCTGGGCAGGTGGAGAAGATGGGATGAACACCATGGACACCTTTAGATCTGGGTGTCAGTCCTGCATCGCTTCCTGATCCCTGCAATCCTCACTGCCTCCAAATCCTTGCAATCCTCCATCACTTCCCAATCCCTGCCATCCTTCATTGCTTCCCAATCCCTGTAATCCTCACTGCTTCCCAATCCCTGCCATTCTCCATTGCTTCCCAATCCCTGTAATCCTCCATCACTTCCCAATCCCTGCAATCCTCCATCACATCCCAATCCCTGCAATCCTCCCTGGCTTCCTGATCCCTGCAATCCTCCATCCCTTCCCAATCCCTGCAATCCTCCCTGGCTTCCTGATCCCTGCAATCCTCCATCCCTTCCCAATCCCTGCAATCCTCCCTGGCTTCCTGATCCCTGCAATCCTCCATCCCTTCCCAATCCCTGCAATCCTCATTGCTTCCCACTCCCCGCCATCCTGCATCACTTCCCCTCAGGTGCCACGAGGGAAGGAGGAGCTCTGCTTTCCCCTGGCACAGCCATACCCTCATCCAGTGGGAGACGTCCGTGCCCATGACGAGGGGTGGGAACTGGATGCCCAAGCCATTCCATGACTCTGTGCCAATGCTCTCCCCGAGGCGTTCATACAAGCACTGATTAACATCCCTCATTCCACCTGGTGCCAGCAAGGGCAGAGGAGGAATTTCCCCTTAAAATCGGGGTTTTTCTTGGTTTCCCTGCGGCACTCCGCTGCCCTGAAGCTGCAGAGCAGGTGGCAGCCGAGGCGCAGGCGCGGCTCCGTGCCCGGGCACTGCCAGTCCTTCCCGAGGAGCAGGGGCAGGGGCCCCGGGGCCACGGGCTCCACGAGCCAGGTGCCACTGGCGCAGCCTCGGCTAATCCTTCGTAGTTACCGAGCTCCAGCTCAGCAGCAATTAAACTTTCCTGCTGTGGCATTAGCAATGTGTCCAGCTGTCCATATGGATTAGCTCCAGCCTGCCCGGCTCTCTGCACACCAGACAATAAATAACTGCACCCATTTTCATCCTCTGCGAGTAGGGAAGCTGAAGTAACAGGAAAATAAAGGTGCTTCTGTAACATTTCCTGTCTCCTGAGTTATTTATTCTGCTCAGGGCAGTTATCTGTATCCAGTGGAGCATCTCCCAAAAGGCAGTGTCTGCACTGGCTCTGCAGTGATCTGGGTGTTATTTTTCAGCACCAGATAAATGGGAACGCTCAAGTACAGCAAGGCAAACATTCCTTAAAATAATTAAAATGCTGACAAGAAAATGCAGCTTGATATTCAAACCCGTCTCCTCTTACAAATCCAATTAAACGTGTTTGGCTCAGCCTGTCCTGGTGCTTGTTTATCCACATCCCTAAAAATCATCACCTCACAATTTATGAGTGGGGCTAAAGAAAATAACACCCATGGGGGTGCATGGCGGGGGTGACTGGGTGAGGGAGAGAAGAGGCAGCAATGAAGAAGTAAATCCCGCTGGAAGAAGCAGCAATTCCAGGCTTGCTTTCCCTGGAAGCACGAGGAACAGGCTGCTTGATTTCAGTGCCGTTTCCCCTCGTTACAGCGGTGCAAGGGCGAGCAGAACGAGCGCGGCTGTAGTGCTGAGAACAGCTCCAAATGTCACCCGGGAGGAACTTGCCAACTGCTGTTCTCCGCTGCAAGTGACTGAAGGGCTCCTCTTGTCACACAAGCCCGAAATTCTGTCATTCCCTGTATTTTTAGCAGAGCAATTCACAGGCGGGGAGGGGAGGAGGAAGGGTTTGCTGAATGTTTATCGCTCGCACATCACACAGGAAGCTGTTCACATGCTTTATTAATTGGCTAACGATATCCAGAGACTTACTCAGGCTGAGAGGGAATATGCTCAAACCCTCTCCGGCAAAATGTCACTCGAAATGAAAATGGCAGAGGAATTTTTAGAAAGGCCATCACTGGGGGGGATTCTTGGAGAGAGACGAACCTGCCTTTCCCCAAAACTCTGTCAGCCTCAGGGGCTGCTGAAGGTGGAATGTAATATATTAAATACAGGGACTGATTAATGTGCTAATTGCAGGGGAGAATATAAAATACAATCGTGACTACAAATACCTTGGGAAAAAGGAATATTTGAACACCAGGTCGTGGCTGGTGCCAGTGACGTGTTAATTGCCAAGTTTTCAACGTGAGGATTTCTGTGCTCCAAGGTAGTTGGAAACCCATCATTATTGGCATCTGATCAACAGGATTCCTCAGCTGTTCTGGAAAATAAATCTCAGCTGGTTTAGTGTCTGTGTATTTCAGTGTCAGGTAACTCAAGAACACTTACACCTGACTGAGCTTTTTTTCTCTGGTTTGTGATTGAAAAAATCGATTTGGTTCGATGGGAGAGATCCAGGTAATCTTTACATCCAGTTCCAGTTGAAAAAACGGTGGGGAAGAGGCAAGTGAGCGAAGACGAAGTGTGTCAGAAGGGTGGGCAGCAAGGAGAAAGCAAGTGCTGACACACGAGCAGAGTGATGAGGCAGGTGATTCAATTAGTGAGGGACAGTGGGAATTCTCAGCTAAAAGAGGAGCTGGAATGTGTATTATTAGTGCCAGGGAAGGAGTTCAGTCTGAGGCTGCAGGACATGAAACCCGGAATCAGGAGAAGGATGGTAATAAGGAGGTAGAGCTCCCGAGCAGAGCGCAGGCTCCGAGGAGAATAAAGGGCAGGAAGGCATGAATGGGGAGGATGTGCTCCGTGTGTGCACGGAGCAGCCGGAGCTGGAAGGGTGGGACAGAGCCAGCCCAGGGCACACGACTGAGCAGGGCTGGGAACGGATTCTTCTCCTGGCTGGCGGCAGCAGCCCCAGCAAAGTGCCCTGATTGCTGAAATCCCAGCGGGGAGGGCTGGAGGGTTTATTGGCTGATTCTGGCTAAATCAGATTGAGGGATAAACAGAATCTGGGCTTAGCTGTGGTTTCTGATCTGAAAAGAGCAGATCGGGATTAAACCAGGAAAACAGTTTAATGGGATAGAATGATCGGAGAAACGTGGGCTCAGCATCCCTCCTCCAGAGCTCAAACTGGGATATCTAAGTGGGGATGGCGGCTGCCTCACAGTCCATGGCGAGGGATGGTTTGGGGTGGAAAAGACCTTAAAAACCACCCAGTGCCACCCCTGCCATGGCAGGGACACCTCCCACTGTCCCACGCTGCTCCAAGCCCCAATGTCCAGCCTGGCCTTGGGCACTGCCAGGGATCCAGGGGCAGCCACAGCTGCTCTGGGCACCCTGTGCCACTGTCCCTGTGCCGTGGGGAAGAGTGACTCAGGAAGGTGCAGTCTCTGAGGGGACACAGCTCCTTCCAGTGAGCCCAGAGGGTGCCCCGGAAGATCAAACACCTGCTTTAGGTACTCTGGTGAGATGCCCAAAATTAGGTTAAACAGACCCAGGTCTTGGGAACCTGAATCTAGAAAAAGGTTGGGATTTCTTCCTGTCAGTGGTGCGTGAGTTAAAATTTTGTTCCAATGCAGTGATGAAACCCCTGCATTGGAAAGGTCTGGACCTGGGGGGGAAACACCCTCAGGGAGGGTACTGGGGATAAACAGGGAGCCTAAGAGAGGGATCAAGAGGACTCGTCCCCAAATGCAGCTTTACCCTGAGGGTCAGCAAGCTCCGGATGCGGTATGGAGTGTGGAAGTGTCAGCTGGGATGGGAGGAAGGACTCCAGCGCCTTCCTGGTACTGCTGAGCCCCAAGTTCAGACAGAAGGGGAACATCTGAGTTCCTCCCGTGACCCAAAGTGGGCTGGGAGCTGCTCCAAAACGTTCCATGGCCTGACATCCCGAGCACCAGCACAGCTCCTGCCACTGCCACAGGCACAGCTTCAGGACGGGTGCCTTGACTCACGTCTTATGCAATCCCTCTCCTCCCCAGGAAGTGAGAAGGAACCGATTAAATCTGCCCACACAGCGTCTCTAATGCCTGAGCTGAAAGTGGTGGGGAATTATGATGGATATATGAAGCCCTTCCCCAGGTTTTCAGGCAAATCAGGGGAAAGTTCCTTCAAAAAATGTACAGCTAATTATGGATTTTCCAGCTGCGATAATGTTTGAAGGCCTAAGTCTTTAATTAAATCAGAGGTTTACGAGTGAACATTTCTGGTAGGAGTCTGTAGGGAGTAGCCTTTGAATTGGTAAATCAGCTCCTGAATAAACCACTTGTCAAGCTGAAATGCTGCGTTCCCTGAGTCCTGTGCTAAGTTTAAACAAGAAAATAACTGAATTTCGTGGAGATGAAAAATGGCAGTGCTGGGAACTGGAGATTTTCTCTCACCCTCAGGTGCAGAGTAGCTCCTGCAGAACATTTTCTGTCTGTGCCACCCCATCAGCTGCTGCTGCTCCAGCACTGGAATCATTTGTGCCCCATCACTCATTCAGCCCCTGCTCTCTGTGCTGCCCCAGCTGCCAGAGACACATCCACGGCCCCTGGTTCCCTGCGAGGGTGGGAGGCCCTGGCACAGGGTGCCCAGAGCAGCTGTGGCTGCCCCTGGATCCCTGGCAGTGTCCAAGGCCAGGCTGGACGGGGCTTGGAGCAGCCTGGAACAGTGGGAGGTGTCCCTGCCCATGGCAGGGGTGGCACTGGATGGTGTCTGAAGTCTCTTCCAACCCAACCCATTCCATGGCTCTCTAATTGCACTGGTGGATTTTGGGCACTTCAGACCCAGATGTGCCAGGACTGCCCCCGTCCCCAGACTGATCTCCCTGATCCAATCTGCAGCAGCATCAGGGCTCTGGGGCTGGGGAAGCCACAGCACCTGGTTTATCTGTTTAATGCCTGAAACACTGAGAAGTGTTAAGTTTCCTGTGTCTTCTTCACCCACAGACTGACAAGGCTGCCCATCACACCAGTGCCCTCGTGGCTCTCGGGGGATCAGAACCCCAGCCCATACTTTGTGCTGTTTTCCCAGAGTTCTGGAGCCACCTGCTCTCTCTCCTCACTGACCACCAGCCCTCAGGCCATTTTTCCACGATGGCCACAGGACCAGCACTCAGGAATTGGTTCTGTGCTCAGCCATCTCCCCTCGGCCTGGTGCCCTCTCTTTGGTCTCTCCTACCTCTGACTCCCCTGTCCTTCTGCCCAGTGTCCCAGTCTCAGCTCATCCCTGGAACACCCCTGCCCATCCCTGGCCACGTGCAGAGACCTTGGGCCAGACTGACAGCACAGGAGTTGTGGAAAAGTTCAGTTCCCTCAGTACAGACTAATCCAGGTGTGTGAGCTCTCTTTGTAATCTGTGGGGGAAAATCAGAGTCTTTTAGGGCATGAGTCAGCTAATCTGTTTTAGTCTCTATTTTGGGAGGAGATGAAGCATGTCCTCAAATTTGCTGTTCTTCTCTGTTGACTTCAAAGGGAACCCAATGTGACTCTCTCAAATGGAGGTGTCTGTGCAAGGAAACTCTATCTTTGGTCAGATGAATCGCAACAATGAAGGGGCAGGGTGACTTCATCCATTATATATTCATTCTTGGGAAGGATCCACTCAGTCTCAAGCTCTGCTACCTGGCTGATGCACTGCTCGCTCCTGGAGGGTCCCTTTCCTTGCTCTGCCTCTTTCCAAGGACAGGATCTTGCCTCCATCTCCCAAGAATTTAAGGACAATGTGTGTTGTGACCCTTCCCTTCCTCTGGAGCTTCCCTGCCCTCCACGTGCCTTTCACTCTTCTCCTGATGTAAGAGTTCCTTGACGTTCCCCACTCCTGCCTCAAGTCCCTCACACTGTCTCCTTGCACTCCCTTTCATCCCTTCCTGCTCTGCCCCCACACCTCCATCCGTGACTGGGAATTTCTCCTCACAGTCACACCTCAGGTTCTCTCACGGCCAAACCCCTCCGCTCTGACGCCCATCTGACACCTCCATTCCTGCCCCACCCTCCTCTGTCTCCCCCTCCAAGGTCCCTGAACACACTGAACAGCTCTGCCACAGATGGAGGAGTTCAAGGACTTGGCAAATCCAGCTGGATCTGACTGCTCAGGACTCTGCCCAGTGAAGATCTGAGTACCCCCAAGGATGGACATACCGAGCCTCCCTAGGATTCTTCCAGTGCCCATCCCTTTCAAGACCTCAGAAATGCTCATTCCAGAGTCCCTCGTGAAAGTTAAATGAATAAAACATTAAAAAGTTAAATCTCAAATCCAGTGGTTCATCCTCACCTTCCCTGACCCGTGAGTCAGTTCCAGAAGTTACCCTGACCTGAAGTCTTGTCCTTCTCTGGAATCTTCCCATTTCTCCAGTGGCTCCTTCAGGGCAGACACCTTCAGTGTGGGCTTTAGAGGATTTTCTCTCCCCATTTATGAGCTGGAATAGAACTGGACATGTCCCGTGTGAGCTGGGACCCAGAACCCCCAGCCCGGGGCTGATCCCAGCGTGGGCAGCAGGAAAGGTGGGAATTCTGCCCCCGGGCCCCCTCAGGTGAGACCCCCCCTGCAGAGCTGCCCCAGCCCTGGGGCCAACAGCAGAAGGACGTGGAGCTGCTGGAGAGAGCCCAGAGGAGGCCCCGGAGCTGCTCCAGGCCTGGAGCCCCTCTGCTCTGGACAAAGGCTGGGAGAGCTGGGAATGTTCCCCTGGAGAAGGGAAGGCTCCAGGGAGAGCTCCGAGCCCCTGGCAGGGCCTGAAGGGGCTCCAGGAGAGCTGGAGAGGGACTGGGGACAAGGGCTGGAGGGCCAGGAGCCAGGGAATGGCTTCCCAGTGGGAAAGGGGAGCTTGGGCTGGGATGTTGGGAAGGAATTGCTGTGTGTGAGGGTGGGGAGGGGCTGGGCTGGAATTGCCAGAGCAGCTGTGGCTGCCCCTGGATCCCTGGCAGTGTCCCAGGCCAGGCTGGACAGGAACTGGAGCACCCCGGGACGGTGGGAGGTGTCCCTGCCATGGCAGGAGGGTTGGAACTCCCTGGCCTTCAGGGTCCCCTCCAGCCGCACCCCTTCCCAGAGTCCCGGTCCGCACCCGGGCCCTGCTCTGCCCGCGGCTCCCTGCGTTCCCCGGTGCCGTTCCCAGCCCGTTCCCAGCCCGTTCCTGCCCGTCGGTGCCGGAGCTGCCCGCAGGGCCCGGGAGCGGAGCCGCCTCCCCTCAGGCGGCGCTGGGCCCCGCGCCCCGCCCGCTCCATCTGCGCGGGCCCATCTGTTCGCGCTGCCCGCGCCTCAGCCGCTCCGAGACACGGCCTGTCCTTCCCACTGCTGGGCCCGAGCAGCGCGGCCGGGCTGGGAGCGGGGCTGACGGGCACCTCATGAGGGAATTCAACAAATAAACCGTTATTTTATGTAATTTATGTCTAACTAATGGCTCCTTCGTTGAACTCGCACCAGTGGGGGCCTGGCCGCTGCCGCCTCTCATGAGAGAGAAGCCTTGAATTTGTACAAGACTCGAGCTCCCCAAATCCTCCCTGGGGTAACGAGTGACTACCTCAGCTTTAACCATCTGATCATCCTGAAATTGCTGAAGTTATAATTATAAACCTCCAAAGAAAGAGCAATAACGTGCAACTGGAGCTCATTTCCAGACTTGGCTGAGAAAAGGCTGTAAGCAGACTGAGCAATTTTAATTTAGGTAAATTAAGGGTTTAAATTTAGCCTGGTAACTAAAATCCCACGAATCACAAACCATTGACCCATGTTAATTGCATGAGCATCCTCTTATTATTTCTTGGTTTCTGACCAGTCAGAAAATCCTCAGCCCAGTATTAGTCATGCCCTGGGTGTCTGGGAACTTGTAATACTTGACATTGTGCTTCTTTCTTACTTCATGGAAAGGTTTTTTTATTGCTTTACTATTAAAGTACAATACAGGGCTATTTTGGGACAGAACCCTTTAAAATTAACTGAGTTTTTATACTTTGTAAAAATGAGACCTACCTGAGAAACTATTTCAATGCTCATTCTTCAATTTAATACTGAGTACCTGAAGCAGTAAAAGATTTGACTCTTAACCATATTAATGAACTTGATTATTTTAGGAGCCCAGGCTGCCAAGCAGGTTATCTATTTCAGTCTGCAACTGCATCATAAATTACCAGAGCAATTAAAAGCAAACGTGGAGCAAATAACAAATGAGTGAAGGGTTTCACAGGTGGGGTGGTTGGGCAGGGGGGGAATGGTGTGAAAGCAGCTGAATCCCAGGAATGTGTTTTAGAGTTGTCCCATTTGGTGATTTCCAGTGCAGTCAGGAAGGAAATGGGATTTCCTTGCACAGAAGTTAGGATTGTGTTACCCATAGGTGTTTTCTACATGGACTATTTATTTTATTCTCTCTTGAAGGGATAATGACTTTAAACTGAAAGAGGGAAGGTTTAGATGGGATACTGGGAAGAAATTCTTCCTGGGAGGGTGGGCAGGCCCTGGCACAGGGTGCCCAGAGCAGCTGTGGCTGCCCCTGGATCCCTGGCAGTGCCCAAGGCCAGGCTGGACATTGGGGCTTGGAGCAGCCTGGGACAGTGGGAGGTGTCCCTGCCATGGCAGGGGTGGAATGAGATGGGTTTTAGGGTCCCTTCCGACCCAAACCATTCTGGGATCCTGTATTTATAGGACACATATCCCAGGAACATTTCACATTCTGGATACAGATCCACTCCAGAGAAATCCAGCAATAAAAAGCAATATTTATGTCTTGTGGCTGTAGAAGTCCCAGCCAGAAGCAGAGTGCTGAGCACTGTCCGAGGGGAGAAGGAGGGGTTTGTTATCCAGAGTTCCTGGGACAAGGAGCAGTTCCAGTTTGGGATGGGGACGGTCACCTCTCTGGGGGCTTTGGCTGTTCCAAAGTCCTGGGAAGTTTTGCTTCACCACCAACCTCATGGGAGCAGCTTCCTCTGCAATTCCCACTCTGGGAGCCACTGTGAGCTCTTCCCAATTACTGCGTCAGGGAATGGCCTGGGTTGGGAGGGACCTCAAAGCCCCTCCAGTGCCACCCCTGCCATGGGCAGGGACACCTCCCACTGTCCCAGGCTGCTCCAAGCCCCAATGTCCAGCCTGGCCTTGGACACTGCCAGGGATCCAGGGGCAGCCACAGCTTCTCTGGGCACCTTGTGCCCCCTCCTCACACTCTCAGGGAACAATTCCTTCCCAAGATCCCATCCATCCCTGCCCTCTGGCAGTTCACCCTCACAAATTCCACCCCCAGAGCTCCCCTGGGCATTGCAGACACCAGGTTCTCCTGGAGAACAGAGCCCAGAGCAAGGCTGAGCTGTGCTTTCCCTGCCCTGAAGGCAGCATCCGTCAGTGTCCCTGAGGTAACATTTATGTGACAGCGCCGTTAACTCCCCGGTGTCTCCAGAAGAGAAGGGAGAAAATCGTCCTTCATCGCAGCAGCTCCCAGGGCCAGTGGAGGAGATTCCTGCCGGGGAATGGGGAATGTTTCCCGTGGCAGGTTTCCTCCTCGCACCCCCAGCTCCCCGTGGAGCTTTGCCTGAGCCCAGAGCCAGCAGGGGTGGGGGAAATGATCTCCAGGCCTCAGCTATCAATGTCCTAAATCACCCGTGCCCGTTTCACGCCTCGGATGGATCCCAGGGGGTTTTCCACCCCGGGCTCTGCGCTGCCTGGGAACAGCTCGGTTACTCACCCGTGCCCAGAGAGCCGCCGGTGATGAACGCTCCAAACACCCTGTGCTGGGCTGCCAACCTCGAGCTGAAGGGTGATAAAAGAAAGATGAGAGGAAAGGAAACGCGAGATGATTGATAAAAATACAATTCCGCTGATAATTCCATCTGTCAGACTAATAACTCGCTCGTAATGTTTTTTTAATAATAATAACTCCTGCTTACATAACAGCTCCTATATGCGGCTTTTAAAGTAGTTTGTAAGTATTAATTAAAGCCCAAAACAGCCATGTGAGGCAGATGGGAATTCACATCCAATCTCCCTGTCATCACTCCCGCATTCCACAGGCAGGGAAGTTGGCAGGGCTGGCTCCAGGCTCTGCGGCGCTGCCGGCGAAATTCAGATTGCTGTGAACGGAGCAGTTCCTGTCCCTGGCGTGCAGGGACCCAGGGTGGGATGGGCAGGAAGGAGGGTTTGGGACACCTCCTGCCAACACGGCTCCCTGCAGAGCTCAGGAGCCAGATCCAGCAGTCCTGGGGTGAGATTTGGCCGTGTGGAGCCAGGGTACCCTGGGCACAGCTCTGGTCACTGCTGGGGTGGTCAGAGCTGTCCCCATCCTGCTGCCCCATCATTGTTATCATCATTAATATCATTATGTTTATCTTTGATGCTGTTATTTGGATCCTGGCCATGGTCCAACAAAGAAAAGCCTCCCCTTGGGCTGCAGAAACACAGCTCCAAGTCACTTGGCCCGAGCTGAGTCAGAACAGGCACATGAGGTGGCCCATTGTCCTGGCCAGCACGTGGCTGTCCCACCTGGATGGCTCCAAGCTCCCAGGGGGCAGTGGAGCTCAGGCAGTGCAGTTTAGGGAGTATCCATGGCCCTAAACCAGGTGCTTCTCTTTGCTGGGCTCTTTTTTACCCCACCTGAGCAGATCAGGCGTGTGTGGGACACAGACACGGAGCCCGTTTGTATCAGCACGGAACTCCATCCCTGATTTCAAATCAGATTTGTAATTACCCAATGCAGATGCTGCTGGCTGAACCAAATGTCCACAGTGAGTTCTTTCAGGTTTTAAGCTGCTTTTTTTTAGCTGCAAAGACAAAATGTAACCCCCAGTGCAGCGCTGGGGTCGCACATCCCCAGTGGCAGCTCCTGGTTTGCATCCCCCAAAGCCAGGCCCGGCTTCCCGGCTTTGGCCATCCCCACCCACTGACCTGTTCCCTGCTGAGTCACGTTGGCTGTGCTGCCTCAACCTTTTCGTGCTCTCCCCCACTCCCTTCAATTCAGAAACCAGTCTAAAATGGGGATTGATTTTAAAAGTGCATTTCATTCTGCCAGGCTGGGACTTCACACAGCCCTTGTCAGAGCTGTCACCAGGAACGTGCGATGGGGGCTTCTGTCTGGGAGGTCGTTCTGAGTGTGGGGGCTGGGAATCAACACCTGAGAGGTGCGAGACGTCCATCCTCATCCCCAGGGCTGCCTCAGGCATCCGTGAGCTCGGCTTCCTTGGAAACCAGGCTTAGGTGACTGCGCATCCATCCCTCTGTCTGTTCATGCTCCTCATTTTGAAGGAGTAAAGTAATAACTGAGAGCCTTGGGCAGCTTCAGCCACGGGGCCACGAAGATGAGGAAGAGTCCAGAGGGGAACCCATACGAGGGATGGCTGAGGAATGTTCAGCTGGAGCAGAGGAGACTGAGACAGAGCTCAGCGGGGGCAGCTCCGATCTCTGTGACAGGGACAGGACCAGGGAACGGCTGGAGCTGGGCCAGGGCAGGGTCAGGCTGGAGACCAGGGAAAGGTTCTTCCCCCAGAGGGTGCTGGGCACTGCCCAGGCTCCCCAGGGAATGGGCACGGCCCCGAGGCTGCCAGAGCTCCAGGAGCGTTTGGGCAGCGCTGCCAGGGGTGCCCAGGGTGGGGGGGTTGGGGGGTCTGGGCAGGGCCAGGGGTTGGATGGATGATCCCTGTGGGTCCCTCCCAGCTGAGGATTTTCTATGATTTTATAACCCAAATGTTGTGAATGCCCCAAGCATGGAAATATTTTTGTGGAGTCTCTTAATCAGAGCCCTGGGAGGTATCAGGGGACCCAATTAAGAGCTGCAGCTCTGTAGGACCTCAGACTTCCCTGGTCCCCTGGCACTGCCCACCTTGTTCACTCGCTCGGCTCCTCTCACTTGGCTCCCTCCTGTCCATCCCCACCTGGGCTGAATTCTCTCCTCTCCCAGACAATTCTTTATGTCAGAAGTTGCCCTTTCCACCCCCATCTCCTTCTCAGCCCCCTTCCACTCCATTGCCCTTTTCCCTGTTCGGTTTCCATTCCCCTGATGTGCCCACGATGTGCCAGCCCCGACCTCTGATCTCTGGCAGTGACTAACGGGGCCGAGCTGAGTCACTGCTCCTGGCTCAGCACGGATCCACGGATCCCAGCACCGCGTCACTCCTGGACACAGCCACAGGCAGGAGTGCTGTCCCCTCAGGTGGCTTTCCCAGCTGCCATTTTTGGCTACAGGATCGCCCGGAATGTGCCTGTGGAAAATGAACTTTGGTAGCCTGAGTGTTGAGGGGATATGGGAGTTTCCAGTAATTCTGTCAGCAGGGTTCTGTTCCTTCCCACCTGTGAGGGAGATGCCCTTGGCTGAGCTGTTTGCCATCCGCCCTACTGGGATTTTGGAAGCTCCTTTGAAAATCCGTGTGCCCAGAATTTGGGATTTTCTACAGCAGAACAAAGCCATGGCCAAGCACAGGCCTGGAAGGGCCTGGAATCCCATTGCCTGGGAAGGAGAAGTCCCCTGCTTTTGGGTTCTTTCCCTGCTGAGATGGAGCTGAGCCATAAAGGCCACAACACCCACGGGACTGACCCTGGAGCAGGGCAGTGATCGGGGGAGCTGCAGGCAAAGCCTGCACCGTGCAGAGGTGGAACGTCCCCTTCGGAGAATCAGGGAATGGGCTGGGTGGGAAGAACCTCAAAGCCCCTCGAGTGCCACCCCTGCCATGGCAGGGACACCTCCCACTGTCCCGGGTGGATCCAAGCCCCGATGTCCAGCCTGGCCTTGGGCACTGCCAGGGATCCAGGGGCAGCCACAGCTGCTCTGGCAATTCCAGCCCAGCCCCTCCCCACCCTCACACACAGCAATTCCTTCCCTACATCCCACCCCAAGCTCCCCTTTCCCACTGGGAAGCCATTCCCTGGCTCCTGGCCCTCCAGCCCTTGTCCCCAGTCCCTCTCCAGCTCTCCTGGAGCCCCTTCAGGCCCTGCAAAGCCCCAGTCCTGCCGGTACAGAGGGGAGATGTTTCCAGTGAAGTTGTTTCCTGGATGCAAAGCTGAATTGCTGCACCTAGCATGGGCACTGTGCTGCTGGCTCCTCCTGCTCCAGCTGCTCATTAAGGCATCCTGGCCTTTCCCTTTTCCAACACCTCCTTTCAGCTGCTCAGAACTTCTGCCAAACTGGAATTTTTTGGACAAGAATTTTCTGGGACAGATGTTCCTCTCCACCTGAGATTTTGTGTAAAGGTTCTGGTGAAACAGCTCTGTGGTTTTTCAGGAATGAGGGGAGGAGAAAACAAATGTTGCTTTGCCAGATTAGGAAACGTTTTGGAGTGCTCCAAAATGTGGAGATCCTATCCCAGGAAAATCCACCTGAACAGCTTTGGAGAATCTGGCTTTTTTCCTTGTTCACCTGGTCTGGTGGAACATGTCCCTGCCCCTGGCAGGGGTTGGGATGGGATGCACTTTAAGGTCCCTTCCAACCCACCCCATCCCATGATTCTGCAGTATCGGAAGTGCAATTATTCCGTAAGAATGAAAAGCAAATACAGACGTCTTGGCAAAGAGCACGAAAGGGTTTGAACATCTCTGGGGAGTTCAAGCCTCAGCTTTGCTCTTCCAGGGAAGAGTAATTCACCACCAGCCAATTCCACGAGCCAGCTCCTTGGTGTCAGTTGGCTCCAGGGACTGGCTTGGCCCTGTGATTCAGTGGGAATGGGAATGTACTCCCTGTTTTCCATGAACTTGCCCATGACAAAGGGGAGGTGGAACCTGGCAGTCCTTAACAAGCATTCCAGGCTCAGCTCAGGCAAGAGGCTGACGTTTGCCAAGCAGCACAGCATTTACAGAACACACAGAGAAACAGCAAACATCATCCATCACCTCATTCCTGAGTGCAGGGAGAGGCTGGAATCACCACCTCTGATGTCACACCTTCAAAGCCTTGCACCACAGGGAAGTCACAGCAGTGGCAGCGAAATGTGACCTCATTTCATCTCCTGAAAACAGGAGTGTGTCTTCCTTGGAAATCTTTGAGCTTCCCGTGCTTCCTGGGCTTTACAGCTTTTATTGTCAGTGTGTGAAGATGAAGTCTAAAAAAGGCGGAAAAAAGAAAAAATGCCATGTGGAGGTTAAAATAGAAAATATTTAACTGTTCTGTACCAGAACTGGTTGTCTCAGAGCTCAGAGTAAATAGTCATGAGCATATTCAAACCTCGAGGGCACAGGCATCATGCCTTGAACAAATCAGGAAATTCAGGAAATGGGTATTTCCTGAGAAATCAGCTTTATTTCTTCCACTGGGAAAAGAGGAAAGGAGAATTCCAACCAGTCATTGAAGAAACAAATCTGTGCACAGCATCAGATGTCTGTGTGTGTATGAAGTCAGAGGCAGGGCAGGACTATCCCGGGGTGGTCAGGGCTGGAGTGGACCTTGAAGATCATCCAGTTCCAACCAAGTCCCCCATCCCCGTTGGGAGGGGGATTTTCACCTCGTAGTCCCGTTTAAAACACTTCCCAACATTAATGAATTAAATCTCACAATGTTCCTCTGCCTCAGGGCATCAAAAACCTTCCTGGGCTTGGCCCAGAGCAGCTGTGGCTGCCCCTGGATCCCTGGCAGTGCCCAAGGCCAGGCTGGACACTGGGGCTTGGAGCAGCCTGGGACAGTGGGAGGTGTCCCTGGCCATGGATGCGGTGGCACTGGATGGGCTTTAAGGGCCCTTCCCACCCAACCCATTCCAGGATTCCCTCACTAACCTGTCTCATGGGAGGTGTCTCCGGAGCCTCAGCCCGTGGGGCTGGATAATCCACATGGATTCCCTCTGCAGAGGTGACCAGGGCATGGAGCGAGGATGTTTAACCAGCTCCTTTCCCCTCAGGAGGCCAAGGCACGATCCAGGCACGAGATAATCCCCATTTAGCCAGCCCAGCCCGAGGGTGGCCCGGGGAGTGCGGCCCTGCCCTGCTGGAGAGGGGTGATCCCAGAAACCCTGGGCAGTCCGACATTTGACGGGAGCTGGAATCCCCTGGAGGAAAAGCTGCTGATTGCAGGTGGCCGTTCCCAGTGCTCAAACGTGCAGCTGAACCTCCTGGATCTGTCCCGGGATCCTGATTCCCCCCAGCACCTCAGTCCCAGCTCGCTGCAGCTCCGAGCCCTTCCCGGCGCTCAGGGGATGCAGAGGAGCAGAGGGATGGGTCAGTGCTGGCCAGGATTCCCTGGATAAGGAGCTGGGATGGAGCCAGAGCGTGGGAGAGACACAACCCAGGGCTTCCAGAGGATTTCCCAGTTAAAATATAGCCTCTGTTTGGCACAGAGGGACTGCCTAGCCCAGATTCGGGGACTCACAGCAGCCAGGGCTGAGTGCGAGCACTGCTCTGAGACCTGGAAGCAGAAAGCACTTAAAAAACCAGGAAATAAAATTGTTTTCTTTATATACAGATCCAGCAAGGTGGGGAGTCACCTCTGTGTTACCTGAACACTTTGGGTCCACAGCTCTGAGTGAATCCTCATTTCTGGGTATTTTTCCTGTCTGTGAGGGAAGGAAATGTTTGTTTTTCACGGAGAATCATTGACTTGGTGATTGTTCCTGGGCAGAGGTTTAAAGGGCCAGCACTGAAGGAGGTGATCAAGCTTTAGGAGCATCTCCCCTCAGGAACATCATTTTTTGTTTTTATTTATCTATTGCCCCAGAATTCCTTGAAGCAGACTCAGCTCCTTCTCCTGTTTATTTTTAGTTGTGAACTGGAGCAGGGAAGGAGGAATCAGTGTGAGCTGAGCCTGCAGCTGTCATCCCTGGCTGTCACAGCTCCCCAGACGCCGTGTCCGTGCCCTGCCCCGCATCCAGCAGCATCCCCAGCGATCCCATCCCGCTTTCCTTGGGAAAACCGGCAAAAGAGAGTTTAAAGAAGGAACTTACAGCATCAACAGGCTCCAGCACTGCCGCTCAGTCAGCTCAGGTTCTCTTGTCAGGGGTTTCTATGGAGACACTGCACTGTCCTGGCAGCGCTTGGTGCTAATTCAGTTTGTTTGTGTTTGGCAGAGCCCTGCTCCGTCCGTGTGCAGTAACCCAGGATTCCCCTGGATCCGCCGGGCAGAGCTCGGGCACAGAGCAAGGAGACAACGGCCTCGTTTCCTTCTGACTCCTGCAGCGTTTAACCAGGGCTCTGCCCGGAGAGGAGAGTCCTGGAGGGCACCTGGGAGCGAACGGGGCCCTGTGCCAGGGGCTGGTGGGGGCAGCTGAGGGAGCTGGGAAGGGGCTGGAGCGAGTCCAGGGAAGGGAANCAGGGGAGGGGCAGGGTGGATTTGGGGAAATTCCTTCACTGCCCAGGGCAGTGGGGGAGTCCCAGTCCCTGGGGGGGATTTCAAAGCCCTGGGGACATGGGGCAGTGGTGGCCTTGGCAGTGCTGGGAGAAAAACCAGACTCAATGGATTTGGAAGGGCTTTTCCAACCTGGACAATTCTGGGATTCTGTGTTTGTGCACCCAGTGGGGCACACTCAGTGAACTGGCCAGGATGTTGCAGAGGCTGGAGTTCATTCCACGCTCCCTGCAGCCCTTGGTCCGTTTCCAAGCACCACTTCCAGCTGTGCCCATGACCTCCCTCAGCTCCTTTTCCCTCTGATCACAGGGAGGGAACTCACACCTGGCCCAGCCCCGCTCGGAGATGAATTTATCCGACAGCTTTTCATTTGTGAGAGTTATTTGCTTCCTTGACCAGCTCATTGCTCCTTCTCAGGAAAGCTTCCAAGAATGTGGAGAGATGCTCTCCAGAATCGTTAATCAGAGCAGCAGGAAGATTTATTAACTCTGCTCTCCGTGCAATAAACCCATCAGGCTCCAAAGTCAGCTCCATGCCATCAATTCCTCCTCCAAATGTAAAGGCTGCTAACGAAGGCAGGTCCATCCAGCCAGCCCTGATTTATTGCTTGTGGCTTCAGGATTGTGATCCTGACTCAACTCCAACATCCAGGAGTGAAATGAGAGCAGTCCTTTTCTTCAGTATTAATTACGTTAATAAAACTCAATGATATTGCTGCCAAAGGTTGGGAGTGCAGGGACATCCATGGAACTCTTCAAATGAGCTGCTCTGGTGTCTCGGTGTGTAATTAGGAAAACTCTGAGCTATAGTGTGGGATGTAAATGAACACAAATTAAATCTGTTCTGTGGTTCAGCCATGAGAGGAGCAGAATTTCCCCTCTCCCTCAGCTGGGCTGCCCAGGCCTGGGGGAGAGGGGAGTAGCATCACCCTAAAATGCAAATGCCAGAGGGCATTTTTTACCCCAACGTACCACGGGGTGAAGAACGTGGCTGGATCTGTGTTCAGATGGACTCAGAGTCACTGACCCCACATTCCTGGTCCAGGACATTGTCCCATCCCTGTGGTGCTGGAGGAAGGAGACGTCCCTGGGCTGTTCCAGCACCTCCTGCTGTGGTCACACACTGGGCACCCTCTGGACTTTGGGGCACTCCTTTGCTCCAGGCTGAGCCCCTTTCCCAGCTCCCTCAGGAATTCTCCAGCCCCTTCCCAGCCCCGTTCCCTTCCCTGGACTCGCTCCAGCCCCTCCAGGGCTCTCCAGAGCTGCCCCAGCCCTGGAGGTGCCCCAGCAGTGCCAGCACAGGGGACAGGCACTGCCCTGGCCCTGCTGCCACCCCAGAGCTGGCACAGCCCAGGGGCCATCGGCCTCCATGGGCCACCTGCCCCTCGGGCACCCCTGGGCCCGTGTCCAGCCGCTGGCACAGCACCCCCAGGGCCTTTCCCAGGGTGGCTTATTATTACTGAGTGCTACAGGGGATGTCGTGACCAACCCGCAGGACCTGGCACAGCCTCCCTGGAGTCTCTGCAGGACTCTCCCTGCTCCTTCCCGGGGCCGGCCTCAGTTCCCAGTAATCCCTGTGGGCACTGGAGCACTGGGTGTGGAAACTGGATGGCTGCCTGGGCAGGGAGGGAGGGAGGGAAGGGTGGGGACAGAGCCGCCTGGAGCCTTTTTCCCGTCCCGGGGCAAGGAGACGGCTCCTCCCGTCCCGCCAGCTCGGCCCGTGTGCCCTGGCCCTGTCCAGGGGGGTTCGGCCCGACGGCTCCTTGATGAACGCCTTGATCCGACTGCAGGGCTGGCCTCGCATCCCACCGGGGCCCGGGGTCCCCGGCACACCCGGAGCATCTGAGTGTCCCCGGCGCCCCTGAGCGTCCCCGGCACACCCGGCTGTCCCTGACACCCCTGAGCGTCCCCGGAGCACCCGACTGTCCCCGAGACCCCTGAGCGTCCCCGG
>VWZW01003197.1:118419-142282 GCA_013397115.1 Edolisoma coerulescens
AGGTCGGGGAGGTCGGGAGGTGGAGCGGGGGAGGTTGGAAGTTGTGGGACGGGGATGGAGCTCCCCTTACCCGCTGTTCTCCCGCGCACCAGTGGCCACCGACGCCGGGTGTCCCGTGGCCAGGCCCGAGGGCGCCGGGGGCAAGGTGTGCCGGCTGGAGCGGGGCAGCCCGGGCCACTCCAGCGAGGTCATCAGCCCCGAGATCCTCAAGATGCGGGCGGCTCTCTTCTGCATCTTCACCTACCTGGACACCAAGACCCTGCTGCGCGCGGCCGAGGTGTGCAAGGACTGGAAGTTCGTGGCCCGGCACCCGGCCGTGTGGACGCGGGTGCTGCTGGAGAACGCCAGGGTGTCCTCCAAGGTACCGGGGAGGGGGGCACTGCCTGGGGGAGGCGTTTCTTCCAGAAGGGTGAAGCTGTGCGAGCATCTCCTTGGTGGTCGGGATGGTTGTGCTGTTACGGTCATGGGGGGACACGGGGGGCACTTGCTCCGGCGCTGGAGATGGTGCAGGTGCACAGGTGAATGCTCGAGGGCAGCAGCTCACACCTGCACAGGTGTTCATGTGCTTCTGTGGTCACAGCCGTGAATTTGTGGTCACAGCCGTGAATTTGTGGTCACAGATGTGAATTTGTGGTCACAGCCATGAATTTGTGGTCACAGCCGTAAATTTGTGGTCACAGCCGTAAATTTGTGGTCACAGCCATGGTTTTGTGGCACACACTCTGCCGTGGCCTCGTATGTGCATCTTGACACGTTTCTGTCAGGTGTGTGCACGGCCAGGGTGGGTGGTGTGGGGCACGCTGGGGTGTCCCCGTCGGTGACAGCCCCCCCTGTGCCCCAGTTCCTGGCCATGCTGTCCCAGTGGTGCACCCAGATGCATTCCCTCACCCTCCAAAACCTGAAGCCGCGCCAGCGGGGCAAGAAGGAGAGCAAGGAAGATTACATGAAGAGCACACGGTGAGTGCCCGTGTCCCCCTGTCCCCATGTGTGTCCCCTTGTGTGTCCCCATGTGTGTCCCCATGTGTGTCCCCATGTGTGTCCTCGTGTCCCCCTCCCACGGCCGGAGCTGCTGCTCCCATGGATGCAGCTGCAGCTCCGTGACCCCAACCTCCGTTCCCACGTTGGACCCCAAGGCACACCAGCTCCTGCTGTGGGTTTGGGGCGTCCTGGAGCCACAGATGCCCGCGGGACGTGTCCCCCTCCTGGAGAGGCCCTGGGGAGGGTGGGCGTGGGTCCCTGTGCCTGACCCCGCCTCCGTGCTGGCAGGGGCTGCCTGGAAGCGGGGCTGGAGTCGCTGCTGAAGGCGACGGGCAGCAACCTGCTGATCCTGCGCATCTCGCACTGCCCCAACGTGCTGACCGACCGCTCGCTCTGGCTGGCCAGCTGCTACTGCCGGGCCCTGCAGGCCGTCACCTACCGGTAAGGGCGGCCCCCGGCACCTGCCACAGCTCCGGGGCACGGCTGGCAGCACCCACGGGCTGTGCTGGGCTCGCCCCGTCCCCTGGCAGAGCACGGCCCGCCTGTCCCGGTGCAAGGGACCCACCTTTCCATGTCCTGACCTCAGTGTCCCCAGTGTCCCCAGTGCCAGCTGTCCCTGCAACTCCCATCCCCTCCCAGATTGTTCCCGTGCAGGTGTTCCACTTCCAGCTCCATTCCCATCATCCCGTTACCAATCTCACCACAGCTGGAGGCGTGACCGGGGTCTCGGCAAGGAAACACCACCTTGTGCTAGAGAAGGGTGAGGGGGAGGTGCCAGTGAGCTCCCCCCTGGCTGCCACCCCCCGATGAAGGATTCTCATGGGGAGAAGAGGCTGGGGTCCCTCTGTCCTGGGAGGGAGGAACAGCTCTGCCATGGGAGAGCGAAGATCCAACTTGGACACCTTGCCCGAGCTCAAGGACACAAGATCCATGAGGATCCTGGAGGAGGTCACAGGTCCGGAGGACATCACTGACCACTCCCTAGTTTTGGCCACCTTCTGAAGAGGCTCTGCCTCCTGTGGAGACAGGGCTGGCCTTCCCTCCACCCTCCAGGAGGATGGTCCTTGCCCTGCTGCACCTGCAGACAGCCGCCTCAGCCTTGGTGTCCATTCCACCTGCTCCTCATCCAGTCAGGACAGAGAGCCCTGCAGGTGGGAAAGCACATCCAGCCACTGCCCTGGTGGGGACCCCAGGAGCCCAGGCCTGGCTCTGACCCACACCACGAGACAGGAGACAGCCCAGAGCTGCCGGGTTTAACTCCGAGGCTGCTCCATCGGCTCTTCCAAGGGCAGTGGATCAAGTCCAAGCGCTCCTGGCGCGTCCTAAGCCGAGCCTGTGACTCACGCCCCGATGAACCTGCTGCTCTTGGCACCCTGCTCCAGCAGAGGTGTGTGAAGCACTCGAGATAACACCCAGCCTTATTTTTAGGCTTGCCTGAAGCTCTGAAGTGGGGCATTTAGACTTGGGAAGCGCAGCCTCGGTCCCTGGAAGGCTCCTGGTGTGGTGGGACAGCCAGGGGACTCTGTTTGGGCTGGTGGCACCAGGATGGTTCTCTCTGGCCCCTCTCCTCACTGCTGGGCTCCACCCCAGCTCACGACAATCCCACACCAGCCCCAATCCCTGCCCGGGTCCAGCAGCATCCCAGGAGGCCTCTCCTGGCACCTCCAAGGGCAAACCCCCAGGGACATGTGGCCAAGAGCTGCCTACAGACAGGGTGGCACAACCACGGAGCAGGGACAGAGGCCATGGAGCGGCCCTTGCCCCTGGCTGGAACGTCATTCCCACTCCCTGGCACTGTCCCTGTCCAAGCTGGGGAGGTGGCAAGGGACACCAGCCCAGTGTGCCCTGCAGGGACGGGTCCTGTGTGCCCTGTGGAGACGAGTCCTGTTTGCTGTGTGGGGACAGGTCCTGTGTGCCCTGTGGGGACGGGTCCTGTGTGCCCTGCAGGGACACACGGCCTGGCAGTCTCAGCCAGTCCCTTGTCACCTTTGCCCATGAAGATGCACCTCCAGCTCACCTTCCACGTTCAGCCTCCCCTCCAGCCTCACCTCCCCCTCCTCACCTCCAGCCTCGCCCTCTGCCACTGCTCTGGCACTGCACATCCTCCTGCACGGGCTGCTGTCTGGCCTGGCTGCTCCAGGGCAGGTCCTGGGCTGTGAATAATGACCAGATGGGGACCTCTGGGTGCTCCAGGGAGCTCCTTGGGGGACGCAGACCCAGCCCCGGGTGGCACCGCTGCCGGTGGGGACACCACATGTCGCCTGTGTTGTTCCAGGAGCTCCACGGACCCCGTGGGCCATGAAGTCATCTGGGCCCTTGGAGCAGGCTGCAGGGACATCATCTCCCTCCAGGTCGCACCCCTGCATCCCTGGTAAGGCATGGGATCACAGAATGGGCTGGGTGGGAAGGGACCCCCAGCCCCACCCCTGCCATGGGCAGGGACACCTCCCACTGTCCCAGGGGGCTCCCAGCCCCAGTGTCCAGCCTGGCCTCGGACACTGCCAGGCATGGAACTGTGTTAGGAGGAGGCCAAGCTGAGTGTGAGATGCTGGGAAGAAATTGGGTGCCAGAACCCGATTTGCTCAGGGAGGGATGTCACAGCAGTGCTGGAGCCCAGTCCAGGAGCGCAGGAGCTCAGCCCCAGCCCTCCCTGTGAACAGCAGGAGCTGCTGGGTGTCTGCCCCTGCCTGCTGAGCCAGAACCTTCCCAGGGCTCACCAGAGAGGAAAGGGATCCGTGCTGGGTCTGGGAGGTGGCACCGACCACCAAAGGCCTGTGTGAGCTCTCACGCCCGGCAGCCGCAGCCCTGCAGGGCCTGGGTCTTGTGGCAGGGGTGTCACTGCCTAGGGGCCTGCAGCTGCTCTCCCTCTGGGGAAGCGTTTTGGGGGAGATGCTGCTGGAGCCTCATCTCACCCCACAACGTCTGGGTGCTCAGGAGCTGATGGTTCCCCCAGCAGGACCCAGCTCCGTGCCTGGGGTTTGGCCCTGGGCGTTGTCCAGGGGGTTCATGGCAGGGTCACCAAGGGGAGGTCACCTGGCAGGAGGGGCTGGGGGCTCCTGTCAGCCCAGGGGAAGCAGCACGGGGCACGTGGCTTTTCCACCAGGGCCAGAGGTCCAGGCCCTGCTGCTGCTTCCATTTGGGCAAGCAGCAGAGTTCAGGGCCTGGTTTGGGTCTCCAAGGTTGGAATCACAGAATCCTGGAATGGTTTGGGTTGGAGGGACCTCAAAGCCCATCCAGTGCCACCCCTGCCATGGGCAGGGACACCTCCCACTGTTCCAGGCTGCTCCAAGCCCCAATGTCCAGCCTGGCCTTGGGCACTGCCAGGGACCCAGGGGCAGCCACAGCTGCTCTGGGCAAGGTTTGGGGCACTGGGCACGCGGAGCTGCCCCGTCCCGGTGGCAGCGCAGCCCCGGGTGCTGCTCATGTGGGGACACCTCCAGGGTGACCCCGGGCCGGTGGGATGGGAGAGCTCCCAGTCCCACACCCCTGCCAGGGGTGCCCGCGGGGGGGCTGAGCAGCCGTGCCACCCCCAGCTCTTGTCCCTCGTGTCCCCAGCCAGCAGCCGACGCGCTTCAGCAACCGCTGCCTGCAGATGATCGGGCGCTGCTGGCCCCACCTGCGGGCGCTCGGCGTCGGAGGGGCCGGCTGCGGCGTCCAGGGACTGGCCTCCTTAGGTAGGCAGCGCTCGGGGGCACCACGGGGTCACCACGGGGTCCCAGCACGGATCACTGCGCTCGGGAAAGATCTCTGGGACCACCGAGTCCAAGCTGTGCCCGATGCCCACCCTGCTCCCAGCCCAGAGCCCTGAGTGCCACGTCCAGGCCTTCCCTGGACACCTCTGGGAAGGGAGTCCAACCCTCCCTGGGCAGCCCCCCCTCCTTCTCGGGTGGGAGCAGGAGAGGGCCCCTGCTGTAGGCAGGGGGATGCTCCAAGGGGATCTCCGTGGAGAAGCCCACCCACCCAAGGTCCATGGGTGCTCCCTGCCCCTCCTTGTGGCCCCATCCCTCCCACCCCCCTTCCCGTGCCTGTCCTGGGCCCCTGCCCGTGGGAGGCTGACAGGGGATGCTCTGTCCCTGCAGCCCGGAACTGCATGAGGCTGCAGGTGCTGGAGCTGGACCACGTGGCAGAGATCAACCAGGAGGTGGCTGCCGAGGTGTGCCGGGAGGGGCTGAAGGGGCTGGAGATGCTGGTGCTGACGTCCACCCCGGTGACCCCCAAGGCCCTGCTGCACTTCAACAGTGAGTAGGGTGCCAGGGCCGGCAGCCACTGCCCAGCCACCCGGATCCAGGGGCCAGAGCGGCCCCCAGCCCCACCCGCGGGAGCTGCCGACGCTGGAGGGTGCTGGGAGCTCTGGGGTGGAAGGTGCCTCGGAGGGGATCCCTCATCCCCCGCCAAGGACGGGCCGAGGAGAGCTGATCTCGCCTTGGGCCGCGGGGAGGATGGAGCCACTCCCTCCACGGTCCCCCAGTGCAGTCAGGGCCCCAGTGTTTGTGACACAGCTGAGGTTTGTGACAAACCTGAGCCTGCTGAAGTCATTGGCCAGGGCAGGAGGTCCTCAGCCTCAGGAGGGTCTGTCCTGGGGGTCACAGCTCAGGGGACTGTGGCTGGGCTTGCTGGGAGCCCACCCCTCTGATGGCAGAGTCAGGGATTCCTAAGGAAGGGGGAGGACCTGATTTGGGACAGGGCAGCCAGAGACCATCTCACAGCCCATGGTCCTCCCTGCGGAGACCTTGGCCAGCTCTCCTCCCTCTTCAGGGTGAGGATTCCCCACGCACAGAGGCCTTGAGGAGCACAGGGTGGGATTTGTGGTCCCTGCTGGCCGTGGGGAGGCTGCCTGGCCCCAGGCGTGGAGATCCAGGCGGTGTCTGTGCCCCCAGGTGTGTGCCGGAACCTGAAGTCCATCGTGGTGCAGGTGGGGATCGTGGACTACTTCAAGGAGCCCCACAGCCCCGAAGCCAGGAAGATGTTTGAAGAAATGGTGAACAAGCTCCAGGTGAAGGATCCCAGTCCCAGCCTACACGAGTGTCACCAGCCTGGGTCCTTGCCCTGGCAGGGATCAGAAACGTCCCCCCCTCTCCCTCCCTCACCTTGTGTCCTCCCCAAGGCAGGGATTTGGGATGTTCTTCCCTCTCCCTCCCTTGTCCCAGGTCCTTCCCAAGGCAGGGATCAGAAATGTTCCCCCTCTCTCTACCTTGCCCCTTTCCTTCCCGTGGCAGGGATTGGAGATGATGCTCCCCCCTCTCCCTCCCTCACCCCGTGTCCTTCCCGAGGCAGGGATTTGAGCTGTCCCCCTCTCCCTCCCTCACCCCGTGTCCTTCCCGAGGCAGGGATTTGAGCTGTCCCCCTCTCCCTCCCTCACCCCGTGTCCTTCCCGAGGCAGGGATTTGAGCTGTCCCCCTCTCCCTCCCTGTCCCCGGGGAGCAGTGGCACTGCCGGCTCCCCCCCAGCCCCGCTCTCTGTTCCCCTTGCAGGCACTGAGGAAACGACCCGGCTTCTCCAAGATTTTACACATCAAGGTGGAAGGAGGCTGTTAGCCCTTCAGGGAACCCAAAGCACATTCCCTGCTCTGCCCGGCAGAGCCCGAGGCCCCCGAGACCAAACCCGGCGTGGGCCGCTCCTCCACGGCCGGGGCCGGGGCCGGGACCCCCGGCTCGTGCACAAGGAACCCCAAACTCTCGCGGGCTTCGGGACCGGCAGCCGGGGCCGTCCCGGGGCCGCTCGCGGGCGAGAAGGTGCTACTTCAGGACATTTTCTGGCTGCCCTAAGAGCCAGGGCCAGGCTCTCTCCCGGGAGGGAAGATGGCTTTGAGCCCCTGCGGCTGCTCCTCGCCAAGGGTCCGTGTTTGGGGATGGCTGCTCCGTCGAACTCTGCTTTGGGGGATCTCTGACCGGTTGAGGATGGCTCGGCCCGTTCCGGGGGCTCTTGGGGCGCTGGGCTCGGCGCCGCTGCCCCCGGCCTGTCCGTGGGGCGGTGGGTGCGGGGTGGGGAGGGGCTGCTCCTCCCGAGGAAACGGTGCCCGGCATTCCCGGGGGGCTCCCGCTCGTTTTCGTTTTGTGTCTGACGGAGGAGCACCCGAGCCTGGGAGCACCCCGAAAGCAGCAGCCACCACAGCACAAGCCCGAGGGCAGAGCGGCTCCTCGGGGGCTTTGGGAGGACACCAGGAGAGATGGGCGCTCTTCCAGAGGTCTCTGGCCTCACTTCCTCTCCAAAACCCTCCTGCCAAGGCAATAAACCATCTCCAGAATCCTCGGCCACCAGGAAGCATGGGTCACGCTCCTGTCCCCACCACCTGCACCCAGACTCCGTCCAGGACCAGCTGTCCCACGTGGAGAGAGAGAGACTGGCACGGGACACCCGCGTTTGCCATCCCATCGCCTTCCCGAGCAGCCTGAAGGAGAAACCCTGGACAGATTATCCTGAAATTATCCTGGGAAAGCACCAACCATCAGCCCTGGCTGACCCTTATCTGCAGCCACCATTTTCTACTTCTGAGTTTTCTTCTTCTCAGTGTCCTCTGCCTGCAAGGACGTCATCATCCCCAAAATACCCTTTTTCCCTAGGAAAAGGCTGTGGAAAGGCATCCAGCAGGGTCAGGTGTCTCCATCCTCCGCCCTGGGGGAAGGCACCAGGAGGTGCCCCTGGAGTTGGGGACGCCCATCAGAGCACTGCCAGCGTGGGGACACCCAGCTTGGGGACACCCCGGCCTGACCACAGCCCCAGCCCCGCGTGCTGGGACCCACCGGGCTGAGCGGAGAGGAACCGACTGGGAAAGTGGATTTGGGGCTTTTCTCTGGAGCAGCGCTGGAGGTTTTGGTGCCTGTTGGCCAGAGGGGCTGTGAGGAGACCCCTCCCAGAGCCTGTCCCCTCCCCAGCCCCGCCGGAGCAGCCCCCCAGCAGGGACCAGGCTGCAGATCCAGCACCACAACCCTCATCCGTGGCACAAGAGCTGCTGACCTCAGCTGGGGCTGCCAGACAGACCATGGGGATCCCCAGAGGAAGGAAAATCACCCCCAAATCGCTGAGGCTGGTGGGGCTCTGCAGGCAGCTCCTGCGTCTCCAGCCCCACCTCAGGAGAGCCTTCCCCCAGCCTTCATCCCGCCTGCGCTGTCTGCTCTGAAACAGGGCCAGGGTTTGTGGCACAGCCCCGAGGGAAGTGCCTCCGCTCCCCCTCCCGGTGCAGCTCTCCAGGAGAAGGCTGATCCCTGAATGCACAAAATGTGGGAGCCCAGAAACGCCTGCGAGAAGCTCCTGCACCCCACTGCGGCTGAGCTCCCCGGCAGTGGGGGCAGCTCCCTGCCGTGCCCACCGAGGGTTTACCCCCACCCCGGGGAGGCTGGGACACTCCTAACCCAGGGGCAAGAGGAGTGAGGGATGCCCCGACCAGCAAAAAACCACCCAGCAAAGCCACAACCCCCGGGGACCACCCGGCCCCAGCCCGGAGCGTGGCCCAGCAGAGATGGCACCACCACAGTGCAGGGACTGGCGAGATTCCCTTAAAAACAAAAAACAAACACAAAGTAAGTATTTATTTCTATAAAGACAAGAAGGAAAAAAAAAAGATTTTAAAGGAAAATTATATACTCAGCATGTTTATACTCTCTACGCTTAAAGACTCTCGTGGCCCAGAGTCGTGGCCCAAGCCTGGAGGTGGCTGCTCCGGGTTTGCCGGTGCCTGGAGCCTCTCCCGGCTCCTCGGGGCCGTGGGGAAGGCGAGGATGAGGGGAGGCAGGAGGGGAGGTGTCGGGGACTCTCAGAGAAACCTTCTGTGCCAGTGGTGGCCGTGCGTGGTGGCGTTGGAGCCTGGTGACTCTGGGACACCCCCACCCCTCCGCTGCCCCCAGGGCTCCGGGAGTGACCACAGGACCCTCACCTGGGCTCGGTGCTTTGGTGCATCCCCAAACCAGATCAAACCGTCACCTCCCCTTGGGGCATCCCCAAAAAGTCCAGCTCAGCAAAGCCACCTTTTTACAAAATCCTCTGAGGACACAAGACCTTGAGCAGGTTCAAGGACTGGAAGATGGAAAGTGGGGGTTCCTCCCTGTTTTACTGCAGCTTGAATGGATCCCTTCCTCCTCCTCCTCCTCCTCCTCAGCTGGGGACGAAGGCAGCTGGCACTGACAGGAGTGGTGGGAATGAGGGCCCTCCTGGTGGCTCCTAATTGCCCAGCTTGTTAACGAGCTCATTAACGGCTCTGAAATGTCAGATGGATCCTGCCCTGCTGCTTTCCCTCCCGTCCCCATCCCCGCCGGACGCTCGGGCCACGCCGCCCGTGGCCGTGGAGTCAGCGCCTCGGGCAAGGAGCCCCGTTTCCTCTGGAAGCGATGGGAACGCACAGAGATACCAAATTTCCTGGGAAAGCCTTGAAACCACACAGCACGTTCAGCTCAGCCCCGCGTGAGAAGTGCCAGAGGGGCTCTGCGATGACAATCCCCAGTAAAATCCATGGATCCGGGAGAGGATCGGGGTCACAGGGATGGCCAAAGCTGGCAGAGGTTGGATGGACAGTGGTTCCCAGCCTGGCTCCTGCAGGACCAGTTTTGGGGAGATTCATTCCTTTTGTAACGAGTTTTCCCAAGGTTTCCCCATGGCCGACGTTCCCAGCATTCCCCTTCGCCCGAGTTTGGGTGCTGGTCAGGGATTTTGAGAGAACAACATCACCAAAGCCAGCTCGGGGTCCAAATCCATCCCAAAGCCATGGTTTTGTGTCCCTCGTGTGGGATTTCACTCGTTCTCAGAGCCCCCAGGAGCCAGGAATGCTCTGAGTTCAGCTGCCTCCTCCTGCCTTATCCCTCTGGCCTGGGCTCCGGGGTGTCAGGGATTGAGGGAAATGGGAACCCCCGAGCTGGCGCTGTCCAAGGAGGATTTTAAACCTCTTTGTCCCAGTTCTTGGTGTGTGTCCTGGTCCCTGCTGCCACCAAGGGCACAGCCACGGCAGGGGCTTGTCTGGATCCCCCAAAAGAGCCTGGATTTAGGGAAAAAAGAACAAAAAACCAGAAGTGTTGGTGAAGGCTCCTGAAGTGCTTCACAAATGTTTTCCTTCAGCTTTGAGGGGAGGCCCCAGTGCAGGAGCTGGAGCATCGCTTCAGCCTCATTTTGGGGTGAGAAACGGCAGCTTGGGGTGGAGCAAAAGCATTTGGGAATTGGTGCCAAATGAGAAAATGCTTTAAAAGGGAAAAAATCCCAGGGAGCAGGGAGATTTTGGGAAGCAGAGAGGGTTTGTTGTGACTGAAGCATTGCAGGGTGTTGTGAGGTGCTGATGGACCTTCCCCATCAGCGGGAGGCAAAACAACCCCCGGGGAGGGTGGGAGAGCACTGAGGGAAAACTGCCCAAAAGCAAGAAAAAAAAAGGGATTTTCTACTGCAGCCTCGGGATTGACCCCGTGGAGGGGCACGAGGCAGGTTGGGGCCGGGGACAAGTGGGTGCAATGGTGTGGGGCAGTTTTTGGGAAGCGAAGGGGGGATGCACAGTTGCTTCGAGATAATCAGAGGAGATAATCAGTGCAGAGAATAGAGATTTATAAATCCAGGAACTGGAATCGTTCCCTAAAGCCCTGGACGGCGGCGTTGGCTCTCCCAGCGGAGCCCGCGGGGCCCTGGACAGCGACCTCCCCTCCCCACAGGTTCCCGGGGCCTCCCAAGTTATTTTTTTAACTCGATATAAATTTAGGTCTATTTTAGTCTTTCCGCAGCGATGTGCCAGTGTCTGGAGAACCAAACATCCCCTTTTTTCCCCCCATCCCGTGGTCCCTTGATGCTAAACCGGGCCCTTGGTGCAAGGGCTGCTGGAGATGCTGTCCTGGAAGGGGGGAGCGCTGGGAGGGGGCGCGGCCGGGGTGGGGCAGGGGAGGCTCCGGGGAGGGGTGTGGTGGGAGCAGGGCCCAGCTCCGGCCAGGAGTCCGTGTTTCTAGCACTTTGGTTGGAACTCTCACCTGTAGATGCACTTTGATGTTGTTGCTTTGAAACTTTGGCAAGTGTAAACAATGTGTATTTAAAGAATTACAGAGAAACAACCCCCAGCGAAGCGTGTAAAGAGCTATTTTATGATTCAGTGTTGAATAAAGACTCTGGAGATCGAGCTGGGTTTTCACTCTCCCGGGGGTCTCACTGCACCCAGCACCACACCAGTGACACCAGTTGCTGTTTGGGGCTTACTGGAAGCATCCTCCTGACTCCCTCTGCAGGTCCGTGGGCGCCACTGGTCTGGAACAGGGACACAGTGGGGCACAGGGACAAAGTGGGGCACAGGGGCAGCATGGGGGGAGCATTGAAGCTGTGAGGCCCTGGCACAGGGTGCCCAGAGCAGCTGTGGCTGCCCCTGGATCCCTGGCAGTGTCCAAGGCCAGGCTGGACGGGGCTTGGAGCAGCCTGGGACAGTGGGAAGTGTCCCTGGATGATCTTTATGGTCCCTCCCAACCAAAACCATCCCATGATTCTGACATTTCTTTCACTGTCTTCCATTAACATTTCCAACCCACCAGAGTGAAGTTTTCCTGTATTCTCCCAGCAGGATTTTCCTGCCAGGGTCCCCCCAAATGCCTGGATCCATCCCTGACGCCCCCTGGACCTGTCACACAGCCGCTGCCCCGAACCTCCTTCCATGAAGCACAATGGAAAATGTAAATGCCCCATGGAGCAAAAGCCAATTTAATGTCACTGAGCAGTATCTGGAGCTCCAAGCACAGAGACAGTGCTGGGTGCTCCATCCTAGAAGCACTCCTGGGATGTGCCTGGAGTCTGTCCCGCTCTCCAGCACAGCATCTGCTTTGAAACGGGGCAAAAACCTGAGAGGTTCCTTTTTTAACCCCAACCCTGAGCTGCCACCGTGTGGAACGAAGCAGAGAACAGAGGGAAGCCCAATCTGCCACTGAGACCAACCTGTTTTATTGAGCTGGAGCCGGGGTTCAGGCTGCCCAGCAGAACAAACCAAACCAGTATAAATAGCCCCAGGCCCCCTTCCCTGCGCTGGCTCCGAGCGGAGGAGGGGAGGCTCCCAGGGAGCAGCAGGGAGCGGTGCTGGGTGGGAGCGCTGGGCAGGGCAGGGCTGGGCAGCTCAGGGGGCTGCGGCTGCCACGGCCCAGAGCTGCCTCTGGTTGAACCCCTGAGCCCTCGGTGGGGCCGCGTGGCCAACGGCCGTTAATTAACGCAGGCACTAATTACCCATCGGCGGCTCAGTGGTTGTGGGGCCGGGCCCGGCCGCGGCCGCGGGCGCCGGGAGCAGCGTCCACGGTGGAGCGGGGGTTGCGGATGGTCTCGTCCACGGACACGATGAGGCAGGCGGCCTCCGAGGCGGCCGTCAGCGCGTTGATGCGCACCACGGCCGGCTCCCACACGCACGCCGAGAAATTGTCAGCAATGTCCTCGTTGGTCACGTCCACGCCGTACCACATCCCGCCCTGGGGGACACAGGGACAGAGGGACAGGGATCAGGGCCACATCCCACCCTCAGGGACAGAAGGACAGGGATCAGTGCCACATCCCACCCTGAGGGACAGGGATCAGTGCCACATCCCGCCCTCAGGGACAGGGATCAGTGCCACATCCCACCCTGACGGACAGGGATCAGTGCCACGCCCCACCCTGAAGGACAGAGGGACAGGGATCAGTGCTACATCCCACCCTGAGGAGACAGGGACAGGTCTCAGGGCTGGGTGGGACTTGGGGAAAGGCTGGGAGAGAAGGACAGGCAAAGGTGCAGGGAGAGGCTGGAGCCCCCCTCCCGCTCCGCTGTGAAGGGAGTGTTTGAGGAGAGCACAAAAAGCCGAACCGAGAGGTCTCTGCTTTCAGCCCCCAGTGCCAGCAACGCCTCATGAAGAGGAGACTCGTTCCAGTTTAGGATCCCAGAGTCACTGAGGTTGGGAAACATCTCCCAGACCACCCTGTCCAAGCTGTGCCCAATCCCCCCGTGTCACCAGCCCAGAGCACTGAGTGCCACCTCCAGCTGTTCCCTGGACACCTCCAGGGATGGGGACTCCAGACCTCCCTGGGCAGCCCCTGCCATGAAGCTGTAGAAGCCTCACAGCCCTGACTCCCCCCGTGCTGCTGCCTCACTCCCCAGGTTTTGGACCCTCATTTCGGGGCATTCCCCCGAACCCCACCATCAGCAGCAGGGTGAAAGGTGCTGGCAGTGACAGAACCCAAGGGGCAACCTCCCAGCACCAGAGCTGGGATCTCCACGAGATCAGCACTTGGGGCCCTCAGCCTGTAGCTCCTGTGTAAAGCGCTCGGCTCAGCCGGCTCCTGCACCGATTCCTTTCATGTGTAACGCAGCAGCCCCTTCCTGACAAATGATGTGTTTCTAAGGAGCACATCAGAACTCCCAGCTCGGGAAGTCACCCGACAGCTGGGATCAAAGGGAAAACAGCTCCTTTCCATTTATAGCACCCTGTGCTGAGCCCACCCCCGATCTGAAACAAACACGGCGTTTAATCAAAGGGGACACGGCTCCAACACGGCCCGGCTGAGTTCCACCGGCTCTGACAGGCTCCAGGAGGAAACTCCAGGAGAAAGGAACCGCAGACACCCACGGCTCTGCCCCGGGAGCCCCGGGGCCCTACCTGGGCGTGCTTGGCTCGCAGCTTGTTGAGGATGTTGGTGGCGTCGAAGCCGGCGTTGTCGCAGAGCTGCCGGGGGATGATCTCCAGGGCCTTGGCGTAGGCCCCGATCAGCAGCTGCTGCTTGCCCGGGATGGTGCGGGAGTAGTCCCGCAGGTACTTGGAGAGCTCCATCTCGATGGCGCCGCCGCCCGCCACCACCGAGTCGTTCTGCAGGGACAGGGGAGGCCACGGAGGGCTCTGTCGGGGCTCTGCAGGCCTGCAGCCCGTGGCAACCCACAGCCCTGGCTGCTGCTGCCGCCCCCGGCACTGGCTGGCAGCGGCAGGGACGCACCAACAACCTCCAGTGGCAGCTCCAGCAGCACATCCCAGCTGCGCACAGGATAAAGGGGATCTGGGGACGCTGTATCCAAAGGGAGGGATGGCAGCTCACAGCCCACTCGGGCCAGGGAAACTTCCCTCACTTCCATAAAGCATCCAAAACTAAAGACACTGGCAGCAGCAGCTGGCAGCTCAGTTCTGCTGTTGTTTCAGGAGAGATCAGGCCGTTCTTCCTAAAAGCCACAGCTCCAAAAATCCTGACGTGCTTCTTCCCAGCCCCTCAGGACACGCAGCCTCAAAGCTGTTTGTAACCAGGAGCCGTCGCTGCAGTGACACGTTTTTGGGTCACCCAGAAACACCCACAGCTTGGCAGTGTCACCCAGGACCAAACACACACCCAGAGCGGCCTTGGACTTCTCTTGGTGCTGCCAGCCTGCACTCAGAGCCAGGGGACTGTCACCCCCTCGGACTGGGCACCAAGAGAGAGGGGATGGGTGGCTTTAAGGGCATGGACAGGCATGTGACAACAATCCTGCTGGTCAGCCTCCTGAAGATCCAACCAGCACAGACAGGACATTGCTCCCTTTAGGGTGGAGGACAGAGCAAGCACCACTCACAGCTGTGCAGAAGTGCAGACAAAACCCAGGCGTGCCTGGAAAGCAGCTGGAAACGCTGCCAAAGCCACGCTGAGCTGGCCAGGGAACAGCGCTCGAGTGAATCCATGGGCTGCTGCTCACTCTGCACAGAGCCCTCGGCCAAGCCCCGCTGCCGGAGGAGGTTCCCAGGAGCCAGGGCTGTGCCAGGCCCAGCCCACAGCTGCCCCGGGCTCACCTTGATTGCCCTCCTGACGATCATGATGGCGTCGTGCAGCGAGCGCTCCGTCTCCTCCATGAACTGCTCGGCGCCCCCGCGCAGGATGATGGTGCACGTCTTGGCCTTGGGGCAGCCCGTGAAGAGGTTGTACCTGGAAAAGGGAGGGTCTGGGGATGGAGAAGCTGCTGCTGGACAGGCAGTGAGGGGACACAGCCAACCCTGCAGCCTTATCCCCCTGAGCCCCAGCGGAGCCTGGGCCGGGGAGGAGCAGAGCCAGGGAATGCAGAAGTGAAATTCCAGCTGACCCAGGAAAATCCACTCTCTTCCTGCTGCCAGGGGTTCATGCTGAACTGGAGCTCCCAGCCTGCACTTGGCAGGAGCGCAGAGGGCAGCAGCCAGCCCCAAACAGGACTGATTCTCCAGCAACAGGAAGGAGCCCGATGTACTGTTCCCCCTTTCACCTGCCCTGACAGGGAAGTGTCACTGTGGGTATCAGACAAGTGCCACAATCAACCCTAAAATGTGCTGCATTTCCATCACAAATGCAACAGTACCACTGTGCTTTCTACAAGGCACCACAGAACACACATATATTTTTAAAAGAGGTAGGATCTCAATGAAATCTTGCTCCTGCCCCCTCCCTCAGCCTCAAAAAGCAGCTCCTGGATACATTAAAATATAAATTTTGTAACAACCTTGTTTTCACCTCAACAGCTTGAGAGATGCTGAACCTGCCAATGCTTTGACCCCAACTTTTCCACCGGCTATGAGAGGGCTTGCCAGCACTCCAGGTTTGCAGCTGGTGTCTTTACCTCTCTCCCCCAATCTGGGTCTCCTCAAAGAGCTCACAGCGGCCCAGCACATCGTCCGACAGGGCGTTGACACTGGTCTGGATGGACCCCCCGCAGGCCTGCAGGGAACGGGGACAAACACGGAATTACCAGTGCTGACAATCCACACCAATCCCTGCAGGCTCCACTCTTCAGGGACAGCCCGGCTGCTGAGTTGGTGCAAACCCACCCTGCAGCCAGATTCAGGAAAACCCTTCTCCTCCCTCCCATCTCATGGACCCAGGCCAACCCTCGACAGCAAAGTAAGATTATGCAGCTTCAAGGTGCTGACTCACAGGCTCCACAGTCCAGGAGATACACAAAGAAAGCTCAGGAATAAACCACTCGTGATGGAACAGGAAAGAACTCGGGAAAATAAACCTCTACTGGTGCACTGATCAGATCTTCATACATAACACCACCAGAGGAACCACAGAGCAGCGTGGATGCAGTCAGTGTGTGACCGTTCATCCCACCTAGGAACAGCCTTGTCCTTCTGAACCCTTGTGAGGAGCAGTGAGATCCCTGACCAGCTGTTTGGGAATGACCAGCCCAGGGGTGTCAGAACCGAGCACAAAGGCTTTACTCCCAGCCAGGGCAGCTCACCATCATGGTCCTCTTGAGGTCCTCCTCGGGGACGCGGCCGGCACAGAACATGTCCCTGTCCGCGAAGTACTGGGTGGCCACGTCCCCGATGGGGAGCTTGGACAGCACCACCTTGGCTCCCGACTTGTGGATTTTGTCTAGTTTGTCATACAGGATGTTCCACTCGGCGTCCACGATGGCCTGGTAGTCCTGGCAGGGGGGAGAGAGGGACAGGTGCCTGTGACAGGGGACGTCCCGCGGGCAGCCCTGGCATAGAGCTGCTCCCAGCACTCCGCTCAGGAGGGCCCTGGTTTAGGGCACTGCCCAAATGGGAACCTGCTCTGCTTGAACCCAAGGGGCTCTGGCAGCACCCCAAGCACTGCTGGATAAGCTTTCCCTGGAAGGCCACTGGTTAGGCCTAAGGCAGCCACCACAGAGCTGCTGGCCCAGCACAGCTGGGGCATGGTGACAGCTCAGAAACGTGTCCTGAACCTGCTGGGATTCCCAGGCTGCTGCACCCTCATTCCACACAGGGCTGCACAACCCACCACGTGTTTCCAAAGGTGAAGGATGTGCAGAAGGCAAACTCATTTCTCATGGCATGGTTTGGGTGCGAAGGGACCTTTTAAAGGTGATCCAGTGTCCCCCCTGCCATGGGCAGGGACACCTCCCACTGTCCCAGGCTGCTCCAAGCCCCAGTGTCCAACCTGGCCTTGGACACTGCAAGGGGCTCGGAGCTCTCCCTGGAGCCTTCCCTTCTCCAGGGGAACATTCCCAGCTCTCCCAGCCTGGCTCCAGCCCTCTCAGCACGTCCATGGCCCTCCTATCTCACCCTCACCCCCCTGGATGAGCAGCCCCCAGGTGTGACAGGCACAGGCAGCAGGCCAGGCTCCCCTGTGGCTCTTACCTCCACCGTGTTGACTCTGACCTCGGCGTTGTCCTTCTCAGCTTTGAGCTCCAGCTCCACGTTGAGCAGGGCGATTTTGGGGGACTGGTACTTCTTGGGCTGCATCTCAAACCCAGCGTAGGAGAAGGTTTTCTTGAAGGCAACTCCAGCCACCAGCTGGGAGTCCTGGAACACAGGGATGTGCCTCAGGCTCATGCACAGGGTCAATAACAACTCCCAGAGGACACTCCCTGCTTCCACAAAGCCTCATTTACAAAGCCTTCCCTCCCTGCTTCCATAGGCCTCATTTACGAAGCTTCCCAGCACTGTCTCCCTTGATTAACCCACTTTTAGAGGAAACAAGCAGCCAGGATTTCTCTCAGCTCACAAAAGCAGCTTCCTCTCTACCCCTCAAGACTCCACAGCCGAAAACTCCTCACACAACCTGAAGAGCAAGGAGGGGAGCAATCAGTTCTCTCCTTGATCTCCTTCCCATTCCTCCCCTTTGAACTGGGATATTCCTCATCCACAGCCCCACTGGGGGCTGGTTGTTTTGCTCTGGTTTGTTTTTCCAAGTTCCATCCCCAGCTCCCGGATTTTCTGCAACAGGACAGCCCTGCCCAACACCATTCCCTGACATGAGCTCCTCGATTTCCTGGGGGAAGAGAAATCAGGATCTGAATCTCCCTCTCCACAGGGGCTGTCCCACAGCCAGGAACAATCCCTACCACGTATCCAGGTGCAGTCCCAGGCACAGCAGGTTTCCCAGCACTGTGGCATAAACCACACATCCCCCCTGCCCTGCCCACCACTACATCAGCTCCCTCATGAGGTTTTCCTCGCATTTTTCCCAACCCAGTAATCCTACATACACCCAGGACTTTTGGATCCAGAAGTAACAAAGATTTCCCACAAAAGGAAATTCATTATTTGCAGAGAGATAAATGGAATTTGTATCAGTAACAACTTTAGCTGCAGAGGGCAGTGAGGGGAAGGGTGTATTTAGCTCAAAAAACAGATTCTCTACCTGTGGAAAAGAAATCCAGCCCTATGTGCCAAGCTTCCTCCTCACACCAACAGCTCTGTTCCACTTTGGGAATTCCCTGACAGGCACTGCCAAGCCAGGCTGCACTCCTGCTAGAGCCACCAGAGCTGGGATCCCTGTCTCCCATCCCTTCAGGAAGGCTCCAACAACACTCACTTCCAAAGCTCCTCCCTGCACCTTCTTAATCCCGATCATCTTGAGCTGTAACAAAACGTCCAACATCATCACAGCATCTACAACCATCTTGGAGAAAAACTCCTTGCTCTGCGAGATGAGCTTGGAGCTCAGGGCTGTGGCTGCACACTTTTCCAGAAGACTCCTCTGCTCACTGCAGGAGAGGAAAAACAAGGGTTTGGTCACCTGCCAGATCTTTTCACAAGCCCCAAACACCGCATGTGGCTTCATTAATCACAGGATTGTTTAGGCTGGAAAACACCTTTAAGATCATTGAGTCCAGCATTGCCCAGGCCAGCACTGCTCCACGTTCCCAAGTGCCACATCCACATGGCTCTGAAATCCCTCCAGGGATGGGGGGGACTCCACCCCTGCACTGGGCAGTGAAGGGATTTCCCCAGTGCCCACCCTGCCCCTCCCCTGGCCCAGCCTGAGGCCGTTCCCTCTCCTCCTGTCCCTGGTCCCTGGCAGCAGAGCCCGACCCCCCCGGCTGCCCCCTCCTGTCAGGGACTTGTGCAGAGCCACAAGGGCCCCCCTGAGCCTCCTTTGCTCCAGGCTGAGCCCCTTTCCCAGCTCCCTCAGGAACTCTCCAGCCCCTTCCCAGCCCCGTTCTCTTCCCTGGACTCGCTCCAGCCCCTCCAGGGCTCTCTTGTCATCAGGGGCCCAAAATCCTCTCAGGTGGAGGCAATGATCAGCTCCCTCCTGTCCGTGGGGAGAACAAGGCACAAATCCCAGACTCACAAATCCCAGTCTCCTTTTCAGAGCTCAAGCATCAGCCCAGCACTGACCAGGCTGATTGGCTTTTAGGCACCTAAGATCAAAAAGGGCAGGTCCTTTCCCTCATCCCAAGGCAGGAAGATGTTTCTGAAACCCTCTAAAGGCAGCACATGCCCTGAAGCTCTTAACTCAGGTAATGGATGTGCAGCAGAGTGGGTCACACAGAGACACCAGGGATGTGTGGATCCACTGCCAGGCTCTATCCCCAGTCCCTGCTGACCATGGGAACCACTCTATTTCCCATCACAGGACCACATTTGGGTTTTTTTCCAGCATTTTTTCAGCATTTGATTTGGACAACCCATCTTGGTTTACTCAGGATGCTCATGCCGTTGAGATACTTGAAACTGACTGCAGGTATTAACAGGGTCAAGCAGGCAAGAGCTTAAAATCCAGGGAGAAAAGGAACTCCAGTGTTCTCCCCTCAGCTGAAGGGATCACTTCCTCACTGCTGTGAGCTATCTACCCTGGTGTGGGACAGCCAAAAAGGGCTCTGATCCTCAGGGAAGTGCTGAGATTTAACACTGCCACTGACTGCAGCGAGAGCTGCAAGACTCCACCTGCAGAAAAGAAATCAGGCCACTTATTTTGGTGCCCAGCTTCCTCTGTGAGCACTGGGAGACTCTGCCCTACATCATTCCCTGCAGCCAAGTGAGAGCACGGCACTGCCCCTGGAGGAGCAGGAAACTCCAGCTAAATTGGGAATAACCCCAGTGCGGGGCTGCAGCTCCAGGTCCCACCTGGAGACCTCAGCCAGAGCCACAGAATTCAGGAGCACCCTCACAGCACTCAAGGGGAGTGCAGAACACAACCAGGTCATCTCCAAGGGAAACTTACTCTTTATCCTCCTTCTTCACGGAGACAGCGATGTCTTTGATCTTGTTCACAGCCTGGCAAAAAGGCAACAGCTGGATTAATGATTTATGCTCCCGAGCTGATGAGATCCCCAACCTCTCTCTCTGTATTTTATCTTTTGTTCTCTGCTTCGACGTCACTGAAGTTTCAAGTGTTTAAGTTATTCCACCCCTGCCAGCGCAGTAATTCCAAGGAACACACCAATATATGAGGAGTGGGAGGAGGCTCAGAGCTGCTCCGCTGGTTTCAGCAGAGATCCTGGGAATCAAAGGGCTACTGGGGAGTGAACCTCCAACAACCAGCTTAATGGGACCAACAGGCTCCAGGAGTCACACGGTTTACTAAAGAGCAGCAGAGAACAGGAGAATGGGAAATGAGTTTCCCACTTATTCATTCTTCCTTGGGGAAAAAACCCAAAGGAAGCGACAGCACTCCAGAGGTAGGGACTGGTAACAGCAGGCACTGGTAACAGCAGGCACTGGGAGAGGCACTGCTGCTCGCAGGGAGATGGGAGGAGATCACTGCTGGCACCCCCCACACCCATTCCCAAGGGGTTTTCCCTGAAGTGTGTCACTACCCAGGTGTGGCTGGCACAGAGCTGTGCCCTGACACCCCGGGAGCGATCCCCCCCGTGCCTCACCAGCTGCTGGCACAGAGCTGTGCCCTGACACCCCGGGAGCGATCCCCCCCGTGCCTCACCAGCTGCGTGGCCGTGCGGAAGGCGCGGATGATGATCTGGGGATGGAGCCCCTCCTCCACGTAGGGCTTCACCTGCTTCAGGAACTCGGCTGCCAGCAGGGTCACAGACGTGGTGCCATCCCCCACCTGCACAGAGGGGGGACACGGGGTCACCCCCACGCTGCAGAGACCCCTGACAGCAGCTGCAAAACCACGCCAGGGCTTCCAGGGAAACCAGAGCTCACGATTTTCTCACAGATTTGTGGCTGAATTCCTCAGGGATTCAGAATGGTTTGGGTGGGAAGGGACATTGAAACCCAGCCAAGGGACACACTCTGCCATGGGCAGAGACTTCCACTGTCCCAGGCTGCTCCAAGCCCCAATGTCCAGCCTGGCCTTGGACACTGCCAGGGATCCAGGGGCAGCCACAGCTGCTCTGGGCACCCTGAGCCAGGGCATCTCCACCCTCCCAGCCAGGAATTCCTTCCCAATATCCCATCTATCCCTGCCCTCTGGCACTGGGAAGCCATTCCCTGGCTTCTGGCCCTCCAGCCCTTGTCCCCAGTCCCTCTCCAGCTCTCCTGGAGCCCCTTCAGGCCCTGCCAGGGGCTCGGAGCTCTCCCTGGAGCCTTCCCTTCTCCAGGGGAACATTCCCAGCTCTCCCAGCCCGCGTCCAGAGCAGGCAGAATGAATCCCAGCACTCCATGAGCAATTCCCACCACAATTAGCCACAAAGCCCAGGGAACCCCCGACCTCAGGCTGCTCTGGGTTACACTCCAGGCACAGCCAGGCTCCCCTCCCACCTCTGCATCCTGGGACTTGGCGATGTCCACCAAGGTCTTGGCAGCCGGATGGACAACGTCCAGCAGCTTCAGGATGGTGGCCCCGTCGTTGGAGATGGTGGCTTTGCCTGGGGGTGATGGAGAACAGGAAGTTAAAGGCAGTTTTACACCACCAGGGGTAAAGCCCTGTCTTTAGGGGGTGTCGGGAGATCTCAGCAGGTTCCTCTGTTCCACCAGATCTGAGGCTTTTCAGTCCATTTTGGAGCAGGTTCAGTGAAGCCAGTCTGAGAGCAGAACAACTCTCCACAGCAACAAAGGTTTGGAATTCATTTCCCTCTTCTCAACAGCCTCCCCAGACAGATAAAACCATATTCTGGACTGGCACTCACATGGAGAAAGAGCCTAGAAACCGTATTAGTTATCATTAGATACATTTAAATCCAATTATCCTTTTGAACAAGGATTTATTACAGTTCCTATTTGAAAAAACTATTTAATGACAATACTAAGACATCTCACCCCACCCTTCAGTAAAAAATATAATAAATGGTTTGGAGACTTCATACAAGTCTTTTCAGAGTGAGGGCAAAGCTCATCTCTAAATCACACTCCAAAAAAAGATTAAAAATCAACCCAGGAACATCCACTGACCTCACACTCAGCCACAACTGCTGAGTAACTCCACAGGTATCACGAGCCTCATTTCAAAATAGAGATGGCCAAAAATACCTGAAGACAGGTTCAGACTCTGTTTCTCCTGCCTGGCACAGACCTACATTGGGTACACCCAACTCCACGGAGCCTGGACCTCCGCAGGTGCCCCAGCCCAGGCTGGCAGGCAGCACACAGGGAATCCCCAGGCTGGGCTGGCAACTGTCCTGTGTCCTACAGGGGACATCGAGGTGCTCGGCTGACACCGACCCAGAGCCTCTGCAGTGAGAGCCAAGCCTAGCACAGGCTGAGGCTGCTGACACTTACATATATGCAAATGCTGGCTGTAAATGACATCAAGTGCATACACTGCTCCCAGCCCGTGCCTACCCCGATCATCCACGATGAGCTTGTCCATGCCGCGCGGGCCCAGCGTGGTGCGCACGGCCTCGGCGATCACCTGGCACGCGTTGATGTTGCTGACGAGCTGCGGGATGCCCTGCGAGGTGTCCGTGCCCTCCTTCAGCAGGATAACCGGAGTCGGCTGCAGGAGAACCAGGGCACAGCTGTTACCCCATCCCAAACCCCACAGCTAACCCCCTACAGCCCAGAAAGCCACAACCGTGCAAGAACAAGAACCTACAGACTCCTCGTAATTCCTCTGCTCCACGGAACTCAGCTGCTTTCCACCTCCCACAGCATTGGGAATTCACCCAACTGCTCCCACCATAGGCTCAGGGACCACGCAGTAACTGCCCCAAAAATAAGGGGGATTCTTTGGGACAGAACTGCCCAGTGAGGTTCTGATGCTGGGCTGGAGGGGACAGAACATGTAGGAATTAGAGAGACAGTGAGGAACCAAACAGATCTGGGTGGTGGAAGCACTAGAGCAGCTGTGGCTGCCCCTGGATCCCTGGCAGTGTCCAAGGCCAAGTTGGACATTGGGGCTTGGAGGAGCCTGGGACAGTGGGAGGTGTCCCTGCCCATGGCAGGGGTGGCACTGGATGGGCTTTGAGGTCCCTTCCAACCCAACCCATTCCATGAGCGCTGCAACCATCTCACAGGCAGAGCTCAGGTGAAGCCCAAACACAGCCAAACTTTGGGAAGCACCGGTTTGGAACAGGCAGCAACGGGCAGAGAGCAGAATTAATCTGCGGCTGTGGCACTGAGGGGTCACAAGTACAAGACAAGGAGCCACTGGAGAGGGTTCGGCGACGGGCACAAAGAGCATCTTTGGGTCTGGAGCATCTCTCACATGAGGAGAGACTGCAGGAGCTGGGCCGGGTTAGGCTGGAGAAGGGAAGGCTGAGAAGGGAAGGCTGAGAAGGGATCCCATCAATCCATACAAATCTCTCCAAGGCGGTGCCAAGAGGCTGCTGCCAGACTCTTTTTGGTGGTGCCCAGTAACAGGACAGGAATTAAGACATGGGAAGTTCCACCTCAACATGAGGAAGAACTTCTTTCACGGAGGGTGACAGAGCCCCGGGACAGCTGCACAGGGAGGGCCTGGAGTGTTCCCCTCCGGAGACATCCCAAACCCACCTGGACGCGCTCCTGTGTCACCCGCTCCAGGTGACCCTGCCTGGGCAGGGGGCTGGACTGAACGACCTCCAGCCCTGACTATTCTGTCATCTCTGAAACCTGGACAGATGTTGTGGAAAAAAACGTACAGCCTTCTTCCACAGCCACCAGAGCAGGGATCAATGGAAAGGAACCGCTTATCCCCAGGGAAACCAGGGCGGAGACACTTCCACCTCCNGCTGCTCCCGGCCCCGCCCCACAATGCACCCCGCACGCCCAGAGCCTTCCCGGGGGCGGGCCTGGTGGGAGCACAATTTGGCAGGGAGCGAAGAGAGCGCGGGGAGTGGGGAATTGCAATGGAGCTTTATTTGGCAGAGGACGCCGCGGTGACAGCGAGCTGCCCGCGCCGTCTCGCG
>VWZW01003197.1:142388-159424 GCA_013397115.1 Edolisoma coerulescens
GCTGCTCTGGCTCTGGCTCTGGCTGTGCGTCTGCTGCTGCCCGGCCCCGGGTGAGTGAGGGAGGGAGGGACGGAGGGAGGGACGCAGCGGGGACAGGGCCGGGCCCGCGCCGCATCGGTCCCGACCCCGCACCCGGCCCCCGCACACAGCCCCAGCATCCCGGGCCGGCCGCCTCCCCGCTTGGCGCACGGTGATCCCGGTGTATTTCCCCTCCCGGCACCTCGGCCCCATTGCGGTTCCCCTCCTGTGTCTCTGTCCCGGTGTTTTTCCCCTCCCGGCACCCCGTCCCCGTTGCGATTCATCTCCTGTACCCGTATCGGAGTACGGGGGCATTTCCCCTCGGAGCGCCCCCACCTAATTGCGTTTCTCCTCCTACATCCCGATCCGGGTGTCTTTCCCCTCCTGCACCCCAATCCGGATGCATTTCCTTTCCTGCATCCCAACGTGGGTGCATTTCCCCTCCTGCATCCCAGTCCTGGTGCAGTTCCCTCGGTGCACTCGACCTAGTTGCATTTCCCCGTCCAGCACCCCAATCCAGCACATTTCCACTTGCTGCGCTCTGAGTCCCTTGTGATCAGGTACATTTCCCATCACTGCGCCCCAGCTCCATCGCATTTCCTGCTGCATCCTAATCCGAGTGCATTTCCCCTCGGTGCACTGTGATCCGGGAGCATTTCCCCTCTGTTCCCCTCCATCTGGGTGCCTATCACCCCTATCCCTCTATGGTCCGGCAGCATTTTCCCCTTCCCCTTGTTCACCCCAGTCCCGGTGCTTTTCCCGCCCCCATCCCCTCTCAGCCCCTGGGAACTGCTGCATCTGCCCTTGGAACACCCCAAAACCTTTGGGGCATTTTGGCTGCTGGGCCCAGCCAGGAGTTGGCATTGCTGAAAGGTGTGTTCCCTACCCCATGGCTCAGGAGTGATAACTGAGAATTTTCCCCTTTTTTCAGGGGTTTTGCCTTTAGTTTCCCTTCTCAGCTCTGTCCTTTCCCCCCAGGTTTACGCATCCATGAATATTTGTACTTCCAAGTGCTGAGCCCTGGAGACATCCGCTACATCTTCACTGCCACCCCAGCCAAGGATTTCGGTGGCGTGTTTGTAAGTATTAAAAACTGAATTTGTCACTTTGGGTCCCTCCATCCCAATATTGCTCCTTGGTGGGGCTCAGTGATTTGGAGGTTTGATAAAAATGGAGCTCATTGCTCTTCCATGAGCATCCTTGGCCTCAGCAGGATTCCAGAGGCGGGGATTGGCCCCAGGGCTGGCTCCGAGCGTCCCTGGACCTGGGATGTCCCCGAAGGGATGAACAGGGCATGGGACAGCTGGAGTGGGGCTGGGGGGGGGCAGCAGCTGCAGTCCCCCTGGCTCACCCTGCCTGTCTCCTCGAGAACACAAGGTACGACCAGATCTACCTGGTCCCGGCGGATCCCCCGGAAGCCTGCGGAGAGCTGAACAATGGGGTCTTCATCCAGGACCAGATCGCCTTGGTGGAGAGGGGGTAGGTCTGGCATCACGGGAGCTGCTGGGGGGACCCTCGGGCAGGAGGGGAGCCCTGGCCACATCTCCCCATCACCTCCAGATTCTTCCTGTGGCTTTCCCCATGTGGGTAAACAAAGAAAATGTGAGGGGGTTCCTACCCTGGAGCATTTAATCTTGTATCTTTTAGCCTGTGGTAAGGTGGAAGAAACCCTGTCTGGGTTCAGATTGAAAGAGAGTAGGTTTAGATTAGACAGTGGGAAGGAACTCTTCCTTGTGAGAGTGGTGGGGCCCTGGCACAGGTTGTCCAAAGAAATTCTGGATGCTTCATATCCCTGGAGGTGTCCAAGGCCAGGCTGGATGGGGCTTGGAGCACCCTAGGATAGTGGAAGGTGTCCCTGCCCATGGCAGGGGGTGGAACTGGATGAGCTTTAAGGTCTCTTCCAACCCAAACCATTCCAGGATTTTATATTTTTTTAGGAGTGTGGGTGGCTTGTGCCTAAAATACACACTCAGAGGAGCAGGGTTTGGAGGAGGTGTGGAATCAGGGAGACAACCCCTCGTTTGGGTGTCTCCAGGCAAGCTCTGGCACGTGCAGGCTTTGGCACTACCTGTGGCCGGCACAGGTTGGTCACTGTGTGGTCGCTGTGTGGTCACTGTGTGGTCACTGGGGGTCAGGTCTCTGCCCCAGGGGCTGCTCGTTCCTGTCCAAGACCCGAGTGATCCAGGAGCACGGCGGGCGGGCCGTGATCATCGCTGACAACGCCTACGACAATGACAGCTTCTACATCGAGATGATCCAGGACAGCTCCCGGCGCACGGCCGACATCCCCGCGCTCTTCCTGCTGGGCAGGGACGGGTACGTGCCCGGGCTGCCTTCCCGGCGTGGGGCAGCTCACGGGAACGGCCGAGTGCCAGCCTTGGCCCCTCACAGCAGGCAGGTCCCAGTGGTCAGCGCGGCCCCGCCGGGCTTTGGGAGCCACGTTTTGTGTGGATTCAGTGCTGGTGAATCCTGGCAGAGCTTGAGCTGGGTTGTGGTTTGTGCTCGGGTGTGGCTGCCCTCTCCCAGCCCTGGGAACACCTGTCACCCCTTCCTCCCTCCAGGTACATGATCAGGCGCTCCCTGGAGCAGCACGGGCTCCCCTGGGCCGTCATCTCCATTCCTGTCAACGTCACCAGCATTCCCACCTACGAGATGATGCAGCCCCCCTGGACCTTCTGGTAGCAGCAGGAGGCTGTGGCGGATCGAGAACTTCCTGGTGGATCCCAGGATCTCACTCTAAGGACTGGGTTTGATGAAAGGATCCCAACGTGCTCCAGAGATCCCGCTGGATTCGGCGACAGGGAGATCTTTCTGCTGGCACCGGTGCGTGGCCAAGAGCAAACACCAGTGCCAGGGGGGAACCTTGAGCCTGGCACCGTGCTGTGACTGTGTGGGAGGGAGGTGAGGGCCCAGAGCAGGCCAGCACTTCCCAGGAAACATTTGACGTTGTGCTGCTGATTTGGAGGGATGCAGGACTCCAGGGATGGGGGGAGAGCGATACAGGCTTGGTCTGTACCAGCAGGGCTCACCCGATGTCTATTTTTGTCTGAGCTAATGAAGTCTGAGTAAGTTTTAGAGAACGGGAAGTTTCTCTTTTATTTCCAGCAGTCAGTGGATGAAGGGATAAATCTCATCCTCAGACTTTTTCCTAGTAAAATTCCCCAAGTATGTCCTGCAGCCGGGGCAGGGCTCAGTCAGAGCCTCGTGGGACAGCACAGCCTCCAGCACCTGTCCCCAGGGGTGGGCTGGTCACAAATCCAGAGCCCACACTTCCATAGGTATCTGTTCCCTCGTCCCCAGACCCGTGTCCCCACAGGACCAGCCCCTGGGTCACAGCCCTCTCTGTACCCTCCAGTTTACCAGTACAAAGCACAGAGCCCCAGTTGTCACCAGTCTCGGTTTATTACGAACACTGAAGGGGACGTGGCCCGGGACGGCTGGGGACAAGCAGCGGGAGGCAGGGCTGGTGGTGATGGCAGTGTCACATGTGTGCCACCCTTGGTCCCACAATCCAGCTGCCACGGACACGGTGCCAGGCAAACAGCTCCCCAGAATCCATGGAGGAAGGAAATAACCCCGGCTGCATCCCCGACCTGCTGCCTGTCCGTCGCTCGGAGCCGTGTTGTCCCTCCAGCCACATGGTCTGCAGGCAGGGACACCAGAGCATGGTGGCCTTGAGGGTGGCAGCATGGGATGGATGACAAGGGATGTCCAGTGGGGCCACTCGGTGCTGGCCCATCTCCATGTGGGACCACTGGGTGCAGGGAAGCACCCGGCACACGGGGCATCCCTGGGCACGGCCGCTCCCGCGCGTGCACATCCTCGTCCCACGGCCAGCTGGAGGGAGGGACAACTCCCTCTCTGCAAAACCCAAAATGTCCTTTGGGTTTTGGATGACACCACAGCCCATGTCAGCTCTTGGCCATTCTCCATCCCCAGACAGTCCTGCAGTCGCTGCCCGGGGCTCTGTGTCGTGGGAAGGAGACCGAGTTGGGAAGGAGGTGCCTGCAGGGTCAGCTCCACTCTCCCTGCTGGATTCGAGCTCTGAGCCACCCTCCAAGGCGTCCCCTGCAAGATCCCCCTGCCCCTCCCTGCTGCCCAAGGCATGGAATGGAGGATATATACGGGCCCCAGCCCCGGAGAGTGTAGATAGTGCTAACATAGACATTAAATAGTACCCCTTGTGCACAGACACACGGACACACACACACGTTCCCCTCGTCCCTGCAGGGTGGGAAGGACAAGCTCCTCCGCATCCACGGCCGGCACAGACACGGCAGAGCGGCCAGCAGGTGACCAGCGAGGTGTCCAAGGGCTGGCTGGATCCCACTCTCCTCCAGCCTCCCCTGCAAGCACCAGCCAGCCCCGCCAGGAACTGGGATGTGGTGGAGGGCCACCAGCTCACAGCTTGTCCTCACAGGGACGGGGACAGCCCGACACACACACACACACACACACACACACACGGACAACACGGACAGGCGGGAGCAGGGCCTGCCTCCGGCTCCCGGCTGCCCCGCTCCGGCACCTCCGGCACGCGGCGCCCACCCGACCCCACAACACAACCCTGTTCTAGAATTAAAGCTGCTGCCTCTTGAAGGAACCCCCAGGCCCTTCCCTTCCTGTCCCTTCCCTCTCCTCTTGCCCGGGGCCAGGATCACACATCAGTCATCTCATCCTCCAGCTCGGCATCGTCCGTCTCTCCTTCGCCCTCCTCCTCTTCGTCCGACGTCACGTCGGCGTCGTCGGCTTGCGCGAGGCACTTGGGACACGAGCAGGTAAACAAGTAGTTCTCCCTGCAAGGTGGGCAGGCAGGAGGAGACACAGGGATGGTGTTGAGACAGGTACAATCCCACACTGCTGCTGGACAGGGGGTTGGGAAGAGAACAGCCAGGAAGGGGCTAAATGTGTCAAACCCAGAGGAATTTGGAGGTTCCATCCTGCTGGCTCAGGACAAGGGTGATGGGACATGGGGACAGTGACCACCAGCAGGAACCTCTACCCTTGAGGGGCAGAGAAGGAAAAGGAAGGGTCTGGTCTGCAGGAGTGAGCTGCAGAGCAGTGCAAGCCTGCAGGGAGAGGGGCGACCCCAAAGCCTTGGTCCCCAAGGCTACAACACTTCACAAGGAGCTCGAAGCACCACGTGCTGCACACACCCCTTGCCATGAGCCCACTGAAGTTCACAGCCAGTGCACAGCCACACCCCAAGGCACACACAGCCCCGGGGTGGGGATGCTGCCCTGATGGACTGTTTGGGGTGTAAAGGGGTGTGAGCTCCCCCCAGTACCTCCAGGCAGCCCCTACCTGAGTATCTTGTTGCGGCTGTGTCTGCTCCGCTCCCTCTGACAGCAATCTAAGTAACTGATGCAGATTTCCTGTGAGCAAACAAACGGGCTGGGCTCAGAACCGCTCCCCATGATCCCAAAGCAGCAGGATTTGTCCCAGTCCCTCTCAGAGTCAGGCAGAAACATGGGGTCTGGCAGCCCCTACATGGGATGGGGATTGAATTCCTCTGCCAGGATGACACTGGACAGAGGAGATATTGGGGCTGGGGTCCATGGAGGATGGAGGGGACACAGGGATGATGCCACGGTGTGATGTCACCTCAGGTCCACCCAGGCCCTGCTGTCTCACCTCTCCTGCTTCGATGTCCTCCAGAGCAGTGAGATGCAGGAGGAAGTTGTTTTCTGGGAAGGATGTCTCGGCATTGGGGATGCAGCTGTGGTTACCTACGGGCAATACAATCTCTTTGCTAAATGCCTAAGTGGCTCCTGGAACCCACATCACATCTGAGCGCATCCAAGGCAGGACTGGCCACTCCACAGCTGGGCAAGGTGCCAGGGGACACAGGGAGCAGCACCCATCACGTCCACCCCATCCCATCCCACAGATGGGAAGCACAAACCCCTTTCTCCAGAGGCCGTTACGAAGAGGTGAGCCAGCCTAGCTCGGGACATTTCCCTCCTCTGGATTTCCTCCCAGTCCTTGTGTTACTTACAGCAGCTCTGCAGCACGTAGAGCCCCGATCCCTCGCAGTTGAGGAACTCTCCCGACTCTGCAGCACAGAGAGGGAGGTTAGAGCTTTGCAGGGTCCATTCCAGCCCTTCCACACACGAGCACGAAGGCATGTCCATCAGCACGGAACACCCACAGCCAGCACTGCTTTGGGGCCGGCTGCTGGAGGGTGATTTCCCAAGAGCCTTTCCCTCCCACTGCGAGGGGATGGAGGACAAAGATTCACATCCCGAGGCTCCCTGTCCGGCCCCTGCACTCCCCCAGAGCCTCACCCTTCTCGATGTCCTTGTAGAGCTGGTCGATGAAGGCGTCCAGCTCCTCCCGCTGCAGCATGGGCAGATCCAGCGCATCGCATGCATGCACCCACTGGCTCAGGGAGCTGGGGGGAAACAGGGACACTGTCACAGTCCCACAGAGCTGTGGGGAGCAGTGGGACACTGTCACAGTCCCACAGAGCTGTGGGGAGCAGGGGGACACTGTCACAGTCCCACAGTGGTGTCAGGGAGCAGGGGGACACTGTCACAGTCCCACAGAGCTGTGGAGAGCAGGGGGACACTGTCACAGTCCCACAGTGGTGTCAGGGAGCAGGGGGACACTGTCACAGTCCCACAGAGCTGTGGGGAGCAGGGGGACACTGTCACAGTCCCACAGTGGTGTCAGGGAGCAGTGGGACACTGTCACAGTCCCACAGTGCTGTCAGCACATGGTGGGACCTCGCAGAGGGGATCCAAGGTGGCTCTGAGCAGCCAAGGTCTGGCAGAGGGATGTGAAAGGGATGGACACAGCCAGGATGAAGTTTTTAAGTCTCTCTCTCCTTTCCCCTCTCTTAAACCCAGCCACTGACATTCCACATCTCCACTGCCCTGCAAGGAGCTCCCACAAAGCCCCATTACCTGGTTCCTATGCCTTGGCCATTGGTCCCGACGAGGGCAAAGAGGGATCGAAAGCCTTCTGGAGTGAACCACTGCAGAAGGGAGAGGACAAAGGAACTGAGTCCAGGCCAGCCTGCAGGAGCACCTCGCTCTGCAATGCCTCAAATGCCACAGGGAGCTTTGGGGGAAGCACAGAACGAGCAGAGTCCCAGGGGAAGCCGTGGCCAATGCTCCTGGGCTATTTGGGAGGCAGATGCACTCACCCTGCTGAGATACTCGTCATACAGGGCTTCGGTGAAGAGCAAGCGCAGCAGCTCCAGCTGGCCCTGGCAGGACACGGCAGCACGGTCAGGGTGGGAGGTGCTGAGGGTGTCAGCCCCAGGCTGAGGCTGAGCCCAGCACAGGCCAGAGGCTCCGGACGGACTCGGGCTCCCCGGCCTGCCCTGCACGGCTGGAGGCTGCTGCCCTCACAGCCGTGAAATCCACCCATTTCAGCAGCAAAAGCCACCTACTCAGCAGCTAAATATCACGCTGTCCCAGCCCACTGCAGGAACATCTCCCCCACAGGAAGGAGCAGCACCTCCCATGGGAGCAGCACAAGGCCAAAACCCTCTCAGCAGCCCACTTCCTCACGGGCAGGGCCCTCCCTCTAAGCCTGGAATTTCCAGTGTTTCCCATCCCCGCTGCAATGAGGCTTCTGCACCTGTGGGCTCGCAGACACAGGCAGGAGAAGGAAGGCTCGAGGATTCAAGAGCTGCTGGGTCTTACCTTAAATTTGTCCCCCAGCAGCTTGTGCACAATCTCCTCTTCTTCATTTGCTGTCTTGCTGCAGAACTGGGAGAAGGCCTTGATCCACCACTCCTTGTCTTTAGCCTGACAAAAGAATCGGGCAGAGGCATTGCACCAGCACTGCTTTCCTCCCCAGCCCCTAAAGGGGGAAGATTGTCAGAATAAATGCTAAGAAAGCCAGGCCAAGGAAACACAGCCTTGGGAATGACTTCCACAATGGGATAACAAAACCACCCACTGTACCTGTTTGATGGTGGCAACCATCCTGGCCATCAGCATGATGCTGGAAGTCTCTGGGGGATAATGCATGTTTCTGTGGGATTAGGATGGAGAAGAGACGAGCAGGTCAGGGCTGGCAGGGGAATGAAGAGCTGGAAGGAGGCAGGGGCAGCTGCCATACGTGTGGTCAGGCCTGCACTGACCCATCACACCAAAGTGGTCAGTGCAGCATCGCTGGGTGGGGATCCAGCGGAGAGAAACCTGCGCCCACCTTCCTGCTCCAGCCATACAAACAATCCCCTTCCATCCTGTCCACTCAGCTGGGGTTTGGGACAAGATTGGGTCAGGGATTTGGGCAGCTGCTTAGCCCCTCTGGGACTACTTTTTTTGAAAGCAGGGACAGAAATTTATGGACCCACGGGTTGTTACACGGAGGATCTCCCAGAGGGTGGAGATCTGCAGGAGCACCATGAAACTGCAGGAGTGAGGGATGTGCAGCTCAGTGCTTTGTAGCTCTTGACCGGGAGAAAAATTAGGAGTGCTCAGCTGCATGTCCAAACCCTTGGGCTGCCAACACCACGTCACCCAACCAGGAGGGAGAGCCTGGCAGTATCCCACGGCCATCCCCACCCTCCGGCCACCTCGTGGAGGGATGCAAAGCAAGGAGCTGGCCCAGGAGAGCCACCTCCCCTGCCTGTGGAGCAGCAGGCAGGTCAGGCCCTACCTCCATGCCTCCTGCAGCTTGTTGAGGGGGTGCGTGGGGTCGTCCCGGGACGGGCCGAGGCAGAGGACCTGGTGGTACTGCTCCAGAGCTGCCTGCCTGCATTCTGCACTGCAGTACGTCACCTAGAGCGAGGGACAGCGCTGGCATTGGCTATGGCAGCAGGAAAAGGGGCTCCCAGATCCAGCTGAGCCAGCTGTGCCCCCTCCCTGACCAGCAGAGCCCCGGCTCTTTACCCCATAGCATGGAAAGGCAGACAGCACAAGAGCCTGGCTGGACGGAAAGGACTCAACGATCCCAAGAAGACCACGGCCGCTCCAGGCAGCCCCGTACCTGGCAGCGGGGACACTGCTGGTGCAGGTCCTTCCGGATGCTGCACTGCTCGGGGTGAGGCAGCACCAGAGAGCTCTTCCCCAGCAGGCGCTGCGCGTTCTCCTCCGCCGTCTCCAGCGCCCGCAGGCAGTGATCACAGGCTGTGGGGAGACAGGAAGGAAGGAAGGAGGGAAGGAAGGATGGATGGATGGATGGATGGATGGATGGATGGATGGATGGATGGATGGATGGATGGACGGACACACACCACAGGAAAGCCTTCGGAAAATAAAGGGACCAGAACTCAGGGCAAGCCAACACGACCGGCACCAACATCAGAGAAGAACAAGGGGTTGGGGCTTGGAGCAGCCTGGGCTAGGGCAAGGTGTCCCTGCCCACGGCAGGGGTGGAATATGATCTTTAAGGTCCCTTCCAAGCCAACCCATTCCAATTTTCTATGGTGGCACCTGGTGCATTCCTCCAGAGCTGGCGGAAGTCACCATCCCTGAGATGACACCTGAACTTGTCAACAGTTTAGTGCGGAGGCAGAAAAGGCAGCAGGACCACCTCAATAAAGGTGCTAAGACGAGCCCAAACCCGTCCCTTGGCACCGGGCAGCTCCTCTGGGTCCCGCGGTCACCTCACCGGGACAGGTGACAGGGATGGGGACGTGCCCCCACGCCAGCCGCTCACCTCGGTAGTTGTACAGGGCATTCCAGAGGAACTGGGATGACACCACCGGCCTCTCCACGAACACTGTTTCCCCTTTGCGGATGTTTTTGGTGGCGAACAAGCCCTTTCCCTGCCGAGGGACAACCGCGGGTCAGGGACGCGCCCGAAGCCGAGTCATACCCGGAGGCTGAGGGAACCCCTCCATCCCGCGGGGACCCTGGGGGCTTCTCTCCCCCTGCCCCCCAGGCTGGGCGGGAAGGGAGGGACCCTCACGGAGGGGAGACCGCGCGCTGCTCACCTTGGCGCTGCTGATGAACCGCGCCTCCGCCGCAGCCCCGGCGTGTCCCCCCGCCGCGGCCGCCATCTTCGGGCGGCGCCTTCCCCGCCCTGACCCGCCGGGCAGCGCCTCTTCCTCTTCCTCCTCCTCCTCCTCTTCCTCCTCCTCCTCCCCCGCCCCCTGCGCCCCTCAGGGCCCCGCGCTCGCCATCGCCCCCCTCAGCCCCGGGGCGCGCGGGGGCCGGCGGCCATCTTGCCCCCCCCCTTCCACAGCCCCTGCCCGCGTCTGAAAACACCGCCAAAACACCCCAAAACGGGCCCGGGGCACTCGCACTGCCACCCCAAATCGTACAGGAGTTTGCTGTCTCTCCCCTGTTAATTATTATTATTTAATGGTAGAGGAATAGCCGTCACAGCCCTGTCAGGCGGGAACACAAGTTGCCCCCTCACTTGAGGTCTCCCCTCGTGGAGAGCGGAGGCATCGCCCGCTGCCCTGCGCACCCAAAACTGGCCCGACTTTCCCAAAAAAACCCTTCAAAACACGCTACTGTGGCCACTCTGCCCTCGCTGCCTCCTGCCTGGGGGGTCTGCAAAGCCATAAAGCCCACGGAAATGCGTGCTTGGTTGTATTTACTAATTCCCAGCGCTGAGGCTGAGCCCCTCGCTGACCAGGCGGCGGGAGCAGGACTGGGAATTTGGGACGGCTCTGTGTTCGGGGCTGTGGGGAGTGATCTGGTGTCACTACGTGTCACTAGATGTCACTGTCGGCTCGTGGCGGGGACACGACACCGGGTGAGAAGGCTGAGGCTGCCAGCTCCGTGCCCGGGACAGCAGCTGGAGCACGGCCGCAGGGCTGGACACCGATCCACAGCGTGGCCGCAGGGCCGGACACTGCTCCGGCCACCCGGCCGGGTGACAAGGGACAAACGGGCTGCCAGGGCCGCGTTCCCCGGCCGTGCTGTGGGATCCAGCCCCGGTGGAGCCAGCGCAGGCTGTGCTCCATCACACCGTGCCCGTGGCAGGGGCTACAAGGACAAGGCACAGGTGGGGCAATGCTGCCGTGACTCCTGTTCCCCTTACATCCTCAGAGATTCACGGAATATTTATGTGGGAAAAGCCCTCTAAGACTAACGAGTCCAATGTTCCCTGGCACTGCCAAGGCCACTACTGAGCCATGTGCCAAGTGCCACATCCACACAGCTTTTAAATCGCCCCAGGGATGGGGACTCCACCCCGCCCTGGGCAGCTGTGCCAGGGGGCTGGACAGCTCTTCCTGTGAATGAATTTTCCCCATTATCCAATATAAACTTCCCCTGTCACAACCTGAGGCCGTTTCCTCAGTGATTTCTTCACGGAAACCGTGGCCAGGCCTTGGCAGGGGCTGCCCAGGGAGGTTTGGAGCCCCGATCCCTGGAGGTGTCCAGGGAAAGGTTGGACATGGCACTCAGTGCTCTGGGCTGGGGACAAGGCGGGGATCGGGCACAGCTTGGACTCGACCTCGGAGGGATTTTCCAGCCTCAGTGATTCTGATTCCTCTCCTCCTGTCCCTGGTCCCTGGCAGCAGAGCCCGACCCCCCCGGCTGCCCCCTCCTGTCAGGGACTTGTGCAGAGCCACAAGGGCCCCCCTGAGCCTCCTTTGCTCCAGGCTGAGCCCCTTTCCCAGCTCCCTCAGGAATTCTCCAGCCCCTTCCCAGCCCTGTTCCCTTCCCTGGACTCGCTCCAGCCCCTCAGGCTGGCAGAGCAGGAGCTGCAGAGAGGGTTTGGCCACATCCACCTGCAGACACAGGTCCCTGTTCTTCAGGAGCCTGAGCACCCCATACTCACCAGGCATGACCTCTCTTTATGAAAATGTAGTTTTATCTCTGCAAGAACCAGCCCAGATATAGTAACTCCCTTCATCTACTTTGATATAGGGTCATCAATCAACTAAAAAAAAGGTTTTTAGTATATATTTTGTCAAAAACAGTTTATTAAGAAAAAACCCTCAAACTCTTTTGAGAAGGATGAAAATACATTTGGTTTAATTTTTTTGTTACTAATTTCAATTGAAAATTAAAGCAAGTACTTGGAAGTTTTTCCTTCTGTTTTTTTTTTTTTGACACTCATTCCATCTCTCTTTTTAAAATTAACTCGATTTTTATCAAGAGACAAAGCAAATAAATAAGTGACATTTATTAAGGCAAAAAAAAAAGATATTTCTATAAATAACAATATAAGTGTTCTAGGTCAGAAAGAGACAGAATAAATTATCCTGAGCTGACGGGCCGTGGTGGTTGCTACCCTGGGCAGCCTAGGAAGGCAAGGTGACAGCCTGAGTCCTTAGCCCTGACCCCCAAAGCCCTCCCACCCCCAGAAATCCAGCTGGTAACTGCATCGGACCATTACAGATGTGCTGCGCGCGCTCCAGGTGCTGCGTCCCAGGGCACCTGCACGGATAATGAGGAGAGAACCGAGCAGCTGCCGTCTGGCCAGAATGGCACATCTGGACGTGGGGCAGGGGGTCGTCTGAAGCAGCAGAGGTGTTGGGAGGCTGGTTTTTACAGCAGCCTCCCTCCCTGCACCTCGGCCAGCCCGGGGCCTGGTCCTGCAGCAGCAGCACACACACCTCGGGCAAGGATGGCAGTGCCAGGGGACAGAGACCACCGGGCTCTGAATCCACGTTTGGAAGCCGTAAAAAAGGCACAGATAGACCAAGGCACTGAGGAGAAGAGGCACTTCTGCTCCAGGGCAGGATCAGGCCCTGCTCATCGCATTGCAGGAGCAACGAGTCTGTGCTTGGGAGCAAAGGGCTTCCCAGTCTGGGGGGGTTTTGGTTGTGATTGGTCTGAGCATCAAACATGGGAGTGAAGTTAAGAAGGAAAAGCAATCAGGGAGATTCTCCTCACTCCTTGGAGCACACTGCCACACATAACATACGTGACCCTGGTTTTAAATGCCCATGTGCTCACAGCCATCCGAGAGAGCATCCAGTTGTCTGCCCAGCACCAGAGACTCTCTGATTGTCACCCCAACATCAAAGTCACCCTCTGATTGTCACCCCAACACCAGAGACACTCTCTGATTGTCACCCCAGCACCAGAGACACTCTCTGATTGTCACCCCAGCCTCTCTGCTGGAAATTTTTTGTATGTCTTGGTGCTTCAAGAGCAAACAGGAGATCACCTGCCATCAAGTGATGAAGCCCCAGGAGCTACAGCACAGGGCTACCGAACAGCAGCCAAAGAAATTCGGGGGGGTCCTTCCAGCCGGCTGCGGTTTAGTCCTGTAGCTCCAGCTCTCAGATCAGTCTCGCTTGGACCAAAGCAGCACAGACACATCCCCAGGCATCAGAAACCAGCCCAGTCTCCTCGGCTGTTTAAAGCTCCACGTCCACGGTGTCCTCCTCGTGGTCCTTGCTGTCCGTGGAGTCGGCGCTGGCAGGCTGGATCACCCCAAACTGCGACAGCTTCGCCGCCTTCTGCTCCATGCTCTGCTTCCTCCACTTGATCCTCCGGTTCTGGAACCAGACTTTCACCTGGATGAGAAAGGCACAACAGCTTAATCCAAGGGCTCCGGGAGCCCTTTTCCGATACCATGTGCTTCCAAGGTGGATAGCCCCAAAAAGCAGAGTTCCTGAAAATGGAGACATGCATTATTCCCTCAGGGAACAGTGAATGAGAACAGGAGGAGGTGAAACTACAGAGGGCAGAGCAGTGATGGGAAAGGATCAGGCAAGAGGGGGAACTGCACTGAGAAGGTTCTGGGCAGGGAAGAGAAGGAAGCCGCTCCAAGGAGCCCCTGAACCCATCCCCAGGACTGCAGCTGCCAGAGGACATGATGAGACCCCTGATAATTATCCCTTGTCCCCCCAGAACTGGCCTTGCTTTGCCCTCCCTTTTCTCAGCTGAATTTAGATCCCACTACGGAGGATCACCCGGCTCCTTCTTTCCACACTAAACAAGCAGTTTACTGTGGGAGGAACAGGAACTCCTTGGGAAGAGCAAGGAAATAATTATATCCAGTGTCATAAAAGGACCCTTGAAACACAGTCTCCAGAGGATCGTAACAATGCAGACACATCAACCAACCCAGCTCGAACTCTAAAGCACAGCAGGGCTCTGCTCCTGAATGCTTTTTGTTCTACTTCATGGATTCAGAAATCTCATCCAGAAACCATCCAAACTCCAGGCACATCTCTTCAATGTCATCTGGCAGCAGGGTGTCCCACGGGTCGCTTTGCACCGTGTCCTCCCCTCCCACCGTGCTTCCCAGCAGGAACACCACCACAGAGCAGCCCCAGGACCAGTTCACCAGCCCAGCTCCCACACCCCTCACCTGAGTCTCTGTGAGATGCAGAGTTGCAGCCAGGTCCACCCTCTCCGTGCCCACCATGTACTGCTGCTTGAGGAACTCCTGCTCCAGCCGCTCCAGCTGCTCTGGTTTGAAGACCGTGCGGACTCTCTTCATCTTGCAGGGCCCCCCTGACCTCCAAGGCCCAGCGGGGCCCAGCGCGTTGGTCCTGACACAGTGAGACAACTCCAGACCTGCGAGAAAGCAGCAAAAACTGAAGGGCTCTGCACTAAAGGAGCTGGGAGAAAGCAGCAAAACCAGCAGGGATGTCCCTTCCCTGTCCCTGCCTACATAATCTCATCTAGGCTCCCTTTCCCGTGAAAAGCTGGAGCAGATCTTTTGAGGGCCTGTCCTACGGTTTTACCCTCAGGGTGCACCAAGGACAGTGCTGGACATGCCGCCAGACGCAAAGAAATCAGCACTCAGTGAGCGGGGCAGGATTTGTCCTCTGCCTGCTCAGGATCTTTGTAACAGCATAATAAATTGCATCAAGAGCTGCAGAACACAAAAATCACATCTCTGTCTCAAGAAGCCCCGAATCACAAACGCTCAAAGTTTGGGGGAATTTACCCCAGACTGGCCCCTGATTTAACCCTTCCCTTGGCACACGGGCTCAGTGTCCAGGATCCAGCTCTCATGCGGGACCACACCCTGCACCTCTGTTCCGATAAAGTTCCCAGGGTGCCGAGGATTTAGCAGGACTAACAAGTGTATCTGGCCTCTGTCTCCTCTCCAGCTGTGGCCTGAGGATAACCGCAATTAGCATAAATTAACACACAATCCAACACCAGCACTGCCGCGGCACCAGCTGGCACCTGACTAAGAGCAGTGGCGTCTCCCCTCCCTCAGTCCCTCATCCTCCCTGATGCGGGCCATGTCCCTGCACTGCAGAGGGGCTGGTCCTTGAAAATCCCTTCCAAGCCCAGCCATTCTGTGATTCCATGCCCAGTGATTGCACTGGAGAACTCCTCCAGGGCTCGCAGCACAGCCTGAAGGGTTTGGGAGCCAGGGAAGGCCAGCACTGATGGCACCACAGATTCACTTTAAGATAATCCACTGATAACAACCAATGGGATTTTCCGTGTGGAAAGCACCGACTGCACTGGCAGGACCAGGCCATCAGTGCTTCCCATCTCTGCTGTTCCAAAATATTGTGGCAAGCCAGGTTTCTCTAACTTTTATGGAAATACTGCACATAATGATCCCTATTCACACCTGCTACTTATCTCTCCTTTAATGACTGATGTTGTCACGTTCTCCAGGCACAAACCTGCACCTTGACCTACTTATTTTCATTAATTGGGTGTAAGTTCTGCCTGTGTTTAAGGATTTGTGGGATGGAGACCTGACAGCTTAACAGCCGTAATTGCACTTAAAACTATTTTCATCATTAAAATCATTTCACCCATCACTTTTTGTTTCTATTTTAACACTGGGATAATAGCAAGTGTAATTTCCAACATGAAGTGCTGAGTGGAAATAGCTCTGCGAATTGTTTAACTGTGTTTTCATACCTGTAGGTTTGATATAATACAAAGATTAACACAGTTCTGCAGATGCCGTCTCGTGAAAGAAATAATATAGAAAATAGTTGTGCTAAGTACTTAATAAAAGATCAGCAAATACTGTCGGTATCTGAATATTGTACCATCAGGGTCAAATCTGGAGTTTCTTATACACATGGAATGTCGGCCTGGCTGCAGGTTTTGCCTGGACAACAGCAAGATCACACTCTGAATGCTAAAAAGGAATACTTCATTTCAAGAAAAATACTCTGAAAGAGATATTTTGTTAAAATCAGTTGGTTGTTGTCCTTATAAACTTACAGTGAAAATAGAAGCTGATGGATCAGGCAGTATCATACATCACCACGCTGTAAATTTTACCCACAGATCAAAAAAAACCGTTTTTCCTTAGATGCTTCTGCATTAAAAATATGAAGTTTTGAGAGCCAGGTGCCACAAAACACTTGGCAGTTTCACTTCTGTGAGTGAAAAATTGCAGAGAAAGGAAAATTAGAGAGGGATCAGGGCAAATTTTGGAGAGAGGGACCCACACAGCAGCAGAAGTGGAGAAATTAATTTTGGGAGTGAGGCTTTGGGAAATGACAGCAGGTTTTTGATTAAAAGTCTGGCAGTGAAGAGCCTTCCTGATGTACGAAAGGAGCAATTAATGCCAGTGTGTGTAAAGTCGGCCGTAAAATCTCATGGAATCACTGAGTGCCTTGGGTTGGAAGGGTCCTTAAGGATCACCCAGTTCCAGCCTCTGACACCTTCCACCAGCCCAGGCGCTGGAACACTCTTTTTAGCTGTCACTTTACTATTAAATCTATTCCAAGTTTTTGTCTCCGTCTCAAGTGCAAACAGCGAGTCTGGATATTCTGCACCACTTTCTGGACTGGGGATTGAATGATGGATTGGTAAAATCCCGTAGCGTCTTTAGGAATCAAGCACAGGCCCTTTATCAAAGTGTTCAGAGACATTAGGTCTCTGTGTTAGAAACTGTCTCGCAACATAAAAAAAACCCCAAATAAACAAAAAAAAACCTCAGAACGTTCTTTTTTGGTCCCGCTATATCGATCACTTACAGAGGGGAAAATTACAGAGGGAAAAAGAACTAAGGAAAGTTTTCCCTCACCATGTCCCACAGCCGCAGCCCAGCGCTTCAGCTCGGGGCTGCTCCAGAGGCTGCGGGAAGGAAAGCACCCGGGCAGCGGGGGGAACGCGCTCTGGGGCGCCCCCGACCCCGTCACTGCCCGGCGGGCGGGTCCCGCAGCCCTCCCCGTGCGCCGCACCCCCGCTCCGCGCCCGGCC
>VWZW01003198.1:5648-19334 GCA_013397115.1 Edolisoma coerulescens
GTAGGGGACCAGGCACAGGGTGTAGAACCAGGAGAATGGAGCTATATTCCCAGACCATCCATGCTCTGTGCTGGGCAAATCAGCACATTGAGGTAGCTGAGTTGTCACGGACAGTGTGGAATTTTTTAGCTGCTTTTTTGGAGAGCGCTCTGAGAGCTTCTGTGGGAAGGATTGCAGGAGGTGGCACAGCATGAAAGGTTAACTTGGCTATGTCTGGCTTTGATTTTTTTACAGAGAGGGCAAAGTGCATTTCTTTTGAGGAGGGTAAGTTCAGAAATGTTAAAAATTCAAGTGTTAAAAATGGAAATCTTAAGCGCTCCGGAGGACGTAGAGCTAATACAATGGCAGCACCTCAAGAGCTCAGGTTGTGTCAACATCCCACCCTGGGACCTCTGTTTTCCACAGTGCCAATTTTTGAGTAAATTTGAGGTGTCCTCCATGGGTGGGTGTTCACACTCCAAGTTAAGAAAGCCATTTGTACCTTTATTCCAGAAAAACAATGTCTGTGCGCCTGAGCTCATCGGGAAGAACAGAAGCACCCCAAGCTTTCACTGAGGCCTGCAAATATTTCTCCCTCTTTCCCCCTGTCCAAGAGACGGGTGAGGCGCAGTTTGATTCTTCTGAACAAACTGGAATAGCCTTTCCTGTGACCATACAGGGGGGTGGCACAGCTTTCAGTCCTGCTGCTCTAAATGCTGCAAGTTTGTGTGCAGACAAGGCCCAGGAGAGTTATGGTGGAGCTATTAGGAGGGGAAGTGATTTTTTTCTTAGACTGATTAAAATTCTTTGGGCTTTCTGTTTGTTTGTTTTTAAACACTTATTTAGCTTTTAATTAACATTTAAGAGAAGGGAAGCTGGTTAAATATTCAATACCTCCTCCCTTTCAATTAAGGTAGAACAGTACACAATGCGTGATGAGGCCTCTGGGAAGTGTGGAAAAACGGAGAAGAGCAGGCTCCTGATTATCATTTTCAGGGGGACAGGAAAGGTGAAACCCATCTGATTATTATTGCCGTTAACAATAATAATAATGTCGAGACTATTTTTTTTTAACATCAGAAAGCAGTTTAGAAATGCAATTATTCTTTGAAACCGGTTATCCTGGCTTTTGCCTTTAAATACCTCCATTTTTCCAGTCCCATTCTTTACTTATTTCAAGTGCAAGCATGGAGGATTTTCTAATAGGCCTTTTCAATAGCTTAGTAGGGAGGCTGCAGATGCTGGGGAAGTTATTCTTCATGCTACATGCCCTTATTTTCATATTGATGCAGTTCTTTCTGTCCCAGTGAGTCAGCAACCTCAAACCATACGACCCTGGGAGCTCAACCGAGCAAGTGGGAAAGAGCTGTATCGTCACCATACTCTAGTCTCTTCCCCTTTCCCTTCCTCCTCCTTGAAAAATCCAGTTACTTTATGTCTGTGAGCCTGTTATCCCTCAAAATTCCATGTAAAACACACAGAAAAGGATGCCTCAATAGAAGAAATGGATTGGGAATATGCTAGTATTTGTAATTCAACAAATTCACCCTTCTTAAACCTAAATTCCTCCCTTTTGATTTAGTGCACCCTAATTTACCTAACAAAATATTTTGTTTTGTTAGCCATCCAGTTTAGAAAAGAATTATGCTAGCTAAAAAAAACCAAACAGCAAACCCATTTTTCATTGTGGAAACTCCTCAAACCACTGCCCAAAAGGTGACATATTTTTAAGCTCTCTATATCTTCTACTGTGGTGAGACAACTTACCTGCAGAAAATACTTTGTTTTTACCAAATATACCACAAAAATAATTTTTTTTTTTAAAATCACCACGTTACATAAACAAGTTTTAAAAATGGAATTGCTGGCACCAGATACTAGTTGTGTAAATCTATATACCTGAATGAGTCGTTGCTTTTTGGCTTTTTTTTTTAAGGAATGAAGAGAGAGGAGATGCTAAAATGCAGAGCTATTGGATAGGTTTCATATGCCATAACTTCAAGGTTTACTGGATATAGGATTGCATCGATTTTTAAAAGTAGAAACAAATGTTTTGCAAAAAGATTTCTGACTGCATCTATTACAAGACTTTCCAATTCAACTTTAAAATTAGCCTATTGTGGTGACACAATAATTTTTAAAGTAATTGTTGTCTGTTGTGTGATGACCTATTCAGTGCTACAGATTTTTATTTTAAAAAAAGCAAAACCAAATGAAACATCAAAACCCAAGATATTTTCTCTGTGATCCTCTCTTCCAACTACATAAACACATGAATAAATTTATATCTATGTCTCTTGTGATTACTTACCAGTAGAGTTAATGATGTGTATTTACTGGCTGGACTAAAATAAGAATTAATCCAATTAGTTCAATAGTTGGTTATTTACCAAATATTTTCTTTATTATTGAGAGTCCATTTCTACTTCAGCTGTAAATAACAGAAAATCTCACATCAATTTCAGCTAAAGCGGTATTTTATTATTTTAAAAAAAGTTTTTCATAGCTTTTTATAGAAACAATTCATCGAAGACACAGGAAAAATTTTGCAGTTGCAGAGGACAATGAAAGTAACACCTTTTGTCAGAAGGTTCAGTTTTTAAGTCAAACTGCCATTCAGGTGAACTTCACAACACGTGATTTTTTTTTTTACTTTAATTTAATTTTTAGACAAAAAAGGCTGAAGGATGTAGCACGCATGTGTCTGAAAATAGCCAAATTCTGTTACATAGAGAATTCTGTACTAAAATATGAATGAAAGTTGATGTGAGCAACCTAAGACAGGAGTCCCTCAATTGGCTGACCCCGGAGCTGTATCCTTTAGATGCAAATTCCACTAATGTCAATTTTATCTCAGCTGGATATAAATTATATCCAGTTGCAACACACCCATGCCATGGAGCTCTGGAAGATGATAAAGCTGAAGAGCTGATGAAGGCAAAAAGGCATTCTTCCTGTGGATTTTGGAACAGGGTCCTGCCCAGATGGAGAGCACGGGCTTCCTGTTGAAAAGAGATGAGACTGTAGAGAAGGATCTTCCCCTTTCTCTGCCTGCTCCCAGTTATTCTTATCCTTGATAAGATCATCTTCAAGAGGGGTTAGAGGGAAAGGAGGAATCAGCTCAGCAAGAAGAGTATTGAGGAGACATCAGCTATTGTCTGCAAGAGGCCATGCTGTAGGCAGATACTTCACTGAACTAGAAGAAAATATGAATTTGCAAATATTTGTGCTATACACCCAGAAATTTGTAGATAAAGCTCGATCTTACTCTTTTAAAATATTTTTCCCCCTTATTTTTCCTCTCCAGATTCTCTGAGGCCTATGTGTAGTAAGGACAACACTGACAAAAAGCACTATCAGTAAATCAATAACTTTTTTTTCTTTCTCTTTTTTAAGGAGAACACGCGCGAGAAACCAATTCACCTCATTCTCTGAAGAAGGATGTGGAAAATATGGGGAAAGGTAAAATAAATAAGGGCCTCTTACATTATAAAACTGCTCTTTGTTTTAATAGAATATGAGGATAATAGGGGGCACTTTTGTTCTGCACCATATTTTAAGCTTGTCAAGTAACATATGAATAATATATGGACCTTTGGGTGGATATAATTGAGATTAATGCATATATATCAATCAATACATGACACTGTAATATAATACTTTAAAATAATATATTACATTGATTTATATTCATGGCTTTCTGCACAAAATCTATGGTAGGTCTATGCAACACTTTTTTTTTTTTTAATAAGCGCTAAAATATTTTGTCTTAGAGTAATGAATTGCTCTGCAACTGTTCTTTCAAGAACTATTTATACAGATTATCAAAACCACTTTTTCTCTTTGTTAGAGGAACTCCAGAAGGTTTTGTTTGAGCAGATCGACCTACGGAGGAGGCTGGAACAGGAATTCCAGGTGTTGAAAGGAAACGCGTCTTTCCCAGTCTTCAGTAAGACACAAAATCTGTGGTTTTGGTGTTGTGTGTGCGTGTGGTTGGTTGTTGTCAGGCTGATAAAATGAGAGAGGTTCTCAGTTGTGCTGCCATGATCTTGGGCTTAGTTCTGCTGAGGCCAGGTTGGACAGGGCTTGGAGCAAGCTGGGATAGCAGGAGGTGTCCCTGGGGTTGGAATGAGGTGATTTTTAAGGTCACTTCCAACCCAAACCACTCCGTGATTCTATGTTGATGTTTCTACTGTGGCTTTGCAGCTGCCAAAGCAGGTCTTTTGTAGGGAAAATACAAAGCTGGATTATTGTTTTGGTGTATATTCTACTAGTTTTGGTAGCATTAAATGCAGTGAGCAGACAGAAACACGTCTGGGGCCTCATGGGGTACGGTGAGGTTGGTGGTCTTAGCCAACACCTCAGGGGCTTTTGAAGGCAAGATACTTGATCCTCATTTTCAGGAGGTTCTTAATCCTCATTTTCGGAAGGTTCTAGCCAATGCTGGAGAATTGATCTGGCCTTTTTAAGGCGCAGAAATACCTGTCTGGATTTTTCCCCTTGAGATGGCGCTTTCACCACAGCTGATGAGCGAGATGCTGCTGTCCAGGAGTGATGGAATGTGTGGGGCACATCCCAAATAAAACAAAATGGGCACTTAGCAGGGCTTTTGTGAAGCTTCCAGAAGGTTGGGCTGACTGTACAGGGATATGGAAAAAGACCCCTTGGCTTGTGCCTTTTGAATGACACTGGAGCAACGGCAGAAAAATTCTTCCAGGAGAAATCCCACCTAGGTCAGGATTATCCCACTGGAAAAGGTGGGAACACAGACAGAATTTTCATATTTTTCCAAGAAAATATGCTCGTCCCCTTTCAGTAGCACCAGATAGGTAAGTTCAGGGAAGCAAGGGAGTGCGAGGACTCTGGGAATGACTCCGTCTTTAGCCCGAATATTGAAAAATGTAGACAGCTCCATAAATAAAGAAGAGTTGCTTGACATGATACAGATATTAATGAAAGGAGCATAACCTCATCCTTCAGAATAAATCCAGTCATCACTTGGGTTTGGGAGTGAGGTAATTTTCAAATAATTCACAGAGATCAAAACGCTGCTGTGTGGTATTGGTGAAATGGCATCTTGGACCTTTGCCATTCAAGTCTCTTATTTATCCTTTTGTTCTTCTACAGTGAAATTAATGCTCTGTCTTTGCCATGTAAATAAACACTGCAATTAAACCACATGAAATACAATTCAAACAAAAGAAAAGAACAAGTACGGCCGACCAAGGAAGTGGTGACTCCTGTATGCTGGCTTGAAAAATATGTGGTTTCAATGTACCACAAAGTAGTGGTCAATTTTCTTCAGGATTAAAATAGAAAACAGATAATGTGCTATAAACAATATCTACAAGTGACCGTAAAGCCTATTTACAGATTTAGATTTACCAAAAAAACCCACCCCTCCTCTGCATGTAATAAAACAAGAAAAAAAGGGTCTTTGTAAAGCAAATTAGTGTAAATCCATGTTAAGAGTGTTTTGTCCTCTAGTGCAGTACGTGTTCTAGCACAAGAGAGGGGGGCTGTTCCAGGCACTTGCTGCTGTGCAGGGCTGTTGGTTTAGGTCAGGTATTAGAAACTCTTTTGCCAGGTTTCCCTAGTTACAACCTACCTCTGGTGTCTTGGGTAGGGAGGAGCCAGGGAGAGAAGTCTTTGGAGACCCAACTAAAGGAAAGTTGAGGTGAAATTTAAATTGTAGTGATGGATTCATTGTGGCTTGGAAATACCTGAGGCTGCAGGAGGGACTGACAAGTAGGCAGGTAACAGGGTTCGTATCCCAGTCAGGCTCCCTGTGGCATCAGCCATGGAGATGGGATCTCTCTGCCAGCCCTAAAGCTGCCGAGGACAAAAACACGTTGCCAGGGTAATTCTCTGATGGTTCTCCCTGTCCTTTGCACTGTTAGGATAAATAAAAAGACTTTGGCTTGTAAGTCTTCTTAGTGATTTTGAAATAAGGGAAAATTCATCCCTGTTTCAGCTGGGAGGAACATGCGCCATGGGGAAGGCAGCACTATTTCTCTCTAGAAAATGCTTCTGTCAGGTTACCTGCAGTTAACTCCAAAGTTACATTTTTTGGGTCCTCCACTTGGAACTGAGCACATTTGGGGCGTAATACCTTCATAGCATCAAGCCACCTCTCACAGCAGGGCTGCGCACTAAATGGTGTTTTGTTTCAGAGTTCTCCTCTCATTTAAATCACTGTTAAATGAGAACTGAGCTTATTTGCAAGCTCTCTTAGCAGTGCTACGCTGCACTCTTCTCTGTGGCTACTTGTACCTGCTTGAAACATGGACTGTGATAATTTACAAGGCAGCAAGACCTTGTCTCTGCTGTATTTTTCACATTGCTGTTGTGCTTGAAAGCTGCAGGTGAAATTTTCCTTTGCCTTTAAGATCCCTCAATGCAGAGAACACTTGAAGAAAATAAAAAGAAAAGATCAGACCACATGAAAAAAACTCAAAGTATTTTCTGTCCTGATAGAAATACAAGCACCTCTGAATGGTGACAGTGTGTTCTCCTGGAGCCTTGCTCTGGTTTGTACCCTCAGTGTTGGCTGCTCCGTGTTTTGTCCGTCTGCATTTTAAACAACGTCGCTATAAAATGGCGGAGACACAGTCTGGGTACTTAAAGTATTTAATTTTGTGTTAAGAAAGCTATTTAAATATTCATATCTTTTCTCCTGGGTACTGCTTATGGCTTTGTCTGCGAGAACTTGGACTCGGATAAATGCCGCCGGAAAAAAACGCTGTCCCTGCCATTAACACCCCATTTCCACTGTGAGCTTGGACATTTGCCGTGCAGGACTGAGCAAGATCCCTGAGCTGTTTGTTTGGAGAGGTGATGAGCTCATGAAGAGGCAGCTGGGAGGAAAGTGATGAGGAAAAAAGGAGAATTTCTCCTTAAAGCCTACTCAGGGTGAAGCTGGAGGACCTCAGTTGAGACTACGAGCTTTTAGTGACCGGGACAGGAGGCAGTTACCTTTTTATACTGCATGGTTTTTTGGGGGGGTGGGGGTGCTAGGAAAAGAGGAGTTGTAAATCTGCTTTATTTTTGTTGGCTTATTTTTTCTGATCAAGTTGGAATAGGGGGAATAGGCTTAAAAGTTTTATGGGAATTTTGTTGAAATCTGAAGAACTTCATTGAGATAATGTCGACATGTCCTTTTCAATGTGGTTGTGCTGGACTTGTGATGGCTTCAGCCTATCAAAACTTCTCACTCTTTGTTTCATTGCTCTTCTCCTGCCTCCTTTCCTTTTAAACAACATTTTAGCTCGTCATTCAGAGAGGACAAAGTTCTTGTGTGAAGAGGGGGACAGAGCTCTGCCCCCTTGTACATTCTTCCTGGATGGGCTTGTTACTCAAATCAAAATGATACTGGTTGGAATGGGTTTTCTTTCCTCTTCCATTTAACAGCCCATCCTTGCACCCAGATCTCCATCAGGCAGCTCTTCAAGTTATTTGGTTCTTGTAAATAGTTTTGTTTATATTTCTCTTTTTCCCACCTTCCAACGGGAATGTTATGGAACACAGAGCATCAGTTAATCTTCTACCAAATGAAGTTTTGTCTGAAATGGTTATTTAGGAGGAAAATCAGGAGAGGAGGACCTACTGGAGCAGGAAGGCTGGCCTGTGCTGTAACCCAGCTGCCCAGGATCTCTCTTTCAAAGACTTTTTCCCTTCCAAATTCCACATCACTGTTTATGGAGCTTTAGTGCTGTTCAAAGCCGTCAGCACAATGCTACAAACTACAAATCAAACCCTGCATCCTTGAACGCTTTCTCCTCTCACATGTTGGACATCGCTGTTGATGTCAACAGATTTATGCCAAAGCAAAGAAGAGCAGTTTTTGCTCTTCTCTTCAGGGCTTGCAGAAGTTTGACTAATGACTGCAGAGCCTTGTCTGTGGAGGAAAATAGCTGGGAATAAATGCTAGCAACACAAACCTAGCATCCCACATTTTCTCATTGGGGAAGTAGCCAAATCTGATTTTTCCACATTTTTTCTGTTGTCAATGGTGTCTCCTATTACATAAGTATTTGTTAGGCGTATGTTTTAATTGAATGATGGTCTTTTGTAATGCTTTGTGGCTCCTCAGTAGTGATTTGGTTTGATTTAGGTTGATTTATGTCAATTCTGCTGAGAGGTCTCTTTTAATTGTTGCACCTACATTTTTGTCCCTCTCGTACAGATAATTTTCAAGATCAGATGAAGCGGGAACTGGCGTACAGAGAAGAAATGGTGCAGCAGCTACAAATCGTAAGTTTCCTTTCTCTGCTGAAAATGTTTTGAGCTGCTGCTTTGTGTTTTTTCAAGCGCACACCTCAAACTTTTCCTTTGTGAGTGATGCAAATGCACAATTACCGAGCTCCTATTGCCTTATACTTAGAGGTAAGCACGCAGTTCTCAGCTGGTTTAGAGCCTAATTACCTGGAGATTTACTTTCATGCAGTAACCAGATGGGTCTTCACGTTTCAACTAAACAAAATGTGTTGACTCAACACAAGAGGTGCTTCTGCAGAGAGGAGCGGGGAGGAGTGAATCAGTAAACCTTAAGCAGTTAAATGTTTCTACCTCGTGTGAGTTGCCAAGAGGTGCATTTCAGCCCTCGGTAGGGAATCTGCTCAATCCCAGCTTCTCACCAGCAAATAAACCTTAGGATGTGCCTTTCTCTCATTTGAGACACTGGAAGAAGTGCTTAACTCAGCAGTAAAGGACCAAGTTGCCAAAACACAGTTCAGTGCAGGCACACGTTGCTGTTGGGTCTCTTGCTTGTTATTTTGGAACCAAGAAGGATTTTGCCTGTGTGTTAGTGCAGCTCTGGATCGTCACATTCAGCTGTGTTGTCTTGAAAAGTTGACGTTCTTAACCCGGTGCAAGCAAAGGGGCTGGAGCATGGGAAGCTGTTCCATGCTCACGTAGTGCTTAGTGTGGTTTCAAGAGCAGGGCATGGTGAGGCTGTCAGCTAATACTTGCTTTGCTGGGGCTTCCTCTGTGATCAGTCTGACATTGCCCAACTGGGGTTTTTTTTTTTGAGGCAAGTTTGCCAAATATCCCCACTTCCCTGAATCAGCCCCATGCTCCACCATCTAAATTTTCCTTCTGCTTGTCACGGGGCCCTGGTGCAGAGAAGGTATTGCCCAGCCTCCTGGTACTGTCATTTTCTAATTGATAGGTTAGGACATAAAAGTAAAGCTGAAGGCCAGGATTGTCAAACTTGTGCTTTGATGCTTAGAGGCATTTAGGACTGGCCTTATTTTTAGAGCTGCTGAACGTCCACGTGCTCCGTTCCTGCTGACTTCAGAGATTTCAATGAGAGATGGAGGGTGTTTGAAAGAGGTTGTTTGTGGAGGAAACTCAAGTCCAGAACATCTCTGGATATTTTTTTGCTGCTGGTCTCCACTCTTTTCATTTAATGTGTCCAGGTGTTACTGTGTTCCTCTTCGTGTCCTGATGCCAGTCAGGAAGTCTGTCTTGACCTGTGAATTTTGTTGTCACAGGAAATTCTAATTAGGATGCTATCCTGAAAAGCACTTCCCCTGCTGCTTTGGACTTGGGACAGGTGACCAGTTGGGTTTCCTGCTGCAAAACACTTTTAAGCTCAAAGTTGATGGGCCCACCCCCAGCCTTTATCTCTTTCATCAGCTGAACTTGGAGGTAACTCTGCCTCCCAGGGAGAGAATGGATCACCTCGGCCATTCACCTTGTGGTCCAGCTGTGAAGCTGTTCCTGGAACTGGATATCTCAGACCTCCAGCAAGCCAGCTGAGGTGGTTTTCCTGATTTTCTTGGGCAGGAAAAGAAATATGATCAAGTAATTCACACCTTTTTCACTTACTGACATGTGCTATGAGCAGACTAAGAGTCACTTAATCATTAAACAGCTGTTTGAATGTACTTACAGAGAATAGTTTCGACATTGAATGTACTTCACCAACAACTCAGGACCTCTTCACTCACTACAGCTGCCTGGATTTAATCATTACTAATAGAAATGCTGTCAAATCACCAGTAAGACTTCATGGTCATAGTTGTGGGGCAGGTCGTGATAAGTGAGAACGATAAAAAGATGTTTGTATGAAAAACTGAAGAGACTGCTGCAAATAACAAGTGTGTTTGCTTAAGATGGGTGCGGAAATCTTCAGAGATGTCTTGGCTGATAACTGAAATGGAGTCAGCACTTTTGAGGTGATAATGCCTGCAGTTGCTTTAATTCATTCATGTGAACGTATCTTGTATGTTTATATCTAGAATTAAGATTAATGAACTGAATGTGGTAATGATAGAACTACTTCGGCCTTCCTGGGTTATGGCATGGATGAATTAAAGCTTTTGGTGCAGAATACACAAGAAGGGTGTCTGCTTTTGATTCTTTGTTTGGCTGCTGTTGTTTTGTTTTTAACAGGGGCAGGTTAGTCTTTTCTTTGTACCTGAGATGCTGCACTACTACTTTAGGGTTTTAACCTAATTTTCTTGTTAACATAGAAGTGAAAAGAGAAAAGCAGAGGTGTTTAATACATACTAAAATCATAGTTTTACTTAGACCTTCATAGGTGCATGCCTTTGTAGTAGTAAATTCAAAATTTAATGATGTAACTAGGCACAGAACTCGACTTAATTGCTTTTAAAAATTATTTTACAAACAATATAGATGCCTGGAGTCAGGGGATTTTTGTCTCTTCTCACTGCCAAAGATATACAACTTAAATTAGTCCTTCCTGAATATCCCTGGAGGGATTTAAGAGCTGCGTGGATGTGGCACTTGGGGACATGAGTTAGTGTGAGCTGGGCAGTGCGGGAGAAAAGGTTGCATTTGAATATCTCAGAGGGCTTTTCCCACCTAAATGAATCTGTGATTCCGTGATGCCCTGTAACTGTGGGTACCAGAGGCAGGTTTTGCCAGAGCAGTGGTTTCCCTCTACCCTGAACTGAGTAATCAGACTCTAAAATAAATTGACCCAGCCTGTTTGCTGTTTCAGGAATGTCTGGAATACAAGCTGAACCNCGTAAAACAAAAAAAAAAAAAAAAAAAAAATCAACCCAATATAATTGCATTTGAAAACTTTCTAGCGCCAACACCCACTGCAGCGTGACCTGAAGATCGTCCTCTGTGGCCGGGCGGCGGTGAACCTGGCCATGACGCTTTTTGTCCCGGTTTTTTGGGGAGATTCTTCCCCGTTTTGGAAGCGGTGCGTCCCAGCGCGGCCCGCGGGTGCCCTCTGCCGGCTCTCGGCCGCCACTGCACCTGCGGCGGCCGCGGGGTGGTAACTCCGCGGTCAAAGCCTCGGTTAAAGCAGGGCTGGATCAAGGGAGGTTCCTTCTGTGCTCTGCCCGCTCCGGAACGGAACAATAATAATATTTTATGGTTTTCTGACAGTCAGGAGTAAGGCTTAGGTCACTGGGAAAACGGGGTGCGAGCTGTTCTCTTACATCTTCTGTGGTGCATGGTGGGTTCTTCGGACGCAGCCTGGGACAGTAGGCTGCTGGAGCAGCAGGATGTTGTGTGGACATTAGTTTGGATGAGAATCACAGAATGGGTAAGGCTGGAAGTGGCCACTGGAGGTCATCTAGTCCAACCTCCCTGCTTGATTAGAGTCCCCCAGAGCACATTGTTCAGAACAGTTTTCCAGGCATGTTTCGAATTCCTCCAGTGAGGAAGACTCCACAACCTCTCCATGCAGAGTGTTCCAGTATGGAATTTCTTTCTGATGTCCAGGTGGAACTTCCCGTGTTTCAGTTTTCAGAGTTTTCAGAGTGCCTGAAGCAGCTACCAGGAAGTTTTGCAACCTGTTCGTGCCAGGCCGAGTGCTAAGAAACAACCAATCATCATATCTAACAAGAAAAATGGATCTTAGACCACCGAATGTGTTTTTCTCTTCCTCCTCTTGCAAAGTGCTGGCTCACAAATTGGCCAAGTAGAGGGTGTGTAGGTGGAGATCAGATATAAAATATGGGTTTTGCATGTGGATCCTGTTGTGCCAGGGGAGGTTTAAACTGGGTATTAGGAAAAATTTCTGCACTGTCAAGCACTGAGGTCAGCTCTTCAGGGCAATGCAGGAGTCCCCATCCCTGGAGGGGTTTAAAAGCCGTGTGGATGTGGCACCTGGGTTAGTGGTGGCCTTGTCAGTGCTGGGGGAGTGGTTGGACTCAATGATCTCAGAGATCTTTTCCAACCTAAAGGATTCTGAGATTCTGAGGATCATGTGGCTTTTGTTACTGAGTAGGACAGAAAGGGCCTGTGAGAAGGGGCTGCTGCCCAGCAGGATGGGGTGAATTCTGAGATGACACATGTGGTACAGCCTTAGAAGAGCTCACCTTCCTTTAGAGCTTTTGGTTTCTGTCCAATGAGACCAGGACTCATCTGCTGGGACAGCCCAGCACCGTAAGCAAGCATCAAGTCAGCTCCTGCCTGAGACTCTGCATCTGTCTGATAATGTCTTCTGAGCAACTGTGTTAGTGGAACAAATTTTAAAACCACAAACTTTCTTCCTAGCTGCCTGGTGAGAGAAAAAGATCAGAAGCAGCATTGCCAGCATGATGATTTTCATCCTTTAATGTTTTCATGAACCCCTCTCAAACATGGCCATGGGCAAGCAGAACACCAAGCAGGAAATTTAAGCCTCCTGCAAATTGAGGAGCTTTTCTTCATTTTCTCTCAGAGGTCCCCTACAAGTAGTTTGTGGGTTCTCAGGCAGCATTGACCTCAGTGGTGACCTGTCCATCAGGAAAAGCTCAGGTGGTGTTTGTCACCCATTGGGGTTTAGATCATTCGGTGATGATCAGTCCCACTAATTTTACGTGTGAGTAAAAGGTGACAGCTTTTTGAGGTGCGTTAGAAATGTGAAACACTCAGGCAGGCCTTTGTCTTTCCAGATTAGGTGAAAAATGTTGGTTTTGTTTTGTTTGGGGTATTTTAATCATGAACTGACTTCCTCCTCACTAGCCTCACTTCGGGCTGATAATAACGTTCAGAGCTCAGAACTGGATCCATCTGGAACTCCTCTGTGTTTTATGGCTCTCTGCTCTCAATGCTCCTTTAAATCAACTCTGTTCTTCAGAGTCAAGCAATAAAATAAATCAGGAACTATCTCTCTGCAAAACTGATTTCCATCTCTGCATCATCTTTCACCCTGATCTTTAAAGATTGACAAGGGATGTTTAAAAGAAGAAAAAAATACCTACCATGTGGTAATGTTGGTAAATCTTCAGAGGCATGAGAGCATGTTCCTCTGGGTCACACTGTAATTCAGAAGAGCACCAGTGGTTTTAGTTCCTAGTTTACATTGCTTATGGAAAGCTGGTGCTTTTGTACAAATAATGTATTCATTATCCAAACAAGAAGCATCCACATTTTTCTGTGTGGAGACCTCGGTCTGTGCGAGCCTGTCTCCGTTCTCAAAAACAGGAAATGGGAAATGGCAGTGCTTCAGTGCCATTTGTGATTTCTGTGCTCGGCCTCGAGTGGTGCAGCTCGGATGGTTGACCCTGGCAAGAATGCAAACAGTTGTTCAGCAGAATGGCTCTCGGATTTCTTGAGTGGCATCTTGTGCTGAAGTGCCTGTTCACGAGCGCACACATAATGACAGGTAAAAGAACATTTCTGGAACACTGTGTCCTGTGTCCTGAAAAGGCTCATCCCTCTTTGTATTCAGGAAAGTGAGATGTTTTCACCAGAATTTTATTTCCTGCTGTGGCTTCTTCTTTTTTTTTTTTT
>VWZW01003198.1:19355-40456 GCA_013397115.1 Edolisoma coerulescens
TAAAGACTGGTGAGCAAAACTTGTATCTTGACAATGCATGTGGATATGCCCTGGGTTGATAGGATGGAGCTGTGCCTCTTTCTCCAGCAAATTCAAATGTTAAAGAAAATGATGCCTTGTAGAAATTTAAACAGTAAGCCTCCTTTCCTTTAAAATCTACAGAAATTCTGATCAAAAATGGGTCTGGATGTACAGAGAGCCACAAGCCAGCCTCTGCTACTGCCTGAGTGCAAAATATTTTTTCTAGGCAACAGAAGGCAGCGTGATGTATCTCACCAGAGTTGGGATGCAGAGGTGAAGCCTCTGAAAGAGGATGGTGTGCTGAAGCTTCTTTGATATCCAAGTGTGTGTAACAGGGGTCAGACAGGAGCTTCAGAAATGACTCCCCAGTCCTATCCATTATCTGTGCTCTGGTTCAAGCCGTGGAGCAGGCTCAGGGCTTGCTAAGTGGGTTCCTTCCAGGTGGAACAAAGGGGATGTGTTCCAGGAACGCACACGGGAGTGTGTTCCAGGAACGCACACGGGAGTGTGCTCCAGTTCCTAATGGGTACCAGGGCTAGGCTGGAGCCAGCCTGTAGGAAAAAGGACTCAATGTCCATATTGCATTTTCCTTGGGGTTTCTCTTCAGATCTGCTCTCATTTTATTTCCCACTGATGTGGACTTGGTCATGAGAAACTGGTTTTTTGCTGCTTAAAACCAAACTGCCTGCACTTCTGTTGTTTCTGTATACCCTTTGAGAAGGGCCACCCTTTGCATCTCCGTGCCCCTTTGAGTGCTGATCCTGCCCTCATCACAACAGCCTCCATGGATGCACAAAGGGGAACTGTTTTGCTGTGAAGAGCCCTAAATCCTATTCCACCACAGCATCGGAGTTACCAAATGCTCTGACAACGACAGAAATAGAAGATGACATTGTAGGTGATTTAACTCATGGAGAAAGTAGTCATTTCCCTGTTGACCACCCACCTCTCCCACTGTCATCTATTACCAGGAGATCAGGTAAAACAACACACATTAGCAAGACACCAATGTGCCAAATATAGCAGAGAAGTGGATTAAGAACAGTTAATTTCTGACAGAATGTACCCCGTTGTATTATCTAGGTCAGTACAGCCTGGGAGATGTCCTATATAATTTGTGGCCATGCAAACCCAAGTTGGCCTTCATGAGTGGGAGAGAGGCAGGAATCAGCTGGTGAGGCACCACAGGTCCCTGCTGGAATGTGCTGATTTTTTTTGTGCAGTTTGTTTGTGGCTCCCTTTTGCATCCAAGCCATGGCCACGGGTGATCAGGGAGCCAGGTTCTCTGCACCCCCCTCTCTGCTGCAGCTTGGGATGGAGTTTTGCAGCCTTTGCCAGCACCGTGTCCTGCAGGCAGCTGTGTTTGGGGACATGGTGGAGGGGACAGCTCTGTTTCTTGGGGGGAATCTGGCCACAAGCGTCCTGATACCTTTTATCTTCTGTCACGGGAAGGGATTATAAGAGCAATCAGACAAAACACCTGGAATCCTGGTCTGTTCTGGTCATCAGCGGTTTGTGCACACACATTTCCCCTTTTCCAGGGCTGTGCAGGGGGGAAGCACTGTGCCCCTGTGAAAAGCTTCTGCTTCATTCAGCCACAGACGCTGCTGCTTCCTCGTGCTGCTGCTTTCAGCCAGACTGACCTCCTTGCCCAAGAAATGAAAGGGTTTGTTCCCAAGCTGTAGAAGCCCCTCTCTTTCCTCTCACCCTGATCCTTCCCTCCTCTTTTCCTCATTAAGGTAGGCAGGGACGGATAAGTCTCCCAATATCTTTGCAGACACGGTGCTTTACCCCAGCCCAGAGACATGCTGGGCACAATTCACATGAACATCCTCTGAGGGCATAATGCATTTCAAATCAAAACAGGGATGTTCAGGAACGTGTGGGGTCAGTGGATACAGATGCAAATTCACTGCGTCATTAGGTGTGTGCGGCAGGTTGCTTGAACTCTGTGCATTTGCCCATCTGTTCCTTCTGCTGTTTGTGCAGGTGAAGGCCTTGATCCTGACTTCAGTTGACATAACTGTCAGCTCGCAGTAACATATTTGACATTATTTGTGAGCATATTCTGGAGTGCCTGGCAGCAGAAGCAGGTCAGCTCAGCGTGCAGCAGCACCTAGGAGTGTAGGGACACAGAATTTTTTGATCTCCCAGCCTGAATTCCTCCAGCGGTCCCTCCAAAAGTCATCATCAAAGAATTTGTAGCCACTTGGATTCCCAGCTACAGGGAAATCTCAGAGCAATTTAGTTTTGTTGCATTCTAAAGGCCCAGCACTGAAGAAGAGCAGCCCTGTAATGTATTCCCGGTGGCCAATGAGCACATCATCCCACTTTGTTTCCAAATATAACTGTGTTCCCTAATATGCCCATGTTCCCTGTTTTTCTTTAATTATTTGTTCCACTTCAGTGGCTTCCCTTCAGATTGGTGCAAGTTGGAGATAACTATTATGAACTTCCTAATTACGGGGATATAAATACACGAGGTCTCACGCTCCCAACCTGCTGTATTTTGGCTGTGCAGGGATCAGTGTGCATTGCCTGATCTGTCACAGACAGCTGATTTTTTATGATCTCACCAATGGCTTTACCCTTTGCCAGCCTCTGATATAAACAAAGCGTCAGAAGGCATCTTTAACAATGAATTTTAAAATTCTATCTGTTGTTTTAATTCTGACCATTTTAATTTTATTTCTGCTTCAACCTCCTTGCAGTTTCATAAATAGTTCAACCCTTTAATCTAAAGTGCTGTTTTCTACAATTCCTCCCTGTTTTCAGGGAGAAAAACAAAACCTTTCATTTTCAGGGATTTCCAGCTTGGGTGTTTCATTAGCCAGACCTTGGCTTGAGCAGTCTCTGTTTCTGTGTCATTCCAGATTCCCTATGCAGCAAGCTTGATCAGGAAAGAAAAGCTCGGTGCACACCTCAGCAAAAGCTAAAGGTGAGCTTCTGAAAAAGAGACTTCATTCCACCTGACCTGGCTGCCTGTTTTCCTTTGCAGCCATTGCAAGGATTAAGAGGATCATTCTGTTGTTTGATGTTGCTGGTTCTGGTCTCAATGCCCTCTCTGTGCACGTGTTGTGCTACAGCCTAAAGCTGATAAATATCGTGGCACAGATTACGAGGCCTCACTGAGGTGGGATGTAGTGTTGGGACCTGACCCATGCGTCCTGTAGTGACAGGACAAAGGGCAACGGTTCAATCTGAAAGAGAGTAGCTTTAAATTAAATGTTAGGAAGAAATCCTTCCCTGTGAGGGTGGGGAGGCCCTGGCACAGAGTGCCCAGAGAAGCTGTGGCTGCTCCATCCCTGGGAGTGTCCAAGGCCAGGTTGGATGGGCTTGGAGCAGCCTGGGATAGTGGAAGGTGTCCCTGCCTGTGGCAGGGGTAGGATGAGAGGATCTTTAAGGTTCTTTTCAACCCAAACCATTCCATGACTCTAATTGCCTGAGCATGTGCTTTTCCTGACACTGGAAATTGTCATCAAGGTCAGGTACCTTCAGTGGAAGGAGGGAAATACCTTGGCACTCAAGAGTGCAAAAAAAAAGTTCACACTCCAGGTAGGAAGGAGCTTTTCTGCCCTTAATGGAACTCCTTTAGCTCCAGGAAAAGCAGTACATCAGCATATTTTGGGGGTTTCACAGAACCCCGCTGACTGTGGTTCTGTAGTTCAGTGTCCTGCAGAAGGTAATTATCCTGCTGCCCATGTGCAGGGCCTTCTTAAACCAAACACTACCATTTTCAGGACTGTTTATTGGAAGCATTCATTTAGTAGAAACACCACCTCCATCATCAGTGGCCTGGGAGATTCCAGTTTTGGGTGCTGAAGTCTTAGCATTTGAATTACATTCTCTTGTTTTTTTCCTGGTAAAACAAGGAGATTAGGGATTGGAGACAGATGCCAAAAGCTAGTAGCCCTGCTACAGTGTTATGCCACAAAATCTGGCTTGTGGATTCACTGAAAAAATCCCCGAGGATAAGTAGGGGGATTAGAAAAAGAAGAGATATTCATACGCAGAGATCTCAGTAACGCACAAAATAGAGGTGTTCAAGAGAGTCTGGGACATCTGAGAAAGGCTTGATAGTAGAGGTGATGGAGGTTTGCCTGAGCTGTAGAAGAAGCAGATTCTTCAAAATGAAAACAGTAGGAGTAAGTACAGAGTAACCAGATAACCAATATCTGTGGCCCTGAGCTCTGCCTGCTGAGATAAGGAGATTAATCCAAGCATCGAGCTGGTCTCCTTTGCCCTCTTGTGCACACTTTCTTACTGACTGCCAGCGTTTTCCAGTCGAGTCTACAGCAATCTGAGCACTGATTTAAAACAAACTCAGCGGCATTAATACCCTGAATAAAACAGCACGCCTCCGCAGATGAGGAGCAGCAGGTCCTGCCCCGAGCGCCCCGTCCGCAGCGCTCCATGCACAATAAAAATCTGCCTGAGGATGGCAGCATCGGAGGAGAGGAACACTTTGTTCCCAGCGCCGGGCTTCCATCAGCTCCCAGTCCCTGCAAGGACGGTGCTGGCACCTCGGCAGCCAGCGTTCCGTGCCTGTTTGCCGAGAGCGTGAAGGATGGATGCACTCCTCACGCCGCTGCTCTTTCCAGCGGCACGCCATCCCTGCAGACAGCGGGGATTTCTCTAAGCAGCCCCGGCGCTTTTGAAAGATTAGTTGTTGCTTAACTGCTCAGCCGAACCAGCCAGGCGGAGAACCGCAGCTCTGTTGTTCAGAAGCGATTTCAGGTCCTTGATGTGCCAGGCAGGAAAAGTCTCCTCAGGATGAGACGTGTTTGCACATCCCTGCCCACGCAGCGCTCCCGGGGGCTGGAGACCCCCTGCCCTGCAGAGCAACCCCTCAGTTCCTGCCCTGAGCCCCTCAGCTGCCCTTGCTGGGCCCTGAGCTCCTTCCCACAGCAGATCTGGCTGTGTTTAATCGCACTGCAAAGTTTGCACTTGGCCTTTATTGCGAATATTTCCACATGACCCCACAGACACTCAATATCAAAGTCTAAGGGGATGCTCCCAGAGCAGGTGACCTACGTGTATTCCTTTCTCAAGGGTTGTAAATAAATGTCATAATTCTGTGAGTGTCCCAAACTCTGGCTTAATGTTGATAACACTTTCTCTCTCTCTCTCTCTCTCTCTCTTTCTCTCTCTCTTTTTTTTTTTCTAATTCCCAGAAGCACAGGAGCTTTTGCAGCTGTTACCTTATAAGTTATAACCCAGTCAGAAACCTGACTTGTATATAGACTGTGAAATGGAAGTGTTTGGGGATCTAAATAAAAAAAAAAATCAGGTTCCTCTGAACCTAAGGACAAGTGACCTCATAGTATCATGGACAACCATGTCAAATAGAATGTAGCAGCCATTTATTAGTAAACACAAAACAACAAAAAAAAAATGCCTGTCCTTGATATTTTTTTTTTTTGGTGGTACCAAAGTTTAAGTCTTTGTGTTTTTAGAAGGACTATTGAGCTTGATAGAAAAAAAAATGCTTTTGAATCGTGCAGATAAGCTGTGAAAGGAACTGCTGGTCCTTTCAATGCCACAGACACTGACAACATCTGCCAGTTCACCTTTTGCTTTGGAATAGTGATTGTTTTATGGAAGGAAATGAACGTCTCACCAGATGGGCCAGAACCACGTTTGGATGGACGGGTGGACGGATGGATGGATGGATGGATAGAGCAGCGTTAGCCATACACAGTGCTTTTTAAAAGCAGTCTGGAGATTCTCACACCCCTCTCCCTCGTCCCTTTCCTCCGCTGGTATTCTGCCTGCTGTATGAATTACGATTGTACTCCTCTGGAAATATTTTACAATTTAATATTGAGTGTAATTAAGAATATAATCACTGTTATCAAAAAAGGTATTTAACTCTGTTGTAGTTTCTTTATCATTCATGTGGATAAAAAGTCTATAATAAAAAAAAAAAAGAAAAGTATGAGATAATAGTTGAGCTTCCCTGTAATTCAATGCCATGCTTACTCCACTGAAGAAAACAAGTGGGAAATTTATCCGCAAAAATACCTTTTTAGAAGTATTTTAATTCACAAATAATTGGTTGAAGAGTTTCACGGTGGAAATTTCTGCCTCTGGTTATTTTGAAAACGTTTGGAAGTAGATTTAATACAATTTCAGGACATGCCTTGTGGATCCACAGAAATAAAGGGAGACCTGCCCAAGTCAGTTGATTCTGAAGGCTGCAGCTGTGTTCCCCCTGGTCTTTCCTTGGTGACCTGCAACTCCCTGATCGTCAGGGCTCTCCTGAGGGAATCCATCTCCTCGATAAAGGTCTCAGCCCCAAACACAAAGGATCTCCCACACCAGGACAGCACCACCAGCACCCAAAAGTGGTTTTAGCCATGCCCAGCAGACTTGGTCTCTCAACATTCCCCTCATTCCCAGGAAACCCCCATGACATTGAATCACCTGGCTTTGCAGTTCCTTGGTGCAGCTGGCAGATCTGGGAGGCAGGGGAGGAAGGGCACAGCCTGTTTTCATGCCCTACCCTGCACAGTTTGCTCAGGTATTAGGTGAGCTGACAAGACTCATGGAACCAGCAGAATTATGGCTTTTGTGGCATGGGAAAAAAAAGGCAAAACAGCAAAACCACCAGAAAAGCTGGGCCAGGTCAGACCAAAAGTCGACCTGTACCAGTACCCTGTTCCCAGTAACAGAAGAAATCAGATACTTTGTGAAAGCTCACCAGCAATTAGAGGTACGTTCCCAGAATGTTGTTTTAGCTACTAATGATTTACTGCTTATGGGTTTTCTGACCCAGACATGATGTCTTGTTTTTAATAACCTTCAATGGATTTTTTTCTTCCATGAACACAACCAGCGACTTTTTAAAACCTAGGCGCACTTTTAGCAGCTTACAGCATCTTGTGGCAATAAACTCCACAGCTTAAACACAGCTTGCGGGGAAAAAAAATGAAACCAGCCTCTGATGATTGGAGCTGCCAAATTGAGCCTCATTTTATGCCCTGGGCTTCTTGTACTGGATGAGACAAATTGCCTGTTGACTACTGGCCATCCCTGTCCACTTTCTCCACATCTGCTATGATTTCATAGGCATCTATCAAGCCTTTTTGGCTGTCATTTTTCCAGATTAAGTTGCAGGCATCTCTCCAACATGAGCAGCCCCATAGCTCTGTAGTCTTCATGTACCTTTTCCCAATCAGCTTTACAGGATGGAGAGCTAGCTGCACAGAATATTCAGCATACAGGATACTCTATAGATTATTGCACTGAGTGACACTGTGCTGCTTTCTGTGATGAATGAGCCCGACTGCAGCATGGTGGTGAAATCTCTTACCACTATAGATCAAAAATTTTGCCCAGACATCAAGTAATCCCGTTGCTCAATAAGAAATTACCGCCCTAATGGCTTCTGAGTGCCAGAGCTCTTGGATGTGGTCAGGCGTGCAGAGCAACCCGTTGTCCCTCACCATTTGAGGACCAGCCTGTTCAGGCCCAGGAGCAGACACAAAGCACCTAAAGCAGATTTATTTGTTTTCTGCTCCCAGCCCAGCAGCGTTCAGGCCGTCGTGTTCCCCAGGGACTTTCCAGAGCACAGCGAGTGTGCTGTTGGAGTTGTGGAGCTGTGCATTGCGTGCGCAGCTCACACAAATGACAGATTGAACAAGCAACAAATGCGCTTCAAATTGAACACTCAAACTCAAAATGTCCAATTTCCACTTGGTTATTTATGCCCACTCGGGAAATGGAAGCACCATTTGCCTGGCTTGTAGCTGATTCACAGGCCACAACAGCAAAGGCTGTGATGGAACACATCTCAGAATTAAGCATGAATGAGGTGTTTTGAATTAAAAAATAATTCCTCATGCTGATAAAGGTCAAGAACGTGATTCTAGAAAACAAAGAGAGGCCCCCACCTAAACAAATCACTTGGATAAATATCCAGGGAAGCTTGTTATCAACAGTTGCTTTTTGTTTGCTTTCCTCTTGTGCCAAAGCTTGTACACATTAAAGTGACAACAATTCCATTAAACACTTGTGTTTCACCAGCTCAACCCTTCCACCAGCTGGCATCACAAAGAAAAGGAAAAAAAAAAAGGATACTGGGAAGATTTTCCCAGTAGTTGATATGGTTGTATCTGCAGCACACATATCCTGTGTCTACACAAAATGACCTGAACTCATCTAACTCATTGCAGTGGCCTTGGCAGGGCTGTGTTTGAGCCCATTGGGGAGCACTTCCCAGCATGGATGGGGAGTGACCCAGACCTGCAGCCTCTCCCGATGGCAGTTTGGATGTGGGCACCCTGAGCTGGCAGGGGAGAGTGCCGTGGTGGGGCTGCAGCTCTCCAGTGCCCCGTGGAATGGTTGCAGGCAGGGTTAATCTGCCCACACAGAGCAGCACGCACTGCTGCTGCCCTTAGCTCAAAACTAGTGACGTGCTGGTGTGGAAAATAAACACTCAGCTTTTCTAACATATGACGTGCAGCTCGTCAACACCTTGAAGAAACCTGCGTAGGTGACCAAATATCACCTCCACAGCTGTTATCACAAGAGAGGCAAAGGGTAATAGCAGCCTCACAGACCTTAGTTTTAGCCTTTTGGACACCAAAATCCCCTGAGAATGGCACAACTCACAGCGCAAGGCTACGCACTGAGCTGTGATTTGAATTTCCAAATGGACTGACAGTATTATTTTTTACCTCACAGGGCTGTGTTTCTGTGACCTGCCCACAACACCTCCAAAGTGGGCTCTGCCCTCGAGATGTGGTGGTGCTTCTCCAGGACCTAGGGCTTGCAGTGTTTGCTTCTGGGATCCTTTAGCACAGCTACTTGTGTTGGTGAAGAAGTGCACCAAGCAAAAACGTGAAGAAATGTGCTTTCCCTTATTCCAGGACATGGGAACAGACCTTCTCACAGGACCACAATTTTACGTGCCTTCAAGCCATCTCCCTCAAGGACCTCTTCTACCTTTTGCTGACCTTGCTCTAAAATGGAAGATGCAATCCACACAACTCTGGAATGGTTTGGGTTGGAAGGGATGTTAAAGCTCATCCAATTCCACTCCCTGCCATGGACAGGGACATTTTCCATCTGATCAGCTTGCTCCAAGCCCCATCCAACCCGGCCTTGTGAGTCATTAACAAGTTATTTGAAGCAGACAGCACATCCAAGCATTTACTGCTTTTGAGATTGATCACGTTGATGAATATAAAACCTCGATGATTATAAAAAAGGTTTACCTGCCAGAATAGATTTCTTCAAGGTGTTACAGTAAAGATCGAGGAATTTTGTCTGAGCTGGGTATGGCAAGCAGGATAAGGCCCTGCTTGTTAATAGCAAAAAAAAAAATAATTGCTACACCTTTTTTTTGTGTTAAAGTCAATTCCTGTGCCTTCTACAGTTCAGATTTCCTCAGGTTATTTTTCCTTTTCCATAATTTTTATGTAGTGTAAAACCTTGAGGCAGCTGTGACAAAGGTTTGGTATAAATTTAGCCGTGTACAAAAAATAGCTCCTCCTCAGAAAACCTGTGTTTTTCAGACTGCATCACCGAGGAATTAACAAAACCAAAGTGAAGTGTTTCCTCTGACCCTCTTTGACAAACACATTCACCCTGCTGGCTTTTAAAGCAGAATCACTCTGCTAAGAAAAGCTGCTGAGAGCTCCTGTAGGACATACCACTATTTTCCTATCATCTTCTGTTGCTTCCCTTTCCTCCAGGAGGTTTGTCCATGGAGTTTATGCCCAGAAGAACATGGCAGGGGGTTGGAACAAGAGGGTCTTTAAGGTCCCTTCCAATCTGTATGATTCTGTGATTCTATAATTCTAAATTTATTTTGGCACTGTTTTACCTAGCTGCCTTGGATTATTCGGTACAATCTTGAGACGGCTTTTTTTTTCAGTATAATAATATTATCCTTGATACATACCCTCATATATGAAATTTTTGATCTCCAAACCACCAGCCAAGTATTCACTAATAAGTCCCAGAGCAGGTAAAAAACCTACAGCGGTTCTGAGAAGCTCTGGCCTTGCACACAGCTCACACCCCTGCGACCTGTGGTGTGTGCCTCTGTGGCCTTATGCACGCTTGGCTGCTTGCCCTGGTCTCACTGGGATTGTTGTTATCTGTGCTGGCAGTTTTCAGAGGTAGAACTGCACCCAATCCATGTGAGATAAGGTGTTTCTGCAGGAAAGAGCTGCCTCCTCCCCCACCACATCTCCCCGCACTTCAAGCTTCTCCACAAAACTGAGTTTGGGGTGAGGTGGACACTGGGATAAAAAAAAAAAACCAAAAAAGAATATGCATTAAAATTTTAAAAATTAAGACTATTCACATTCAGGAATATTGAGAGCATCCATTGCTTTTTTTTCCTTATTGTCTCTGAAAGCTCAATAAAAGTGAATTTCCATTCCCAAGAGAAGAACCCGTCCCAGTTGCTTCCACCACATCTTCACACTGGGCATGCACAAGGGATGTAGATCCACCATGCAGATGTTCCGTGGCTTTCAAGAGCGAGGTCTGCTGTGTATTTAGCAGCTTTTTCTCTAGAAACATGGCCTGGATACCACAGAAATCAGCAGAGATTCCCATTAACTTTGGTGACGTTTGGATCTGACTCAAAAATCACAAATGGATTCCACAAAGCAATCTCAGCTTTGATTTGAGCTTTCCCTTTGTTTGATAAAGAAGGAAAGCGCTGGCACCTGCCTGAATACAAAGTCCTTCCTGCTCAGGAACTCTTTTGTGGCATGTACAGCACAGGAACTATTTTAACAGTGGGCTTGTTCAGGCTTAAAGCCAAACACAAGTCCAGTGATGCCCCGCAGGAGGGAGAGAAAGTACACACAGACTAAGTGTCCTCCTCTGTGGGTGACAGAAAATGAAGAGTTGATGTGTGGCTGAAACAAAAAAAATACCTGCCTTTGTCTGCAGGCCTGGTCTCTGTTGTTCATCTCTCTGTAAAATCTATTTAATGTAGTTAAGTCGCTGTTTTCTTAAGCCATAGAGGAAAATTCACAGCTGTGGTCATTGTCTAAACTGTGGACACCTGAAACCCTTCCAAACAATCTCCAGGGGACTCGGAGACGTGCTTGGGTCCTGTTTGTTGCTGTGACGTTAGGGGAGCTGAAATTGTTGTGCACCTATTTGTCTGGGCACAGCAGGAAAACCTGTCAATCTCTGTTGTTTTGAAATACCTGCCAATCTGGACTTTACTAATGTTTTCTTTGTGCCTGCATTAACGAAGAAAGGGTCTCCGCCCTGGAGCACCACTCCTTCTGTGACCACAGAGCACAGGCAACCGCAGCCTTCCATGAGATAACTCGGAGCAGCTGCCAGCTCAGCCCTGGTCTGGCAGAGGGAATGGGGGCTTCTGCAGAGCAGAACAAGGCCCAGGGCTGTGCAGGTGTGGCTTCCCTACAAAGGCATGGGAAGGGGTAGGTGCTCCAGAGACAAATTGATGTTGTCCTCCTGCCCGTGGTGCAGTGAAGCCAGGCCGAAAGAAACACCAAAATGAAGCACTTTCGAAGCCCTAAACAGGCCTTCTCCACTTGACAGCTCAACAACAGCTCCTTAAACTCCTGCCTGGCTCCTTTCAGTGCAGAGAGCCAGGTCAGACTGCAACCCCAGACAGCAAGGACAGGGCTCAGACTTGGCGTGGTCCTGCAGTTGCAGCTGGTGGGCTTCCCTTGCCTGGAGAGCACCCAAACCTGCCCTCTCCACCCAGCCTTCTGGAGAAGAGCCAAAGGCACCCCTCCTGGGACACAGCGTGTTTCTGCAGGAAGTCCTGGGCACCAGCTGCAGAGACAGTTCTGCTGGCGGAGTCCATGCACGTCAGACGGGGTCCCGTGCCCTGTGGGAGCCCTGTCAGGCTCCTGGGTGGAGTCGAGCTGTGCCTCCTGCTCCACCAGAAAGACAGTGAAAATAATTGCTTGTCCAAAGGATGGTGAATAAAGCCTCTGTTTGATCCACCTCCACACTTTATTGATTGTCTACACACGGAAGAGATTACCCTGCCCTATAAAAACCACGGAGAGAAGGAAGCAATCAACAGAAGCAAATGAAGTGAGCAATTAGCCTGAAACCCTTCAGAACAGCTTTACTTTCAGGCAAGGCTTGAACAGCGTGATGCTGACACAAGGATCTTCAGCAGTCACAAGGTAATCCATAAATTTGTAAACTAATTTTGCTCCGTATTTTCATTTCCATGGTGTATTTTCTTGACTTCTTTTTAAGAACAAGAGTGACACTGAGGGTCTCCTAAGACATCTTACTGATGGGACAAAAAGAGTTGGTGTCTTGGGGCGCTGGAGGACTCTCTAGTAAGCAAGTTGATTTTCCATTCTCAGTAACACTCAGCCCAGCTCTCCTCGGGGAGAGGGAGAATTTCTCCAGGGGAAATTGCACATGAGATCCTGGAGCAGATTCTGGGCTGACATTTCCATTTATTCACATGCATTAATGGACAAGAGGCAAAGCCTGGACAGCCTACTTAGCTACCACTCCTGGAGGCAGTAAAAGAAAAGGCTTTGTGTCCTGGGGGAAATTGGCCAGGATCAGATAAAAGTGTCTGCTATGTGCATCAGAACGTGATGCCAACGTTGTTGTCCATGCCAAAATTTCATCCCTCGAAGTGTTTGACGCCAGGTTGGATAAGGCTTGGAGAAACCCGGTCTAGTGGAAGGTGTCCCTGCCCATGGCAGGGGGTGGAACTGGGTGGGCTTTAGGGTCCCTTCCAACACAAACCATTCTGGGATTCTGTGATTCTACAAAGATTAGATGTTGTGGATAAACACGAAGCCAAACTCAAGACAGTGGAAGCTCACTGCCTTAACAGAAACATTAGGTTTTTTGTGTCAGATTAATGTGTCTTTTGGATCTGTCCTTTAACACGTCTTGCTTTAATCTCCAGTTGTAAAGTTAATTCACATTAGAGACAGCAAAATACTCAGGTGTCATAAAGGAATCTGAACTAAATGTGCTGGTTTTGAACATTAAGCTGGGATCTGAACGTCTCTTTGCTTAATTTTTCAGGATGGCCCATGCTGGTGGCGAAGATTTGTACAACACGGTGATTTTCCAGGAAGAAGGTGTTTTACTCTCCTGTTTTTAAATCAGTTTTGCAGTGTTTATTTGTGTGGTGACACTGCTGAGAGTGTTACCAAGTCTGTCAGGTTGGCAGACACAGGGTGTTGAGTGGGCTCAAAAGCAGTGGATGAATCAGCCAACATAGACATGCTTCTGTTGGGGTTTTAGGGTGGAAAGAATGGTGGAACTAAAAGGAGGGGGCTGCAGGAGAACAGAGGAGTGGGAGCTTTGGAGGCAGGGGTAGATTTGGGATGTAAGCCAGTCTTCATTCCTCCAAGTTTGGAATTATATCCAAGAGCAAAAAAGAACAGAAACAGATTGAAAAGGGTGGAAGTGGATGGAAAGTGCTGGCTAGACAGGCAGTAAGATTCAGGATCCTGCTCCTGCTTTACTATAAATAGGGGGATAACATGTGGGATAACTTTGTGGTCTAACAGTGCAGGGCAGACTTTCCCACCCCGAGATCCACACGGCTGCATTTCCGTCTCAGCCCTGAAAAGCAGTTTTGCTTTGTTCTTTGGTAGATAAAGACACATGAGTTATTTAACTGAGCTATGAGATTTTTGACGAAAAAGTAGTTCCAGGAGCACCCTTCTAACACAGAGCTGGTCACCTCCCTCCACCCATGGTTTGCAGCAGGAGGACTGTCAGTGTTTTCAGCCTGTAACAACCTGTAACTTCACAAAAGGCTGCGTTTCCTGAAGCTGTTTGTTGGCAAAACTCACCTGTGACTTCTCTTCAAGGTTCACCACCCTCCACCTATGCCATTGTCATGGTGTCTCTCAGCGGAAGCCTCCTGCTGCTGGTTGCCATCAGCATGGCAATAAGTGTTCTCCGGAGGTGAGTGTGCGGGGAGAGGAGAGAAACCGGGGTTGCCATGGGAATGTCTGCAGGGATGAATTCCTGCTTGAGCCAAGAGTGATCAGGCAGCCCTCAGGAAAGAGGCTGCCAAGCCCTAGTGGGGCTTCTTGGGGTCTTCCCAGTCTCCTCCATCAGCTTACAGCTGGATGGGATAACAGTGGCTGGAGAATCACTGGGGTGGGTGCTTGGGTAATAGCAATTTCGGGCAATGACATCTGGTTTTGTTTTATATCTGGTCCAAATTCTTCTCCCCACCTCCAGATTTTTAATATATCTATATCTATATCTGTATCTATATACAGATATAGATATATAGAGATATAGATGGATATATAGATATATAGATGTAGATACGTATTTAAATTTTATAGAGGAAAATTAAGACGCCCAAGCTCCCAATTCATCACTAATGCCAACATTTTCATTGTTTTCAACGACCTGAAGTCACCTGAAGAAGAGGGACTTTCCTTGTGGTGTTTATTTCTATAAAGAGAGGGTAAATTATATATTTTGAGAAGTCTCTTCAAGCAAAAAATTTGTTCAGTTTTAGTTTGAATGCATCTAACCTCATCTAGTGATGGAGTCATAGGATGTGTTTTTTTTAAGGGCAGAAGATTAAGGGGAGAGGAATATGCCACCTCCGTAATTAATTAAATCAGCTCTATCCCAGCTATCAGTTTTGCACTGCCACAAGTTACATTCTGTTATTAATTGACTTGGCTTCAAGATACCAACAGCTCTTCATGCTGATATCAGACACCCAGTTATTCATTTGTCTCCATTTCTGTTGTGCCAGGCATTGCACATCAAATTATTCCTCCAAAGACTTCAGAACACCTGTGATGGTGGAAAAAGTTACAGTGACAAACTGCAGCTCTGACAAGATTTTGACAGTGGATTTGACTGGCCCGATGTGCATAAATTACATTTCTTACAAGCAAAATGTGTGCCCAGCCAGAGTTTGCCATCTCTGAAGAGACAATTTCCATTTCTGACGCTTCTCCTTTGACAACACCCGCCAATTCAGCGCTAGAGCAACGACAGCCCACAGCTTCTTCCATCTGCAGCTTTCTTTCGGAGAGAAAAGGGGATAAAGGACTCAGGGGATGTGTGCTAGTGGGTGGATGGACTGACATGTTGTACTTCATTTTCTCTACCATACTGCTGGACTGTGAACTCGTACCACAAAAGTATTAGAAAATGCAGGAAAATTGAGTTTTTTTATGAAAGTGGAGAAAAAGCATAGATTCATGTACCTTATCTCTGTGACGTGTTGCGTTAAAAATTTACTGCAGAGATTTACGTCTTTTTCATATTGTCTCTTTTCTGTGGGGTGAGTCATGGGAAAAATTACAGGAGGGGGAATTCTGGTTATTTTTACAAAGATTTCCCAATCCCTCTGACTCACTGAGAATCCCAGACCTTATGCTGAGACCTGCACATGGTTTCCTATTATCTGCATGACTCCAGCTTGCTAATGCTAACGTAATTGGACAGGCTGCATCCTCCAGAGCCACCAGGTCTGTGATTTGGTTTTTACCCACCCGCTTTTACAGCCTGGAGAGAGAGACCATCTATTAATCTTTAAACTGAGCGCTGTGACTTTCCAGGCACTGACGACTTGTGCCGCGACACCAGCTGGCCTGGCTGTCCCTCTCATTCAAGTGGTGGTTCCAGGGATCAGGCTGGGCTGAGATCTGGCTCCAAGAGGGATCAGTGTGACCCCTGGATCTTCCCAGCCTGTTCCAGCTTCATGCCCTTTGCTAACTGCTCCCAGGAACCCCTAGGCTGCAGCCTGTGAGTTTCCTCTTCCAGGCTTAGATGGGGCCACTGTCCCCTGGGGAAGCTGCTGACGGAAGGCCTGGCCCCACTGGGACACACTGGGACACCAAACACTCATGTCACCTCCTCTCTATGATACCTATCAAAAGAGAGACCTGGGGCAGGCAGAGGAAGGTGAGGCTGCCCCACACAGATCCACATTTCACAGACCTGAGGGAAAATCTGCGCCACAAAGGCAGTCGGTACCACTGCAGCTCCTCGTGTTCGTCCCCAAAGGGCTCTTTGAGTGACTTTTCTGTTAGCAGAGGTGGAAGCCAGACCTGGCTCCAAGGCTGTGGGCACATGTCAGCCATCCCTTTGATGTTAGCTGTATTCCCACTCAAAATTTTTCTACTGGCACCATTTTCCATGGTCCGACGAAAACACCTCCGTGAAAGTCCATGGTGGCAAACACCAACTCCGTGCCTGTAAGAGTTTGTGTCCCTTGGATCTCACTCCCTCTTTCCACACCTGTATTTAGTGAGCTGCTCCTGCCTGTCCTCTGCTGTAGCACCAGCCTCAGACACCCCTCTCTTTGCACTCCTTAATACCCCTGCTTTTCCTTCATGCTGCTCACTGCACAGAGACTAAATCCCCCACCTTTCAAAATTCATGGAGCTGTTTCCCCATCCTCTAAATCCCTCCCTAAGACTCTCTGCTGCCTCCATGCCTGAAAATCCTGCCCGTCTGTCAGCAGCGAGGCAGGGCTAAGCAGAGACTTGTAATTCCCTGAAAAAAATCCATTAGTTTCCTCGCTGCCCTGCTCCCCACGTTGGCCTGCTTTTGATATCCACTGTCTTCCAGCTGAGATATGGATTGGAAAATCCCTGTGCCTGCCTCTGAAAAATATTTGCATGGCACTGAGCATGACAGGATTTGGTTCTGGACTGGTGTATTCCAGTGCAAACGCAACACAAACAGTGCCAACAATAATAGAACAATGTCGTGTCACAGAGATGATGTTTAAGCTCCCTTCCAGCTCAAACCATTCCCTGATTCCATGAAAATTCTATACTCTTGGTGATAGCAAGATGAACAACAGCATGTGTGCGTCTGTGTCTGTTTCTGTGTGAGAGAGAGAACTAGGCAACAAATAACACTTAAAGGCTGTTACGGTTACGGACTCAAGTAACTTAGCAAAACAGCATCGATAAATTCAGGTGTAAATCCAAAATTGTGTATTGTTTTTAATTTTGTTCCTCAATCCCCAGGCGGTCCTTTTGTGAATGAACGCCTGTTAATGTCCTCTCAAATCTCAGGAAGGCTGTCAGGCTGTGTTTTTGGAGGGATGGCTGTCCACTTCTCAAATAAGCAAGGGCAGAGGTGACCCATGAGTCATGGATAGGGCAAGGATTTTTTCTGCACACAGCTGCTGACAGGTGAGGACCAGACACACATTCTCCCAAATGTACAAAATCTTACTGCATTCCCAGCTTTGGTGGTTTAAAAAAAAAACCCATCTGGACCTTAAACCAGTCACTCAATTTGTGCTTACCAGGGTTGTGTTACGTCAGTCGGATGCACCATTAACCTTTACAGCTCTTCAACTCTGCTATAGGTGTGATGAGTAAGGGATGACAAAGGCTTTAGTCTACCTGTGAAATTTAGCTATTTGATTTATTTATAGCACCTAGCTGAGCCACAGAACCTAATTTTTTTCACTAACGCAAAGTTTTTCAGTTAATGAAGTTGCTTACGGTAGGAGCCGGTAAAAAATTTGCCATCAACAAAATGGATTTCTTCACTTTCAGCTTGCGATCGTTGGGCCAAGTTTCCAGACTCTTCTGTGTCCCCAAAATTTCGTTACTGATATGTGTATATCTGGGTATGTAAAATGGCTAAAGAAGGAAATGGTTAAAGCTAGTTCAGAAAATAAAGTCAGAAGATGGTGGTGGCAAGGGAGGTGAAGGGTGTAGGGGTTGAAGTCACAACAGGTCTTCCTTTGTCCTGGTATTTTCTCATCAGGATTAAACTCAGTTAACCCCAAAAGCTCCCATGCAACAACCTTGATTCTCATCAAGTGTGGGGGACAGTGAGACCAAGGGAGGTGTACTCTGTCTGAAAATATCGAAGGACAAACTGAGAGTAAAAACCACCAGTGCCTTCACAATACTTCACCAGCCTGAAGTTTAATCCTTTGACATCTGCAGGGTGGTTTAAAACTCTCCTTTATGGTGATTGACTGCACCCTGCAGATGACACCACAGGAATTTACTGTACTGAAACACAACACCTTAATGAAGTTAAAAAAAAAAAAAAAGCCCCTTTCCTTCTAATGCAAGCAACTTTATCTGGTTTTCCCTTCAACCATGTAACGTGATGATTCAGAGATAAGACCCATGTGGTTGCTAAGTTGCCATGATGGATTTTACTAAGGGGAAAATCATGTCAAGTTTATGTCAGCTTGATGGCAGCTGCTCTTTGGAAATACATCTTAATTATGGGTAAAAATACTAAGCCATAACTTGTATACTTATTGCAAAAACCTCGGGTTTTTTCAGGGCCATAACTCTAAGCATTAGCTCTTGACTGAGGTTAGCATTTATTTATAGGTTGGATACCTTAAGGAGGTAGCCCAGGAAATGCTACTTGATAATGGTCGTTATTAGGTATCTATGTTAGTGACCCCCATATCCATCTGTATTTAATTATATAATCACTCCCATAATGTCCTAAGTTATGTCTGAAGACAAAAGACAGCTCTGTTTGTGAGACCATCATATGCCACCACTCAGAACTTCTTAAAAATCAGTAGTGACCTTTGGGATTAAATTTTTCAGCCCAATATTGACTTTCTCTGCCTGTATGGAGCTTGCTAAATTCAAGATAAGCCTTTTTAAAAATTATTTACAAATAGAAGAAGATGACTTGAATCATAAATCTCCCTAAATTTTGGGCGGGGCCTGGACAACTAGAAATCACTCCATTTAAAAATGTTAAAATGATGTTTTTTAGGAGTTTTGCATTTATATCAAATGTTAAAATCTAGATGAGAAATAAAGAAGCTGTGTTGGAACTCCTGAGCCTACAAGTGTGTGTTCACATGTGCCAGTACACTCAAGTGTTCCCATTAACTGCTGACTTATGAAGTGAAGGTGATCATAGACATAAGAGTTTTCAGAATCAAAGCCAGCATCTGGGGAAAAAAAATGAGTTTTCATGTCAGTAAACACTTCAGAACAGGCTTCAAAAATATTGAGCCCACTGGAACTGCAATAGATGTTTTAGTCACTACCCTGAATTGAGACGATGTTCCTTTTTGAGGCTGAAATGACAAATGCTTTTGACCAGATGACAAAAGTCTGATGAAGATGCTTGATTCTCTGTCTCTCTCATATAATAGCAGTAATTCTGGGAGTAAATTATGAAGAAAATAGGCTGTGGCTCTGATGGTGGGGCCCTTTATCTTTATTCCAGTATTAAAATGTAATGTTAGTTAAGAGTAATGATTATTAAGATGCACAATATTGTGACACTGACTGTACCGAAGTGGGTGTTTTGGAAAGGAAAGATGAACACAAGAAGAGGCTGAAGTGTGGGTTTCTTCACAGCTGATTCACGTGGTGTCTGAGCGTCTATTGATTGTATACTCCCGACACTTAATTAATTAATTGCTGATGTATCAGATCATCACTTGCTGGTGAGTGGATCTTCACACAGAGCATGGAGACACAATATTGATAAAAGGTGAATAATTTGCCCAGATTGTGTCAGAAGTCTGTGGCAGGGCAGAGAATCGAGATGGGGTCTCTCCAGTCCGCCACACTGAGCACAAAGTTTTCATTTCTGTAGCAGCGGACAGGTCTAATAACCATCACAACGCAGTGATTATGCAAATCATTGTGCCCTGATTGAGTAATAAAAGCTACCAGCCATCCGGAGTTAAGAGGTTTGCATATTGTATGATTACTGAGAAATAAAATCAGAGGGATTATGCAAATCACTCCCCTCAGCCAATCGGACTGAAAGAGGCAAGGGGAAAAAATGTCCATTTGTGCATCAAGGACTACACTGGGATAACTCTGTAACTACAATACAGGGATAGCTGTAACAGGGATAACTATATAACTACAATAGCTATAACAGGGACACAGTATCCCTGAGCTCCAGTTGTTATGATTTTATTATTTGACTGCGGAACCGCCCAGAAGCCCTGATCAATCCAGCATAAAAGGTAATTGTTTTCTTTAGGATTCTGCTTTGGATTCTGCAGCATTACATGTGGGACAAACAGAGTTTGGGATCTGGACTGACTTCCTGCTAGAAACCTTAGTCAGATTAGAAGGAAAACCAATGTATTGTGAAAACACATGGAAAAATACCGCTGTCCATAAGATTAAATATAAGTATAAACTCATGTATTTTTGCATATGCAGTGTTTATGGTTTTTTATTAATTCTACTAGTATTAGGTTGCTGATGACGGATGGCCACGAGGGCTGCCCCACGCCGGGTGACGTCTCCCGGCCAGCTCCCATCACCGGGAGACGCCACATTACCACGTTACCGATGGAGGAGGATGAGGATGAGCCTTACTCCCGCTCTGAATCCAAAGGCCACTTGCTACGCGGCGAGCGGAGCTTCCCATGTCACAGCCTATGCTGTGAGGTCCATGGGGCTCCGAGAGATCCATGGACCTGAGAAATCCACGGGGCTCCGAAGGACCCACGGACCTGAGAAAACCACGGGGCTCCAAGGGATCCATGGACCTGAGGGATCCACAGATCCGATGGACCCAAGGGGCTCCTAGGAACCCACGGAGCTCCGAGGGATCCATGGACCCGAGGGATCCACAGGGCTCCAAGGGCTCCATGGACACGAGGGATCCATGGACCCAATGAACCCAAGAGGCTCTGACGGATCAACGGACCCAAGGGATCCAAAGGTCTCTGAACGACCAACGAACCCGAGGGGTCCACGGGGTTCCAAGGGATCCATGGACCGAGGGGATTCACGGATCCGATGGACCCAAGGGACTCTGATGGAACCACGGTGCTCCGAGGGATCCATGAACCCAAGGGATCCATGGACCCGACGGACCCAAGGAACTGTGAGGGACCCACGGGGTTCTGAGGGATCCACGGATTCGAGGGCTCCACGGGGCTCCAAAGGATCCATGGGCGTGAGGAATCCACGGATCCAATGGACCCGAGGGGCTCCACGGGACCCACGGTGTTGCGAGAGACCCACGGAGTCGAGGGATCCACAGGCATCCAAGTGATCCATTNGGGTCCCGAGGGATCCGCGGGCGAGCCCAGAGCCGAACGCGGCTGCCGGGAGCCGGAGGCCACGCCCCCTCGGGCACCGCCCCCTGCCAGACCCCGCCCC
>VWZW01003198.1:41111-89657 GCA_013397115.1 Edolisoma coerulescens
GGGTTTGGGCTTTGGGGATGAATTCCCGGCCGCTTCCGCCGTACCTTTGTCTCTTTCTCTTTTTTTTCCCTCATAATTGTCCTTTTTTCCTGTCCATTTTTAACTGTTTCACACCCAATTCGTGCCGCGCGTCAGAGTGTTTGGTGTCGTCCAAAGGTTTCTTTTCTCCTGTCGTGGCTGGTGCTTGATGAGGTGGCGCCTCTGGGTCCGTGGTATTCCCAGGGCTGGGCATCCTTGCCCTTCAAAAGAAGCCAAAGCCCTGCAAAACAGACAGAATCCACCGACACAAAGATCTGCAAAGCCGTGGAAAAAAAAAAATGGCCAATGATCTACGGTTTCCCAGTTCATTGGTGTGGAGAATCCTGACTTCTCCACGTCAGGCTGAGCCAGGGTTTTTGGCAGGAGTGCAGAAGGGGATCCCTTTCTCCCGCTGCCCAGCTGGATTTGCTTCAAGGCGTCTGCTCAGTTTGGGTTTGGGGTTTTCTTCTGCTTTCCTGACGAGCAGCTGGAATTAAAAAAGGGAGATGCGGGGACTAGTGGGATAGGTGGAGCCGCTTGTCAGCCTCGTGAGCCTTGGGAATAGCTCCAGGCTCATCCCAGTGGGAAGCAGCAGCTGGCAAGGCTGGTGAGGGAGAGGACTCGCCCACCACCCTCAGCTTGGTGCCAGCTGAGCCGGGGAGAGAAGAAAGGGGAAACAAAAATCACTCCGAAGTGGTCTCTGGAGAAAGAAACGCACAGGTTGGGCAGTGGAGCTTGGGGTATTGAGAACTGCTCCTTGCTCTGCTCATCCCCTAAATGGTAAGAGCTGTGACCAGCAAGTCTTAGAAATCCCTGGACACATCCCTAGTCCCATCATGCCGTGTCCCTCCAGGAGGTGGGAAGGGTTTCTTCCTTGAAGGTCTTCATAAAACGTAAGAACTTCTGTCATGCTCATAAAAGTTCCCAATTTTTTCCTCAAAAGTTCTAACTTTTTTTTACAGCGGTTGCAAAAATCGTCACCCTGATTTTGGAATTTGTGCTGACTGTTTTTCTGTCGTGTGACCCCCTTCTCAGTGCTGAAACACCATCGCTTCACACCCACCAATCGTGTGCTGTTTTATTTTCAGGACTGTGAACAAGATTGCAGTTGGTTGAGGGTTTATTTTGACAGCTATTTGTTTTAAGCCCAGATGAACTCACATGTTACTATGGGCACGCAGGGAATGGTGGTTTATTGAAAAAGTGAGGGTTTTCCATACAGAGACATGGATTTGTCATCACATCACATGAGGTTTAACAGTTCTCAGCCTGTTGTATTAAAATCTGCTCGTGAAAAAAGGCTGATTGGGCTGTCTATGTTAGTGTAAGCTACATTCAGGATAGATTGCTCGTTAATATTACAGCATTTGCTGTGTGGTTTTGGGGGTTTTTTCCTAACGTGTGTGTCTGGTTTTATGTGACACAGTTGGCTGGGGAAGCGATCAAGGGATTGGAGGATTTGGAGAGGAACCAGGAATTAAAGCACAGCTGACAAATCTTATTCGATCAATACGAACTGTTATGAGAGGTAAGGGCATGATATTTTCTATTATTATTATTATTACTACAATCTATATTGTCTTGTTTGTGCACTAATCTGTACTTCCTTTGGGCCTGGACTCTGTAGGAGGGTGCAGGCCTCACCTAAAGTGCCCTAATTTTGCTAAGAGTGTAAAAACATTCCCTGACTCTGGCTTGTGTTTCTCCTGCTGAGCCTTTGCTTTCCCTTGGAGCTCAGCAGCTGGGAGGAAGCTTGGTGATCAACCAAAGTGGGCAATTAGCGTCACCTTGTCTAAATCCAGTTTTATGGCAAGTACCTGGTGAGGGAAATGTAATTCCGGGGGTTCTGAAAGGCAAGCCAGGCTTATGTGCCTCAAAAGTTGGGGAGAAAAATATACTTAATTTGTAAGTTACTGATAGTTCTTCATTATGAAGCACACCAAAAATTCATTTTGTAGATGATGATAGAGAGGAAGTAACAAATCTTAAACTGTCTTGCCCACCATGGAGTGAAAACTAAAACATCTATTCTAAAGCACCATAAAGCCAAGGATAAAACTGACTTTTAGATGGGTTAGTTTCATTTGGAGAAAGAGTTACTTATGTTAAAGTTAAAACAGAACTAAATGCTCTGGGTTAAAGTTAAGACAGGCTGTGGAAAAATATTTCTGCTGTTGCTTCCTACTAGTGTCTGGTATCCTAGGATTTGAGCCTGGTCCCAACTTTGCATAGGAAAATTAAGTGTATTTCTAAAATTTTGACTGGTTTTTCTTCTTCTCCCAAGGTGTTCTACCAAGATTATATGAAGCTCTGTCATTTTGTGATGTGGAAAATTTCCACTATTAATTTCTTTTTTTTTTTCCCCTCTGCAGTGCCATTAATAGCCCTGAACTCCATCACAATCGTTCTCCTCCTGTTGTTCGGTTGAAGACACCTGGTAAAAACCCTTTGGACATCCAAAGAAGCCAGTTGCTGACCACCACTGCTCTGAGTTTCCTGGGATCCAGCACGGTTTAGCTGTCAATCTGACATTCAACTTAAAATAATAAAAGACACTGTTTCTATTTATCCCATCTCCTAATGTTCCCTTGCAGTTTCATTAAGCAGGATCACGGGATCAATGCAACAACGCTGCAAACACATTAGACTGTGACCAGTTCTGTTGCTGCCTCTTCATAGTGTTGATTAATTATTAGAGTAAATGTCATAGGATGTTGCAGTGACTGGCAATGGGATGCAGCTTTTAAATGTCTCGTTACTCAGGGATGAATTTCCTTCAGTACGCTCTCCAATTTGTTTTTAAATTGAGGAAAACAACAATGTGTTTGTTTTCATTTCAGTTACTGACATGGAACTGTTTAAGAGAATATGAATTAGGCTCTGAAAACCTGTTATAAAGAATGCTTGTTGTAAAGGATTGAAGTCCAGCTGTGATATCGAGGGAGATAAAACCAGTTGGGTAAAGTCCTGATTCAGGTTAGCATTGAAAGCTGAATTTTCCTGCTTTGATTGGGGATTTTTGTCTTCAAATCAGTATTTCATACTGATGGTGAAGTCAGTTGAAAATGGGTGCAATTGCAGTGCAAAATTTAAAAAAAAATAAACCATTAAAAAAAAAAGCTGTACCTAAAGCTGGGTAACTCTGTGTTAACTTTGGGGATATTAGTGATTAGCATTTGTTACTCTTCTGTCAAGGATTGTTATTACACTTTTTAAAATATGTATTAAACTTCTGCGTGGTGATTACTGTGGTCGAAGTGGGGATCCATTTGTATTCTGGGCTTCCTGGGAAACGTGGGAGGGGAATACCACGGGAGGTGAATACCATGCGCTTTTCAAATGCACTTCTTTGTGAAAAACCCGCGAATTTGCAGCCTCTTCTGTTACTGCTCCTTCCCCCGCCCTCCTCCTCATCATCATTTGTTAAATTAACAACTTTGAAAGTGAAACTGTGGGTGTGACTTTGCAGTTCTGTCGCAGAGAATGTTCCTAATGGCTTTGGTAACCATCTTGTCTCAGTTGAGACTGCTGAGTTAGGTCTGAATTGGAAAAGGTGATTCTCATGTGTCTCTTTAGAAAAGTTAGAATTCTTTGTCTGTTCCTCTGCTAGAGTGTTCTACCCTAATTTTAAAGAGGGGAGGCCAAGGGAAACCTGGCAGTTTCATTAATTTAAAGCAGCTTAGTTGATCATCTCTTCTTCTGACATCTTGATGACTAAAGCGTATGCTGTTGGATATGAAGAAGGATCTGTAAAACATGTAAATGCAGTTAATGATTTTCAATCACAGTTTTTCACATAGTAAAGTATATCCAGGAGGAGAGTTTTATGTTGTTTCCTTTTTTCTTAGTGATTTTTGTAAATAAATCCTGAATTTCGAAGTTTAGCACTCTCTTTCTTAACTCTCTGTGTACAGTGGGGATATCTCAAAGCTCGGCTTCATCCTGTTCCAGATACCAGAGTAGCTGCTCTTACATGAAATGTGTGGTTTTTTCCACATCCCTGTGGCACTTGCAAGTATCATCTCTGTGCTGTGGAGCTGTGTTTTGGTTTATGTGGCAAACCCAATGAGACGGGGTAACACTGTCCTGAGGCAGAACAGGATCTTTAAATTTTAAAACGTGTGGATCTGTTAGAAGTAATTTCTTTATGATGATCTTTGTGTAAATCAGAGGTGACGAGGGCACAGCCTGGCTCAGTTGTTTTCACGGATCTGTGTTTCAGGGAAACCGGGCAGTGTGTGTGTGTGTGTAACATTTTGTATTCCTGTGAAATTTTTTTGGAAAGAAAAGCAGCGGTCGATGTTTCCGTGGCTGTGGCACTGTGAGTGCTGAACGATTTGAAGCACAGCGCGTCTGTAATTCCATTTTCGCTTCTGTTGACTGTCAAAACACTTGGTTCTTACTGAAATAAAAGCCAGTGCTAAAGACTGCAAGCAGCAGCTTTAAGATAAGATTTAAGGGTGATTTCCCCCCCTCTTGCTGTGCTTCCAGAGGGGCTGCAGGCCCAGCGCGGCTCCGCACACGGGCAGGGCTGGCTGCAGGGAGCGGGAGCAGCGGGAACCCCGCGCTGGAGGCAAAACTGGGACGAAGTTCAGCTGACAGACGAAAAATAGCGATTCCAAGTGGGGCAGCAGCCGAGGATCAGGCGTGCAGGTAATGAGCAGGGAATAACCATGCTGCTGCTGTCCCCTCGCGTGGCTTCCAGCAGTTCTGGAACAGCTCTGCAGCTAAAACTGGCTGGGTTCTGCACAAACAGGGAACGTGCAGAATAAACTTATTATATATATAAAGCTATTACATATATACACAAAATAATAGTTTCTAAAATTATATATAAAATCCATACATTTATAGATTAAAATTCGTATTACAAAAACATATTGATATATAAACACATATAAATGTAGAATTTTAAATACAGTTATAAAAATATATTAATATAGTTATATATGAATTTAATAAGTGGATTAGTCACTATGGATATATTATGGATATAATTTAATAGTAGATGTAATGGGAAGAATTTCTTCCCAATGTCCTATATACATTTAAATATTTACTTGTTGTTATAGTTATCTTATGGGTATAATACATCCATATATGGATATAATGTATTTTGTATACAGCTTTTTAATATATTATATATAAATACATATAAAATCGTACTATCGATATATGGATATATTATTATATATATTATCCGTACAGGATATAATATATCCATAATATACAGATTATTTATACATTGATTATATATGACTTACGGAGATCCATAATGTATGACCCTGGATATAAACATGTCCATATAGGATATAAGGGATATAATTTATATGGTTTATGATCATATCCACATAGCATATGATTATAAATCGTGTATATAGGATAAAGAGGCTATAACAGGTATAATAATGTGGATATGATGGACAGAACGGGTGTAATTTATACAATTTATAACCATACCCATGTTACGATGCGCCCCGTGCCCTCAGGGCCCCGCGGGCTGCCCCCCGCGCTGCCTGCCGTGACTGCCGGACGCCGACCGGCGCCAGGACCGCTGAGGGCTGAGCTCGGTATTTATTTATAACAATACTCTCATATTTTATTTTTTATTTGCCGTGCTGGCGGCGGGCGGGCCCGGCGCGGGGCAGGACGGCCGCGGCCCCGTCAGGACCCCGCGGGCGGCGGGCAGAGCTCGGGGGCGGCGGTGGCGGGAACAGGTCTGGGCCGGGGGGAGCCGCGCTCGCTGCTCCCCCCTCTCCTCCGCGTGGGCCCGTCCGCCGCCTTCGGCCGCGAACGGGCGGGCGGAACCATCCGCGCCAGGGAAAGGGGAGCTCGCACTCCCCCGGTAGGGAATGGGCCAGCCCGTGTGCCCGTTGTGGGCTGGCGGGAAGGGGTGGTACCATCCCCGCGGGCGGGGGTGCGAACGGGGGTTTTGTGGGACGGGAGGGCACGGCGATGACACACCTGTGCCATGAGCATCCTTCCATCGAAGGACATATATAACCATACATATTGTTATATAATATATCCCTCTTTCCCTTAGGTTATGTCTTGTCGTGCTCCTAGTGTCCTTGTCCCAGAGACCGGGGCTGAGGGGTCCCTTTGTCCTGACAAGGTGAGTTTTCGTTGGGATGTGATTATGAAAACTGAGGTTCTGGAGGGCTTTTAGGACTTCCTTTTAGGACTTTAGGCAGTCCATGAGCTTTATCCATAAAATTCGGCTGTGCTGAAAACTGGCTCTGCAGATAACTTCCATATTTCCCAGGTAAATACACTGTGAGCAGGAGAGCCGATGGAAATATTGGGTAAAAATAAAATAACAGTAGTAGTAATAATAATAATAATAATAGTAATTTCCATTGGAATTGATTAAGCTCCTTTAGGAGTTCTGTTTTCAGCTGTGTATCATTAACATTTAACTTTGGCTTTTGCATCAACAGACATACGGTAAAAGAAGTATTTTTATTTATTTTCTTATTGCAGAGAACCAGCAGGAATAATGGTAGTGGAATCTCAAAGTTTCCTGTTATGTGTGTGTTGTGTACCTGAGACACAGGCTCACATGACCATTTATAAAACTGACAGAAATTTATTAGGGCGGATTCCAGTCATGGTGTTGCCTACTCTGTGTGCTTTTTTAAAGTACAGACGTGCTACATGTTGTCTGTAACCAAACCAGCTGGACACAAAATTGTGGTCACTTGTAGGGTTGGCAGATCCCAGAATGGTTTGGGTGGGAAGAGACCGTAAGGTTCCTCTCATCCCAACCCTGTGAGCAGGGACACCTTCCACTGTCCCAGGCTGCTCCAAGCCCCATCCAACCTGGCCTTGGACACTCCCAGGGATGCAGGGGCAGCCACAGCTGCTCTGGGCACCCTGTGCCAGGGCCTCCCCACCCTCACAGCCAGGAATTCCTTCCCAATATCCCACCTGTCCCTGCCCTCTGGCACTGGGAAGCCATTCCCTGTGTCCTGTCCCTCCATCCTTGTCCCAAGTCCCTCTCCATCTTCCCTAACGGCTCCCTCAGGTACTGGAAGGCCACAATTAGGTCACCCCAAATCTCTTCCAGCCTGAACAGTCCAAATTCTCTCAGCCTTTTCGGATGGTTGTTGTCTAACGAACAGGAGAAAATCTTGCTGTATTGGAGCTGTATTGGACATTTTCTGAGAAACAGCTCCTCAGACTTGCTCATGGGGCAAAATGCAGCACTTGTGGCACACGTGAGGGGAAGTGTTTTTTTCTGGAGACAGATCCTCACCCAGGTGACTCAAACATCACCTCTCTGTTCCTTCCCTGGTGCCTTTACCCTTCAAATGCTGGCTTTTATTTTGGGTTGAGTCTCGTGGGCCCAGAAAAACTGCCCGGCTGTCCCCTTCGAGGTGCTGGATATCCGTGAGCCCTGAGAGCTTCCAGGCCAAAAACCTGCCAATTCCTCACTGTCGCCACCGAGCAGCCTCAGAGTGGCTGTGGTGGGGGCTGGATCACCCCAGGTCTTGCTTACAAAAATAAAATTAATGATGTCCACTTCGGCAGAACATTTTGAGCTTTACAGCCAGAGCACCGTGTCTTTATTTTCACTGTTGGTGTCGGTGGCTCCTGCTGAAATATTCCTGCCAAGGACTTGAGCCAGCAATCCCAGACCTAATGACCCTCTCCCCAACACCCTTGAGTCATTCAGAGAATTTTTTGTTTATTTGTTTTGATGCGCTTAAAGAACAAACAGCACCTGATTTCCACAGAGTCTCATCAATTACGGTTATTTTTTTCAAACGCTGCCTTTTATCCCCCATCTAGAGGGGCCCGTTTCATACTGTGAGTGGTGTTGTGAGTCATACTGGGCTTGGCAGGCAGTGCTTTTGGAGCCCCAGGAGCTTTTGGAGCCCCAGGAGCTTTTGGAGCCCCAGGAGCTTTGGAGCCCCAGGAGCTTTGGAGCCCCGGGTGCCTTTGGAGCCCCAGGTGCTTTTGGAGCCCCTGGAGCTTTTGGAGCCCCAGGAGCCTTTGGGCCCCGGGTGCCTTTGGAGCCCCGGGTGCCTTTGGAGCCCCGGGTGCCTTTGGAGCCCTGGGTGCCTTTGGAGCCCTGGGTGCCTTTGGAGCCCCAGGAGCTTTTGGAGCCCTGGGTGCTGTCGCTGTTGCCTGCTCCGCAGCCTGAGCTGCCCTTTGCCCGTCGCAGGGCGCGATGTTGGCGCGGCGCGCGCTGAAGGCCGTGCTGGTGGATCTCAATGGCACCCTCCACGTCGAGGACTCGGCCGTGCCGGGTGCGCAGGAGGCCCTCAAAAGGCAAGTTTCCCTCTCTTTCGGGGTTCCTCTGGGATCTTGTGTCGGTGCTGTTTGCACAAAGGGGTGGGTGGAGCGAACACGCTGCCAAATCCTTTAACCTGTGTTAATGCCAGGAGAGCTCAGCAAAGGGTGGAGATATTGGCGTCGCCTGAACCCCTGCTGCTTTCCTCAGTGCCCATTTCTGTGTTTTCTAAGCCTTTTCTAGACATAAAACCCCCAATGTTCAAGGTGTCTCCACTGATTCGCATGTGAGACAGCCTCAGCCGAAGTTGAGTTGGGGTGAATTACCTCAAAATCAGTTCAGCTGAGCTGGTCCTCGGGGCTTTGTTTAAATACAGGAGCCTGATTGTCTGTCAGAGCTTTTAGTTCTGTGCTGAGATAAAGTGGGATAACAGAAAAGCTTGGTCTGGTGGGCAAGGCAACCTCTGCAGAGTTCTCATTTCATTCAGACAAAGCTTTTCTTGGTTATTACTGTTTTTAAAGTTTCTTTCTGCTAGGTGAACAACCTCTTTTTTCTTTTAGTTTGAGAAGCATTTGATATTGCAGCCCATCTTTTGTAGGAATTTCAACACATTAATAAACAGGGCAGTTAACTCTTGTGGTGAAAGGGTGCCTAAAGAGATTAAGGCGCAGCAAAATTATTTATTCCAACCAAGTCAGTGGTGAAATAGGACACGCAACCCCAGGAATGTTTGTAGTGTTTTCCTAGAGAAGACATCTTGCAATGGATGAGGAAAAATCCCAAAGTGACAGGTGATATTGTGGTGTGAATGAAGGAGGACACCTTGAGATTCTGGGACACTAAAGATTAATCAGGATATAGGACCAGAACTGAACTCTCCACTGGAGCTGTATGGGCTGCTAAGGGTTTTATACAGCTGGACTGTTGCTCAGAGGAAAAGGTCAGAGAGGGATTAGGAAGCTGCATTTCCCACAGGTAATGCTGTGGAAATGATTATGTCCTAAAGGTGTAAAATTGCAAGGCAGTAAAAACTGCTGAGACATTGGGTACTCACTCATTGCCCTTCTGTTTCCTGCTGCAGGGAGAGCTTGTGCCAGGTGAGAGTCAATGTTCTTGAAAATCCGTATAATATCTATGTGCTGTCACAGGTACGGAGAGCAGGTGTCAGAGAACAGCCAGGCCTTTTTGCTCAGAGGTTTGAAAAGAAGTTATTGTCCTGTGCTCTTTTTTTGCCAGTCCATGTCCCTGTCCTTCCCAAAGAGAAGCTGGAATGGTTGGCATGCAGCTTACTTAGGGAACAAATGGAGAGATGCCTGTTTTACATTCATAGTTCCCTGCTGAGGTCCATAGGGAAAAAGCATATTAATTTTTATTTTATTATCAACCAGGGGACTTTTTTACCAGCTCATACCTGTGAAGGGTCAGTGTAAAACAAGAGATAAACAGGAGAAGGAAGTGGCAGGTGCAAGCAAGTCTCCAACTTTGTTCTAATGTTCTCCACACAGTCCTGATGCCAGTGCTTGTTCCTATAGCAACAGAGAAAGTGATGGTGGGGGAGTAATTAAAGGGAATGCTGTTGAAACTGTCACTTATAATTATTTGATTGTTTGGTAGCATTTTCTGTCAGCACAGGGCAATAACGTGGTTTTATGTGATGCTGGTGTTCCTCAGGAAAGGGGGAAATGGCTGCAGAAGCTGAGATAAAACCACCACCAAGGTAACACAGGCTCCTGGAGCATCCTGAATGAGCCACAGCTGCTGGGAAACTCACCCAGCAGTGGAGTTCAATATTTTAACTCAGCAACAAGCTTCTTTTGTTTGCTTATTTTGATCCAGAAGGTGGGACTGGCTTATTTATTGTGTAGTTTGAATAAAAAAGCTTTTCAAATTAGTTATTGTAGAAGTACTTGCTGCTACTGTGAAGAGGGAGTTGGAATCACTGTTTTCCTCAGGAATGTTCGTGGTAGGTGGGGGAGAGGAGGGGAGGATGACTTGCCTTGGTCTGGCAGGTGTGATTCTTCCTGTCTGTTCCGCATCACAGAAGTTTTTGTGTGGCACCAGTGTTTTGTGTGGCGACCTGCAGCCCTTAGGTCAGTTTTTAGCCCCAGAGAGAAGCGCAGATGTGAGAACAGGAGGAGCCTGTGTCCAGTTTCCCCCTCTGTCCCCCCCCAGGCTGCGCGGTGCCCCGCTGACCGTCCGGTTTGTGACCAACACCACCAAGGAGAGCAAGAGGGACCTGCTGGAGAGGCTGACGGGGCTGGGGTTTGACATTGCGGAGCACGAGATCTTCACCTCCCTGACGGCAGCCAGGAACCTCCTGGAGCAGCAGCAGGTGCGGCCCCTACTCCTGGTGGACGATAAGGCCCTGCCTGATTTCACAGGTGAGGTGGTCAGGAGGCAGCTGATTAGTGAAGAACAGTTAATGAACAGCCAAGGAAACGCTGTGCTCTTCATCATCTGTAGACCACCAGCCATGGTGGAGCCTGAAATGTGGAATTTTGTAGGGTCATAAAGGTCCTTTCTTCCTTTTAAATCAAACACCAAGCAGCCTGAAGTTATATCTTCTTGAGGAGCAGTGGAAATGGCAGCCAAGGCCTTCAGATAGTCAGGAATTCAGGTAAAACTCAATACTTCCCATTAATTTCCAGTGTAAAAAATGAAGTAATAGTTATCACCCGGTCACTGGAGATTTATTGGACCTACCAGTGCTGATTTTTTTTTTTTTCATAGCAAAGATGTGTCAATTTGTGCAATACCTGACTTCCAACAGAAGTTTTACTCAAAGAGCTGAAGAACCAGTGTGCAGGCACACACAGCAGGCTGTTTCTCCCTTAATAGATTATTATTAAATGCAAAATCTCCAGGCAGTTATTGTTGCTTATCTTATATTGAGCATTTAGGTTTCACCCCACGTACTTGGATACCTTCACTGGTGACAGAAGGTTCATCATCACCATGACTCCTCTAAATTATCATCCCTGAAGGCTTGGTTAAAACCTGCTTTGCTTTCAGATGCTCCCATTTCCCTCCCTCAGCAGTAAGGGGAGTAGAAGATGATGTGTTCTCACTTGGACATCAAGAGTAGCAAAGATTTTGAACATACCCAGTTGAAAAGTATATATTGTATGTTAAATTTTTTATTTAAAGTCAGGGCAGCAGAAGTATGGATGGCTTGCCACTGCTCCCTGCCCCTTGCCTTACAAACTGAAATCTTCTGCCTGCGTAATTTAAGTAGGTTCTAATCGTGCTAGGATCTAGGAAATTCCTGTTAAATTTTGGTGCCATAGTCTGGTCAGAAATCTTCAGAGTGGTCAGTGTTCAGGAGAAAAGCCTCTGTGAGAGCAGTGAAACCTGGTAATCTGTTCTACCTAACATATCCAGAGAAATGTGCCCCCAGCAATACTCTGTATTTGTGCTCCCAGGAAGGCTTTCCTGGGTGAGAAACAGCAGAGGCAGCAGCTCATTCGCTGAGAGCATTTAAACCAGCTCAATCTCCATGGTTTTGGGATATTTCCATCAGTTTTGCAGGAGCTGATGCTAATTTTGTAGAAGATGGCACAGACAGAGGTATCTTGGGGGTACCTGCGTGCATTATCTGTGCTGCTTGGGTCTGAAGTGGGCTGTTTGGTTTGTTTTTGCTACAAGGGGCTTGGCTCTTATTTCCTCAGTGCTGCTCTTGGAACATTTAAGTACAGTGGAGAGTGCTTTAAATTCCTGTTAATGGCTGCTATTGAGCTGTTCTTGGCTAATCTCTATTAAAGTTGGTCAGGGATGGATTAATTGAATCCTTTCCTGCTTAAAGGACTCGGATGCTTCTGGGTGGTGTCACAAATCCACTGTGGCATCTTTGAGTGGATGTTTTGCTGGCTGAGCCAACTGAGGGATGTGCAGCAGGAGACCTCAGCCAGCAGAGCCAGCCAGGAGCTCTGGTTGTGCTGGTGAAGGTGCAGAGGGTGTGTTTGAAGGTGGAACAAAATCCCCAGCGAGTGCAGGAGGCAGCTGATAACGTGTCATTAATAAAACTCTCCTCTTGGTGCTACTCTGCTTCCACTGATGGTTCTGCCCAGGGGTGAGACTGCAATGGAGCTGTTCCCAAGGGCACTAATCCACACTGCAAAAAGACCTTCCAGAAAAGCCCAAATTAATCTAGGGTAACAACTTCTGGGCCATGCTGCAGTACCATCTTTGTTGTCAGAATCAGATTGGTGCATGGAACAACAGTCAGCAGAGTTTCCTGTGACTAGAGGGAACAGAAAAGCTGGATGGGATTCACTTGAATTCCTGCTTTACTGTCTTACGAAGGACAGAAATATATATGGAGAGGGATTCTCAGATGGCAAGCAGTCATTCAATGAAAAGAGGGATTTTTGTGTCCTGCTGCATTTCACTGGGAGCGGTGATAGAATCATCCCACAGCTGCTGTTAAGGCTGTCCAGCTCCAGAGCCATGTTCACCCTGGAGGATGGAACAGTCTGGATAGACCAGCAGCTCCTCCACAGATGCTTTCTTCATCTGTAAAAGACATAAAAGCAGTCTCTGTGATATGTCTGTGTCGGAAAATGCTTGTTTTTACATAAAAGTGATTAAATGCACTTTGCTGACTGTGTGCTGCTAAGTGTGAGTTAAATCCTCTTTGCTCAGAGTCTTGTTCTGGTTTTCCAGGGATTGGCACAGATGACCCCAATGCAGTGGTGGTGGGACTGGCTCCTGAGCACTTCCACTACGAGATGATGAACAGAGCCTTTCGGTAAGGCAGCCCCTGGGGGGGTTGGGTGGGGGCTGGCTTGTGCTGGGCTCTCTTCTCTTTCTGGGAAGGAAAGGGTAGTAGGAATATCAGACATTATGCAGTGCGTGAGGGAGCCACTAATCTTGATTGGATTTGGGTTCTTCACCATGAACTTCAGGCAGTCCAGACGTCATTTTTACAGCTTTCAATCTAAGTAAACTGCAGAAGTACAGTCACAGCTGTCACTGAGGGGAAAAATTCAGCAATGCATCAAGGGAAAATACACAAAAACAGGGATGTGGGGAAGCATTCTCAAAGTCACAGAATTATTTGGGTTGGAAAAGNAGAGGAGGGGCAGATTGTACGTTCAAAGCCCAGCCTTCAGAGCCTGAGTGCTACAGGGAAGGAAATCCAGTATTTAGGGTGGATGCTGGATGTCCAGAAATATCTTCTGAAGCACCTTCTGTTCAGGAGTGGCCAGCACAACCTGTTGGACCAGGGGGACTATGGAGCAGATTCTCAAGTGTTTTATTTCTGAAGCTTCTTTTGTCTCTAGACAAAAGGGATGATATCTAAGGGATAAATCAGATAAATTCCATCTGTGACCATCCATGAGCCAGGCTGCAACAATGTGTGCAGAGCCGTGGGTCCTTCTCTCTGGTTCTGGCTTGACTCCACACTCTTGATTTTAGCTTGAAAAGCCTTCAGCTTGGAGACACTGGATGTCAGCCTGTTGCTGAGTGTAGCCCTGGTGATGTGTGTGATGAGCCCTTCCCCCTCTTTGCTCACAGGGTGGTGGCTACCACACAGATTTGCACCTTGAAATCTGGTGAAAACCCTAATATCAAACACCTTAACCTCTCTTTATACCCATAACATTTGAAGAGGGAGTATCAATTACTGCCCACCGGTGTCCTGGGGGGGGTTTCTTGGAGTAGGAGGCCAATGCTGTCCCCATCTGCTGCCAGCTCTGTGCCACATTGACCCAAACCAACCCTGTCTGCCTCGTTAGTGCGCCTTGCCAAAGGCATTGATTTTGGAGTTTTACTTTGGGTCATGAGTGGATTCTAAATTTCACAACTGCATGTGCTTAACCCATCCCAGCGCTTGCATCATTTTATTGATTGGTATTTCTGTCCTGAATATAGTAGTTGTTGAATAATATCCATTGTTTGCTTCGGGCTGAAGACCAGGACACTTAAAAAAACCCAGGATGGGCTCTGTTTGACCTGTAATACCTCACTGATTTGTTCTGGGTGTTTCCTCCAGTCCTCTGTAGGGGATAAACTTTTGCTGGTGTCGGTTCTGTTAGGCCTGATGGAAATACTGGCCACTGGCACATTCTCTTCTTGTCAAGCCTCGCCCTATTCCTTCTCCTTTACTGCTCAGATAATTAAGTCACTTGGGATTTGCCTTGAAAATGGAATTGCATCAGGATTGCAGAACTCTTGAGGTGAATCTGATTAAATGCAGGTATCTGCAGTGCAGGTTCCTGTGTCTGTGCTGGTGATCTGGGCTCTGGAGGGGTAAGGGAGGCACTTTACAGCGTCTTTTACCCAATAGTGCTTAAAATAGGACAGTTGAACTGTGCCCTAGGAGTGCCTCTTCCTCTGCACTGGCTGTGAGGAGCCCAGGCTGACTAATTACCTGGTAGGCAACTATTCCATTGACACCCAACATTAACTTGGGTAAATCTAACCCAACATGAGTCCCAAAACGAGATACACAGAGTCTGGCCGTTCTCCAGGCACCACTTGAAATGACTGAGACTAAATTTCTCTTTCTGTATATGTGGGATTTTGATGCCACGTTTAAAAGAATTCTCTCAGGTGAGATCTCTCCTGCAAACTGCTGAACATAGTGGTTGTGGTGATGCTGTCAAATTAAATTTTTCTGTGTCCTAGAGGCATCCTCCCGTCGTGAACGTGTCTGGCTGCTCACAGAAGCACAACCCAGCTCTCTTCTTGTTCAGCTTGCTTTGGAATGCATTGATTCAATAGGAGTGTTTTGTGATAATTCAGTGAAATGAAATATCATTTATGTCCTGCTCAGAGCTTCCAGGCTGCTCTGCAGACATCCTCCAGGGAGAATCCATCTCACCTCAGCCAGCCTCTTACAACAGGGGCAAAGCAAGACTTTGTTTGTTTTCTTAAAGGCTTTGCTTTTGTTTTGTTTTGTTTTGTTTTGTAAACCAGGAGTTAAGGGGAAAATGAATCTTCCTTTCTGCCCCGAGAATAACAGCCAGTGTTTTACACTGTTGTGATAAAGACTGGAATGACCTGCATTGCCTGGAGAAAGTGTAAAATCAAAGGGAGAATGTTTGGCAGTCCAGATGCTGTCTGGAGGGCTCTTGTTGGGAGGGGAGGACTGCAATAACGTTGCTGTGCTTGGTGGACCAGGAGCATTCCCCTAGTGCAGCACCTGCACAGCTTCGCTTTTCTGCAGGACAGGGGGAGGCTGTGTCTGCTGTAAGGAAAACCTGCAGGGCACATGACAGAAATGGGAGAATCAGAGATGAGGTGCAGGTTCTGTGGGAGCGAGCCCCCTCAAACTCCCACGGTCAGCTGGGGAATTCAGAGGGACCTGAATGCATCACATGGCTTTGTGGGTTTTTTCATGGAACTTGTTACTGTAGTTCCTTCAGTGCTGAAATACAAAGTTAAGGTCAAATGATTCATCCTGTACCTGTAAGAAAATTGTTCCCTGCAAGGGTGGGGAGGCCCTGGCACAGGGTGCCCAGAGCAGCTGTGGCTGCCCCATCCCTGGGAGTGTCCAAGGCCAGGTTGGACAGGGCTTGGAGCAACCTGGGACAGTGGAAGGTGTCCCTGCCCATGGCAGGGGTGGAACTGGATGAGCTTTTAAGGTCCCTTTCAACCCAAACTATTCTAGGATTCTGTGAAAGCCACTTGAGGCCTTCAGCTGTAAATAAAATTTCTTTAACATAATTTTTGTACTCTCTTCTTCATTTATTCTGTAGGTTGATTTTGGATGGGGCGCCTCTCATAGCGATCCATAAAGCCAGGTATTTCAAGAAGAAGGACGGCCTGTGTCTGGGACCTGGACCTTTTGTGACGGGGCTGGAGTACGCGACGGACACCAAAGCCACCGTGGTGGGGAAGCCAGAGAAGACCTTCTTCCTGGAGGCTCTGCGGGGCACTGGCTGTGCCCCCGAGGAGGCCGTCATGATTGGAGACGTACGTGGGCACAACACCATGCTGCCCTGCACGGTGTGCAGGGCCTGCAAAGGGGGGTTCCAAAGGATGGGACTGTCGTTTCTAGAGAGAAAACAGAGCTGGGGAAGGGGCTGGAGCCCCAGGAGCGGGTGAGGGAGCTGGGGAAGGGGCTCAGGCTGGAGAAAAGGAGGCTCAGGGGGGACCTTGTGGCTCTGCACAACTCCCTGACAGGAGGGGGCAGCCGGGGGGGTCGGGCTCTGCTCCCAGGGAACAGGGACAGGAGGAGAGGGAATGGCCTCAGGCTGGGCCAGGGGAGGTTTAGATCGGATATTAGAGACAAATTCTGCATGAAATAGGATTTTGAGCACTGTCCCAGCCACCCAGGGCAGTGTTGGGAGTCTCCATCCCTGAAGGTATTTAAAAGCTGTGTGGATGTGGCACTTGAGGACATGGGTTATTGGTGGCCTTGGCAGCACTGGGGAAATGGTTGGACTCCATGATCTTAGAGGGGCTTTCCAAGCTAAATGCTTCCATGAAAGTTCACAGGGATTAGTGTGTAATCTATGGGGTTTGCTCTCTTACTTCAGTCACTATCTGATCAGGCAGAGAGCACATAGAAAACCACTCCTGTGACAGTGTGACCGACAGGCAGCTGAAAGATCTGACTCTGTGTCGCTGCTTTTAAGTGATGTGCAAAGCAGAAAAGGTTATGGAAGTGTCTGTGCCCACTAACCCACTGCTCTCCTGCTGTGTCCCAGGACTGCAGGGATGATGTTGGTGGTGCCCAGCAGGCAGGCATGCGTGGGATTTTGGTAAGGACGGGTAAGTACTCGATGGCTCGGTCGTTTCAGGAGACAGTGGTGCCTTCAGTGATCTCACGCCGTGCCCAGCAGGGAAGCCCTGAGGCCAGCCCTGGTGCAGATGGCCAAAATCAGTCACATCAATGTAACCTGTGATCGTGCAGGAGCTCTGGCGACATTCCTCAGTAATTACACTGGTCATTATAAATGTAATTTTGCTTTGCATAGAAGTGGAACCTGGAGAGATTGGCAGGTATTGTCAGTGTTGCTGATGGCCCTGTGGACTGGGTGAGGTCTCTTTGAGGTGGCAGCTGCTCATGCCACACAGTGTGATATTTGAAAACAAAGGGAAGTAATCCTGCTCTTCCTCAGAAGAGTCTTCAGAGAGGCACTTCTCATCAGAACTGTGGTGATACAACAGGGAGTATTGGGTTCAAAATGAAAGATGGGAAACTCAGAGATTTTAGGAAGAAATCCCACCCTGTGAGGGTGGTGAGGCCCTGGCACAGGGTGCCCAGAGAAGCTGTGACTGCCCCTGGATCCCTGGCAGTGCCCGAGGCCAGGTTGGACAGGGCTTGGAGCAGGCTGGGACAGTGGAAGGTGTCCCTGCCCATGGCAGGGGGTAGAACTGGATAAGCTTTAGGGTCTCTTCCAACCCAAACCATTCTGGGATTCTGTGATTCTATAAAAGTGAAAATAAAATTTTTATTTTAAGAACCTACAACGTGGGCATTTGCCAGTACAGCAGAGTGAACCAGTGCAAGTAACACTAGTTTTGATCCAGAGCTGCCCCTGGAGGAATCTCTAGCAGGGCTCAGGGTTTGTTTAAGGAAGCCTTGTGGGATGTTTGTTGCAGGAGAACCCCAGATGGGCATTTTCCTGGTTGGTACTGCTATGACAAGGTTGTGATTTTTGGGGAGAAAGAAAAAGGGTACTCAGAGGAGTTTGGTAAAGGGATATTTGTGTTAATCTGTTACAGGTAAATATCGTCCAGCAGATGAAGACAAAATCAACCCAGGTCCCTACTTAACCTGTGAGAATTTCCCAGAGGCAGTGGAACATATCCTGAAGTGGATGCTGTGAGAAAGGGAACAGCTAGCTTGAAGAAACATCTGTTTCACACCATTTCCTTCATTCTTGCTTCAAAAATTAAGGTCCCAAGATCAATGCATGCGTGGCATCCATCAGAAACCTGCCTGGGCTGTGAGGGGCAGGGGATCTGTGTGGGCCTGGCACAGTCACACACACAGTGTGGCAGTGTTTTTCTTATTTTCACTTTTCAAAGAACACCTGATGAAAAGCCCTGTATGGAAAGTGTCACCTTCTGCAGAATCAGTTAAACTGAAAACATGCACTGAAAACACTCAAGTAAATAAAGCTCAAATACCAAGAGAGCCTCAGTGGGCCTGTAGTGATTTCACTGAGAACGTCTCTGCTCTGCTCTGACTTAAAGGTAGAGATTATGCATGTTTAGAAGTGACTCTTAAATGAAAATATCACCATTGCTTAATAATAACTACTGTGGCTGTCTTTCATTAGAGCAGATCCTGTTATTTGCTTTTCAAATTTTACATAAAATTAAAAACTGTCAGCATTTTACAGATGTTTTAATTAGATGCTGTTATTAAAAAGAATGATACAGAAACAAAACTCGGGTATTAAATGCCTTAGAGACTGTGACTTTTTAAAATTAGGCTTCAGCAGGGCCCTATTAATGCTACAGTTGCAAAATTTCACTGTTGTTGGGGATTTTTTTGTCTCTTTTTAATGTTATGGAAAAAATCCTTCACAAGCCATGGGGACAGATTCCAGTTTTTACAGTTGGTTAGCAGAGCTGTAAAATGAAATTTAATTCTGTAGCGTGCAATGCTTTTCCTGTGCACTACATCCCCCAATATGAACCAACTTTGTAATGATGGTAAATGGCTTTTCTGGTCCATTTGCAAACTGTAATAATCAAAGTCCTTTACAGTTGTTTTACAGTGCTCCTGTGTGTTAAATTACTAGGTTGTAATTATGCATTACTGGAGTATTAACCTTATTGAAAATACAGTTTTCTGTCAATGAGCCATGCTTGTTCTTGTTAAACAAAACCATGGTGATGAATGAATTCCTCACATGTGACAGTGTCTCTCTGCAGCCTCACTTGGTGCGTGGTTACTACGTTCAGATTCAGTCTCTGTCAGGAACAGAATGGGTGGATGGAGGAGATTTTGCAGTAGAAACACAAGAATAAATCACAGAACCACTGAATCATTTTGGCTGGAAAAGTTGTCTAAAATCATGGAGTCCAACCATTCCCCCAGCACTGCCCAGACCACCACTGACCCATGTCCCCAGGTGCCACATCCACATGGCTTTTAAATCCCTTCAGGGATGGGGATGCCACCACTGCCCTGGGAAGCTGGGCCAGGGCTGGACAATCTTTCCCAGGAAGAAATAATTCCAAATATCCAAGCTGAACCTCCCCTGGTGCAACTTGAGGTTGTTTCATCATGCCACTTTCTGCCCAGGAGAAGAGACCTCTGAGGAACAGAAGCCAGCTTTGGACAGTGTCTCTGGGCCCTTGTACACTGTCAGCTTCAGTTTTGCATAAATTCACACATCTGGTTTTTGTGCCAGCAGTTCTGAAACTGCTGGTTTCTGCTTGGAAGGATGTAAGGGAGTTCTGTGGCCTCGGGTCAGAGTCAGGGGCAGGAGCTGGGAGATGTATCAGCAAAATCTTGTGAAGACATTTCCCTTGGAGACTTCAATAATGTGTGACTGATGCTGGAACTAAAAGGGACTGTCAGGACCTGGGCTCTGCTCCAGGGGTCTGGCAGTGGCACCAGAGGAACAGGCAGGGACTGATCTCAGGGAGTTCCACCTGCACAGGAGGCAGAACTTCTGCCCTGGGCAGTGCCTGAGCCCTAAACAGAGACCAGAGAGGCTGTGGAGTCTCCTCCCTGGGGATATTCCAGAACCATTGGGACACACTGCTGTGCCCTGTGCTCTGGGATGGCCCTGCTGGAGCAGGGAGGTGGCACCAGATGTGACCCCTGTGGTCCCTTCCAGCCTGACCCATTCTGGCATTCTGTTTCATTGCTGGCTGCAAACCAGTGGTTTTCTAGTTGCAAACCAATAGTTTCTAGTTAATTACCCTAAATCTGCTGATTTTCTGCACTTTTTCTCTAATTCCATTTTTTTCCCACCTTGGAAATACCCCAAACTAACAGGCAAATAGCACACTTAAAGGCTTTGAACTCAACTGAAAACAGTGACAAACCAGCCAAATTTACATGTCCCTGCTAACATCCTGAATTTCACTGAAAACTCCTGTTTTGTGTTTCATTAAGAAGGGTGCAGGTCTCTGCTGGTAAAGCTATGCTGGCTGCGATGCTCTAGTGAATGTCAGAAATGAAGAATTACACTAATTGTCTATCTGCTTTTAAACTTTGCTCCAGTTCTACCCCAAATCTGTCATAAATAAAGACTGAGAAGCAATCAATCTTATAAGTCTTTATACATAAAATTAAGGCTGGAGGCTTTCTTGCATAGGAGCTGCCATCACATTAATTCCAAGAAGAACATTTTTTGAATGGTCATTAATAAAGAATAACCACCACCCCTTCACCCACCCTTGCATTTTGAAAGTAAAGATATCCCTCTGACACTTGTCACTGCATTTTATTTCTTCAAACAACAGCACTTCCTTTCCCATCACCATTTGATCCTTTGGAGGCCACTTTGGGTAGCAAAAGGCTTGAAGGTTTTCGATTTTGGGGTTGGCTTGGTTTTTTTCTGTCAGACTGACTCAAATTCTCTCTGCCAAGCCATGTACTTCTGGCTTAGATTCTTTGCTGATGGCTTGGTGTGGGTGATCACATCCAGGAAATCGGCTGTTGTGATTGTGTCCAGTTGGATCATGGGCAAGTTACTGTTACCTAAAGAGCAGAGAATTGAATAAATACTGTTACTATTACCACAAGACACTCTTTTATGTCCCTGCCTAAGCCAACACTTAATACAGGAAAGCAACAGAATAAATGTAGTCAGATAACGTAAAAATTGTATTTATGCTGAGAGCACAGATAACGACAGCTTTAAAAGAAGCCCCGATTTTTAGAAATTTAGAGGGTTTGGAACTAGCATAAAACTTTTCCAGGCAGATATCAGAGCTCCACCTACTGGAGTTAAAATGATCATTCCCAGAGTTACAGCAAGAGATCGGCATTTCCCAGGCCGGATTCTCTGCTCAGAGCTGAGGTACCTGGCTGATGACTTTCAAGAGCATCAAAAATTTTCCTCACTGGTCTCATGGCTGCCTCCTTGCACACGAGTTTTATGTCTGAGCCAGAGTATCCATTCGTTTCCTGTGATGGGATCAGAATGATACATTACAACTCACAAATCAGACCGAAATGGAATTTACAGGTATATTGTATATGTATTTATATATATATTTGTGAGGTCTGTTGCTGTCTGAAATATACATTTATATACACACAGACACACACACACCAATCTGGTTTTTTGTGTATCCTCCCCTCAAAATGATGTAGCTCGTTACTCTTCTGAATGCCTACAATACATTGTAGGACCAAGGAAAATACTGGGAATTTTATTTATAAATGGCAGTTTTCTGTAGGTCAAATAAAACCCACCTTTCTGAGTCCATCCTCAGCTTTCCTGTTAATAAAATAACTGTATTTCCTTATTAACACTTATGAACCCAGAAATGAGCAGTATTGTCTCTGTAAACAGATGTAAAAAATCTCAGCTGGGTAAACTAAAATATTTAGGGCCCGGGGCCTTGGGCAACCTGGGGTAATTGAAGGTGTCCCTGCCTACGGCTGGAGGTTGGAACAAGATGATCTTTAAAGTCCCTTGCTACCCAAACCATTCTAGGATTCTGTTTCCAAAGCATTCAGGATGTGACAAAGGGCTAAATGAGGGAAGCCTGGGTATCCAGTGAATCTCTTCACTGTCAGATGCTCTCCTCTGCCGCAGCAGTGGAGCTGTGACAAACCTTCCCTACACAATTAACTGTTCATTACCCTGATGAATTGGAAGTGCTCCCAGCTTGGTGAGAACAGTGATAAAATCTGCTGTTGCTGGAAGTCTCCCTGTATTTAAGGCTGAAAAGCTGGCCCAGCAGAGAGGACCAGGACACTCCATTTTGCAGGCAGAGCTGCGCGAAGCCGGCGATTTTCATGTGCCTGTGCCATGCTCAGCCCCGTGTCCCACCAGTGTCCCTCTGGCTGGAGCCTCAGGTGAGCTGAGGTGCTGTCCCAGCTGTGTGAGTAGCAGTGGCTGCACCCCGAGGTGCTGCCCAGCCCGCGGTCAGTGCTGTGGCCCAGGAGCGGCCGCAGCCCCACGCGGGCGCTGTCCCTGCCGCCCACCCGGCTCAGCAGGCTGTAGTCCAGATCCGTCCTCAGCTTCATCCCGCCGCCGCTGCTGCTCGCAGGGGGCAGCCAGTGCTGGATCATCACCCGCCGTGCCTCCTCACTGGGCAGGTCAACCAGAATCCTCTTCTCCAGCCGCCGCAGCATGGCAGAGTCCAGCTCCCTGCAGGCAGAGGAGGAGAGCGTCTCAGCGCGTCTCAGAGTGGAGACGTGGCTTTGACAGCAAGATCCTTGCCTGCAGCTGTGCCAAAAACCAAAAACGGTTAATTATCCAGTGTATTCCTGTTCAGTGATACTGAGGCTAACAATAACAATCAGAAGTTGCAGTTTCCATCCCTCACCCTGGTACTCATCTGCAGCATGTCTCATCAGCAACAACCTCTCCCTTTCCTCCTCTGCTATTAAGGAGTCACTACAAATTGCCTGTCTGGGGCACTCTCAGGACTAATTAATTGTAAGAGATGCTCAGTAGGTGTAAAATCCAGACTGAAGGTCTTGGATGTGAGGTCGTGTATTGTGGCCGAACTGAGACTGCTCCTGCAATACAAATTATAGATAACACAGCCACAAAGGACATTATCCTTATAAACAGGATCATGTGAAGGGTGAACAGGCTGGATAAACGTGTCAGTGAGCCAAAAACCCTGATTCTGTCAATGTCAACACTGGTTATGATGTTTTGTCTAGAAAAAGATAAGAAGGTCCTGCACCAATCTTCCTCTACTGGCTCTATGCAGTCACAGACTCCTTATTCCAGTTTAAAATATTATTTAGTCCTCATACGTGCCAAGAAACTCTCATCTAGGGGAAACCCACTTCAAAGTTTCTTGTGCAGGCAGAAGAACAGAAGCCCTAAGCACCACTGCCACCTGTGCTGGCTGAGCATGAGGAACCAGCTGCTGGAGGGTTGTATCTGCAACCTGGGACTGCAGACACAAATAAACCTGCCCCTATCTTTCCCAATTCCCTGGGTCAAATATTTTTCCCAGAAAAGTCAACATTAAAGCAACAAATTGAGTTTCTTGTATGAAACTCCCTTTAGTTTACAGGGAGTTCAAAGCCACCTCAAGATGGGTATGTAGCACAACACCAGAGCTGATTTCTGTCTTTGGTGACTTGTCCTTATTTTTTTTTAATACCAAATGCTTTCTGTGGCATAGCACATGATAAACAAACCCAAAAATGGGCTCCCAAATCCCCATACAGGTGCCTGCCAGACCTCAGCATACCTGGCTGTCAGCTCAGCAGGAACAGCAGTGTCCCTCTCCCCAGAAGCAACGTTTTGGCTTGGGAGACCTTGTTCCACATGCACTGATCCAAACAATGAACACAAAAATCAGAAAACCAGGAACCCAGAGGACAACAAGAACTCACTCAGATCCACCCCCGTGCTTCTTAGCAAGGCCTCAGAACTAAATACCAGAATTTGTTAAGCAACAGGTGTTGCTCTATTGATATTTATATTTAAAACTGATATTTTTAGGCTGTTTCAGGTGCTGTCCAATGTTCAGTGCAACGCCTCTTGCAGAGGGTCCCACCCAGAACAGACAAAGAACCACATCAGTCTCCTTTCACCTTCCAAAGGTATTTTTCAGCTCAACTCCTTAAAATTGCCTTGCTTGGCTGGAAATAATTACTCTGGCTGACAACACTTTGCTGTTATTTACCCATATTAACACCCATATTAACACCATCTGTGAAAAGAGGGCAAAAGTTCTCAGGGTTTTAGAGGTGCCCACACAGGTACTCTAAAAAGCCTTTGCAGGTGAAGGACAACCACAGCCAGTCTCTGCAAACAGCCTGGAAATCCTCCAGATGTTGACATTTTCCATCACTCCTTCTGCTCCAGGTCCCCCCAAGGTCACAGTTTCACGAGCCCCCTTAGCTGTGTTCTGTAAGTGTCCAACAGAAGTCTCTGCTCTGCCCAGAGAAGCTCTGCCACAGCTGCTCTGTGGCTGCCCCACACCTGAAGGGTTCAAGAACAGGTTGCTTGAACAACCTGGTCTAGTGAAAGGTGTCCCTGCCCGTGGCAGGAGAGTGGAACTAGATATGCCCTAAAGTCCCTGCCAACCCAAACCATCCTGTGATTCTGTGATTCTGTTTATCCAGAAGGTTACAGTGACCTATTGGCTGAAGAGGGAAATAAAGAAACAATGTTTTTGTTATCTCAAGTTTTAGGTTGTTTGCTGAATTGCTTTGTCAGTGATCAAATGCAAGGTTAAGTGACATTAACCAGTGCAGAATACAAAGCACTGAGCCAACCTAAATATTCTCTGAAACAACAGCCAATAGAAGTACTGAGAGATGCTCACGAAAAGATAAACAGAGCTCTACAGATCCATAAGATGGATGACTTTTTGAAATTAACATTAGGAGGCATCACAGAATCACAGAATGGTTTGGGTTGGAAGGTAAGAATCTATTGGCCTGCACCGAAACTTCACCTGCCCTGAGGGTAAGGACGAGAAGAAAACAGCACTGCAATGAAAACTGAATTAAATGTGCTGATACATTAGGAAACATTCACAACGTGATTAAGGATCTCTTTACTCCTTCACTAACGAGGTCTTTATTTTATTTAATTACATTCAATCATTTCAACAAGTAATTTGTCAACAGAAACACCTTGCAGATGAGCAGCAGAAAGCAGGGCTGTGCAGCAAGCACAGGCTGAAGAGGAAGATCAGTAGCTGCAGTGGAGCTTAGGACAGTCTAAAGAGCTTTGTTTAGGCTTCTTTTCATTCTTCTAAAAGCAGCTTGGTACTAATTTTTTTCCCTGATCAATAAATATCCATGTTAAACAAATCTCTTAAAATCCAGCTTAACAACAAATGTTCACAAGAGCACAGGGCTGTGCTGTGAAGCCACAACTTAGGTAACAGTAGGTATTTTGAAATTTTGTTATGAAATATTCCTGTGGAGGTGAAGTCTGGGTCTGACAGTGGGGCTAAATGTCACCTAATACTCATAAAAATAACCTGTAAATATATAGTTGGGATTCTAAAAGAGGTTCAAAACCTCCTGACCTCTCTGGAGGCAGACAATCCCAAACGCCTCAAAGCTGGAGAACGCCCGTGATGTGAAAGCTCAGGCTTTCACCAGGCTTTCCATCCATCTCAAACATCTTTCTAAGCATTTGCTCAGCCTCTTCTTAAAGCGTTTTCTCTGTGGTAGGCACATTTCTACCAGACATTGTAGTTAGTACACTCATGGGTTAGGTTTGCTTAAGAAAGAGCAAAACCCAACCTGCCCACAAGAGAGAAAGTCCAAAAGGAAGTTCTAAAGTCTCAGATATAAAACTTTCAGAAGTGAACACCTCAGCTGCCACCCTGGTCCCAACACAGACCGACAGCTTTGTTTCAGGGCAGGTCCCCCAAAACAGAAACCCTGTCATTGTGCATTAGCCTTATAAAAAGGCTGTCATTTTGGATGTTTTAAAGAAGGAAGTGTGCAGAAATTAGAACTTCAGTATTAAAAAATGATCAAAAATCAAATATCTAAAATACTCAAAACTGAGTTCTGTATATTTCATATAACTTCCCAGAAAGCTTACTGATTGTGTAAGGCAGACACAGGGTAACAAAACATATGCAGAAATCTCTCTGCACGGACAATTATCTCACAGAATAATTTAAGAGACCACAGAAAGGTGCAATGCACTGCTCAGAGCTTCTTCTTCTAAAAGGACAATGATGCTGCAATAACATAAACATTTACAGTGCATTACTAACAAAGAGACAAATGTATTAATACTGTATTAATTCTCTTTCAAACTTAACTGTTCACACAGAGAGCAGTTATTTTTTCAGCATTTTCTTACACAACTGGGACATAATTAAATCAAATTCAGCATCATTCCTTTTATACAGATACTGTAACAAAATGGGGTAGATTTTGCACTGATTTAAATTCATGAGTTTGTCCAAGACATAAATCCCCCAAACCAAGATACAGACTTTGCTATTATGGCTATAAAAAAAAGCCCATGGTGGCTCTGTACTCACACTTTTGGCCCAGGGTCGGGACCAGACTAACTTGTACAACTAACTTCTACATATTTTAGGTGTTCACACAACCATTCTCTCAGTTAAAAAGCCTGGAAGCCCTGGACAAGACAAGCTAGGCTTACCTGCCACATGGAACTGATTGAAAATATTACCTCTGAGCCACAATTCTCAGGCAAAAACTCCACTTCTGTTGTTTAATTCTATCTGCCTGCTCCCTGGACCTTTTTAGCCAGGCCTGCCAAAGAGGGGATCAGCTGACAAGAGGAATAAAACATTACCACAGACTTTGTGAGAGAACATTTGGTGATATGTGCAAATGTGCATTTGTATGTTCAAAATAATGTATGCTCTAGGATTTAAGACTTTTTTATAAGTACTTAAAAGGAAGCAGCTGTGGTTACACACCCAGTGGCATTCAGACTCCCAGCTGATCACAACCCAGAGCCCTCCAGTCACACAGAAAGGCTTTTCCAACATTTGTCCCCATGGCAACTTTGCAAGATTCAGCCAAAAATCGCTAATCTTGAAAAACAGTCCATGAATGAAGCCTGTGGTTTTGTGGGTGCAGAGCCCTCTCTGGCTCCCAGCTGGCTTTGAGTGCCCTGCTCTGTGGCTGTCACACTGCAGAGCTGGGCAAGTGTCACCTCGCTAAAAAAAGCACCTTTAAGTCAAATTTCAAGTTTTGCCACTTGAAATGCTGCTGAACTGCTACTCACACAAGGTCATCCCTGGGAACACCTCCCACTGGGCTCCAACACAGGAATCCCAGACCATGGCTTGAAGTTCCCTGGAAACAGGACTGCTGTCTTCTCCTTTTCTGACTCCAAGCATGTGAGAGGGGAATAGACACACTTAGGTCCATGAGCCTTTAGGGACAGGGGTATCCAGAAAGATCTCAGTGCTATGAGGATCAGCAACTCCTCTCCTGAGCATCCACAGCTGTTACACTACAAATGTTACCTCCCTTCCTCATCCTCTCCAGCTTGCCTTGCTCCCAATGCACGTCCTGCCCAGTTTGAGAACCAACATGATGAAATTCCCCAGTTCCAATCTTAAATTATTTTTTGTTCTATACTAAATTGTGTTAAAGAAACTGAAGAATTTTGTCCCTCAAATTTTCAAAGTCACATTTGATACCAGTAAAATCCAACATTCCTATTTATGGAGTATCCTTCTAAGCACCAGATGTTTTAAGCACCTTATAGTTCCAGGCTGAAAACCCTTCTTAGCTTAAACATAGTAAATAACTTGCCTATGAAGTCAAATACTCCATTTTAAATATTAGCAGCTGATACGACCAGCATATGTTGACTTTATTATGGATTATTCTCATGTGACACAAATAGCAAGAATTGAAGAGTTTAAAAGTAAAAGCTCCAAATTAATCTTTAAATGCTTTAACCAAATATCAAGGCTTTTTCTGCAGAAGTCTAAATAAAATCCTTATCTGTGCTTAGAAGCTCATGAAAATGTATTCAAAATGTACTCTCTGGATCTCTTACCATGGCAGATTGGAAGCTGCTAAAACAAATACAAGATCATCAGATCGGGCCAAGCCATCCATCTGCACCAGTAATTCTGTTTTCATCCGCCGACTTCCTTCATGTTCACCACTACCAAGATTCAGAGAAATATTATTTGCTCGGTGCATTAAAGTAATCATCTTTATTTATACAGTGTCATTCACAGCAACTGAGCCCTTGTCACAGTTTTGCCCCAGTTCAAAGCATGATTAAGCTCCATTAGCTAACATCTAAGCATTAAAATCAAGCTTTCTAATGATTACTTAAATGGACTCTTTTCAGTGCATTAAAGTGAGGAAAATTCACTATTACTGGATCCAAAGAAAATATTTATTTTTATTTTTTTCTTCATGTTAATCTCCATGCAAGACCAACATTTACTGGAAAAGAGCTAAGGCTCCAATTGATTGACTGATTGATTGATCCATAGCAGGGAATTCTTAAAATGTGATAGTTGCCATTAAACAACTTGTACACCTACCTCTTCAGGGTAGCATTTTTCTGTGAGTTAATGTGAAGTGGCCACAAGAAGATAAACCTACTACTCAATTCAACATTTTGCAAAATGTTTTATCAAAAGAAAACAGAAAAATATGCCATACTGATATGAATTTAGAAATGGGGCATAGACCACACAGAAAGGATCCTTCTTCAAGAAAGGAGAACTTAAGCAAAGTGCTAAGAATTCTGGCCCTGATACAGGTAATCTGTTTTGCAGAAAACCAGCTGGAACTCTTGGTTCCACATGTGAAGCTCTTGGAAACTCCTGGATCAAACCCAGGCAAAACATCAGGACCTTAGATGGTAAGGGCTGCAGTTCAGGTTTAATGACTTATTTCTGAAAAGGCATTCAAACATCAATGCCAAGTCAGTATTTAATAAGTACATGTAAAAATAAGTACAACATCTAGGATAAAAATCATTGTTAGGATATATAACTCAGTGATGTTAATGGGAATTTTTAAATGTACATATGAAGGACAAATTTGGCTCATTATTTGCATCTGTTAAGTGAGAATGACTACAAGTAGTGTCTTTACAAGAGGGCATATTCTATTTATAATTAGTAAGCATATAATATAAATATACAATATAATATAAATAAAGTGATCATGTAATTCACTGTACATAAAATCCACTCTAATGGGTTCCTAATGGTTATAACAATATTTTTATATTTCTCCTGCTTCTTCCCCATTCCAAACCTTCTCAATGTGTTTTTAACCATAAACCATCTACATCTTGGATGAAAGTAACATCCTTCCACTCCTGCAATGGGAAGTCTTGACAATACCACCAAAATCTGTCACTAATGAAAATGCCATTCCTCTGTGTGCACTCCCTATTACTCTGCTATGCTTGTGTTCAAAGTGTCACAAAATAAGCTGCTTCTAACTTACCTCTAACAATTCACCTCTTGTTTCCCCCCACCACTGCCTTTGTTTCCATTTCAAATCCCTTTCAAGTACAGTACAACTGGTTGTAAACTCCTGCACCTCCCTCCTCCTTGTGGCCTCTGCAGCCCCTTGCTAATCCTCACACAACCTGTCTTGCTTCTCTGCTGAGACTGACACAACCACTACACCTCTCTCTTTTAATCCCCAAAGTGGTCCCACCAGTTACCCAGGAGCAGTGCCTCTTTGGCTCATAACTGACTCCAGCTCATCCAAGAAAATTGTGGAAGGAGCATGGTACCGGGCGAGCTCAAACAACACCTGTTCAGAGAGAAGAGTAAATGTGAAACAGAAACTAACACAAGAAGGCACCAGAGGGCACTGGCATGGAAGATAAATTAACAGCACCCACATCCCAAGGGATATCTGCTGGCAAAAGGCTCTGGGTAGGCTGAGGTTCCCTGAATCCTCTCAAATTCTGAGAGGTTTGTAAAGGAGCTACAAAGAACACAGCCTTGTAATCCTGTCTTTATGTGTAAATCTTTCTGTCTAAATCCTATCAGAGTACCCTGAGAATAATGGGATAGAAGAAAATGATCCAACAGAGGATTCTGAGAACTCCTAAATTGTTATTGAGATTAAACATGCGCCTTTTGTTGTTGCTCCATTTGTACTTTTTTTTAAATAAGGATTTGAGGAAAAAAAATTGCAGGTCAGCTGAAGCATAATGAAAGAAAATGCACTGATTCTTTTGATAAGAATCAAACACTCAATTTTTTTTCCTGATCAAAACAAACATAAATTGCTTGAACAATCAAGATTTTAAAAAATGGACTATTAAGCTGAAACAAAAAATATGGATCTGCTCTTCGGAGAACAAAGTTTCATCTAAGTTTCCGTAAACGTGGAGAGGCCTGTGTTAGGAGTAAGAACACACTGTCAGTTCTTCTTGAGTAAAATGTTTGTTGAGTTTTTAGGTAAGCACCACTAACAATATATATTAGTCCAACATTTTTAAATCTGAATACTTAAAAAAATCCAATTTTAAAAGATACATATTATTTTGACCTCTGTGAGCATGAAACACAGGGTTTAAATTAATGTGCCCAGAGTAACAAGTACACTATGACCAGTATACAATTTTACTAGAAATATAATATATAATATATAAAATATATAAAATCACAGAAATACAGTGTAGAACTGAGGAAAACAGGATGAGTGGATATGCCCCCAAATGACCACAAACCCCCCCATATCCTTCCCCCAACTTCAGGAAACTCTTTTGCCAGCCTCATGTGATTTTAGGATATAAATTCACACAATACTTTTCTTAGAGCTCTCTCGATCCACAATCTTACTTCATTTTTTGTTTCTGCCATTAGTTTAATTAAGGGTAAAATGCACAAATTCAGTATCAATGCAAATGCTGCAGCATGTTCACAAAAACCTTTTGGATGATGGTGGCAGAAATCAGACTGTCCCCGCATACTCCTGCCAGAAAAGAAAATTCCAGGAGCTAGTGAGACAGATGTCAAGAGGATCAGTAAAAGAGGAAGGGAATGTCACAAGAAAAATATGTCATTTTAAAGGACAAAGGAGGCAGGACTAGTGAATGTGCTGCAGCCCTTGCCTACATTTCAAGAGGCAGTAACAATGCCTGAAATGCCATTTCCAGAGAACAGTTTGCTGTGGTTATTTGTTTCCAAGAGCTCTGCGTTTACCTGAAGTGCAGCCCAAGAGATGAGGGCAAGGCAGGCTGAGGGGTTGCGGGTTTCCACTGAGCTGGTGGATGTTATGGAGAGATTCAGATGGGTAAGGATGCTACACCTGAACCCCTGAATTTTTTTGTATCACAGCTGAGCCATGCACACTTCTCGCTAGTGTATACAAAAAAAATGGATTTACCTATTTGCCATCAAACTACCTTCCTTGATACAACACTACATCTGCACTTGAATGGAAGATCTTTGTGACTGGGAGTTCTCTGCCCTTTTTGTGCCATGAAGAACAACAGAGAAATTGGGACTCTAAATAACATTTTGTAGGGAGCCTAGGAGCCAACCCCTTCAAAATGGATGTGAAGTGCTCTGAAGGGGTCACTAAGCACACAGTAGTTTGGAACTCTGACTGTCTGACTCCAATCAGGCAGCCAAAGATCTCTGCTGCCTTCAGAACAACTGCTCCGTCTCCCATTACAGAACTGAAGTCCCACAGCAAGAATCCATTATGACACTTCTGCACAACTGATGTTATTCCTGCTTTCAGAACTAGGTATGAACAAAGTCATGTTCTGTCTAAATCAGGAAAGATGATGAGTATCAGAGGAACACTCGTTTCCAGCTCTGTGCTGAACCCCAGTTCTTTAAGTGGGAACATGATGTTAAAATATGAATGAGAGAATAATTCTTACCCGGACAAGTTTTTCTGAATCACCCCTCCATTTGCTGACAATGGTGGATGCTGATATGTTGAAAAAGGTTGTATTGCATTCTGTGGCAACAGCCTTAGCAAGCAAAGTTTTTCCAGTACCTACAAACAACAGTGATCGAGAAATTCACTCTCCAAAGGAACACAATGCAAATGTTTGAATAAATTCCCCTCACTCTACTACCAGTCAGGTAAAAACGGTAAAAACAGTAAAAAAGTCATAGAATGGTTTGGGTTGGAAGGGACCTTTAAATGACATTGAGACCAACACCCTACCATGGCCAGGGACACCTTCCACTGTCCCAGGCTGCTCCAAGCCCCATCCAACCTGGCCTTGGACACTCCCAGGGATCCAGGGGCAGCCACAGCTGCTCTGGGCACCCTGTGCCAGGGCCTCCCCACCCTCACAGCCAGCAATTCCTTCCCGATATCCCATCTGTCCCTGCCCTCTGGCACTGGGAAGCCATTCCCTGTGTCCTGTCCCTCCATGCCTTGTCCCAAGTCCCTCTGCAGCTCTCCTGGAGCCCCTTTAGGCCCTGCCAGGGGCTCTGAGCTCTCCCTGGAGCCTTCTCTTGTGCAGGTGAGCACCCCCAGCTGTCCCAGGCTGGCTGCAGAGCAGAGGGACTCCAGCCCTCAGAATATTTTGTGGCCCTTTCAGGATTGTCTGGAGAAACTCAGGTAATACAGAACTGCAAATGCACTCTCCAAATCCTGAAGCAGTGCATGCTGAAATGGTCAGATGCCTTCTGTGGCAGGAACAGCTAAACATTCAAAGGAAGAAATGGAGTTCACTGCAGAGACAGGCTTTGCAACCTGACTCAGGTGGTTCTTGTGCCCTCTGTCCCCTTCCAGCCACACCTCTGTGTCAAAGTCAGGCAGAAGGAGCAGGGAAGCTGCACTGAGAAGGAAAACATCCAGCTAGAAGAAGGCAAAGCTATCACCCCATTCCCAAAACAACCCCTAAATGCAGAAGAAAGGAAGGACAATTTTCACTAAGGAGGTAAGTCCATGGCAGATTTATTGACGTATCATAGGATTAGGTTCATGCCAAACTTAATTAAAACGGTCCAAGTTGAGTAAAAACAGAGATATGAGCTTTCACTCCCCTGAATTGTTAGTGTAAGTACTGTGTCTGGAAGATTTGGGTATAAAAATAGCCAAGGCTCATGAGAAAGGCCAGGTCTGAGTGTCAGAGATGGACATAACCATCCAACATTCTCTCATTTTAATTTATGTACAGAACATGTTCTTTTTTAACAATCTGATCTAATTAACATCGATGATTATTCATGGGACAAAACAAGAAGCAGTGACAAACACAAAGATGTGATAAAAAGCCTTCCATACCTGGTGGTCCATACAGCAATAAACCCTTCCAAGGGGACAGAATGCCAGTAAACAACTCTGGATACTGTAGAAACAGGAAAGTAATTCAGGGATTACAAATGTATCATCTAAAACAAACTGCAAGGGATTGTAGTCCCCACCTTCACTGCTCTTTGCACATTCAAGAAACATAAGAAATTTGAAGAGAGGCATAAAACTGCACCAAAACAATGTGACATGTATGATCTGAGTACTGAGATAAAACACTGTATTTATCACTTGAAATCTGTTTTCAGTGGTTTTTCTTTTTTTTTTCAAATGCAATTGATGTGATATTCTCTTCTGTAAGTCATTTTTCATGGAATTAATATAGGCCAAATCCAGCACTTCTTACAATGCCAAAGGTGCCAAAGAATTGTACCTAACTCTTACAATTTTAATACTGAAAGGTAATTTTCCTATAGGAGAATGCATGTGCCATTTCAGATGGAACAGGAATAGCTCTGACATGAAACAGTTCTAACACAAATGGCCTACAAAAGCACAGAAATAATGAGAAGTCTAAAACACCACAGTAATTGCAAGGAAACAAGCTAAGGAGCCCAACACTGGTTTTCTCAAACCTATTTAGCACCTTACCTTTATGGGGTAAACAACTGCTTCCTTGACCAGCCTTTTAGCTGCATCCAGTCCTATAATATCATCCCACTTCACGTTCGGCTTATGGAGATAAATGTCCTGCAACACACATCACATCTTGTTAGCAAAACTCCTTCTGCACCGGAATAACGACCTCTGGCAAAGTAAAAGGATCGACTCAGTGATAAAATAAGAGTGCTGTTAAGTGATACAGGCTGTATTATTTAACCCTAGGTACCAGGGATCTCCCAGGAGGGAGGCATGCACAGCAATCATTTTCCCTCCACTTCCCCTCCAGGCCCCAGTTTCCCTAATATATTCCTGCCAAATGTATGTGCTGAGCAGATCTTCCTTAGACCTGTTTTCTCTTAGTTCGATTTAGTAACCAACCAACATATCAAGAGCTACCGTGATATGAATATTCACCGACCCTAATATTTTGTCTCTATTGCTGCAAGTATTGGATGTTTAAAAAAAGAAGTAAAAGCAGTAATAGAGACATGCTGGTTCAGGTTTACATCCATCAAAGGACTTCAGTAATTCAAGTTACATCTTAGTCTTTGAGTTGAAACACCTTTTGACATTCATTCTTCAGTGAATTTCTCTTCCCTCTTTTTTAAACGTGTTTATTCTGTAGTCACAAGTTCCACAGCTCACTCACGTGCAATGTGAAAATACTTTTTTTTTAAACCTGATGCTCAGTAATTTTATGGCTGCACCTATTACTTATGTTATTACCTATTACAATGTTATTACCTATTATTCATGTTATTACTTGTGTTGTAAGTAACAGTGAAAAACTGCTATTTATTGCACACTATGCAAGATTTTATATGCTGCAAGAAAATCTGTGAGAAACTCTGCAACAGGAAGAAATTTTTCCCCTAAGCATCCATCAAAAGATAGACGGTAATTAGTCTATGCCCTGAAGCACTCACTAAATTAATTTCATTTAATTCATCAAACCTTCCAAATCTTCTATGAATCTTTCCATTTGCCTTCATAATATTTTGTGGCTTTATGTTCCAGGGGCTAATTGTTCCACAAAAAATATCATATCCTCAGAACAAATACTCAGGATAAATTCTGCTCTCCAACAAAAATAGTCCACACAGACTCAAGAAAAATTATGTGGTTGTATCCAAGGGGAAAAGTTGATTTAATACAATTAGAAAAAATTATTTATATAGAGTAGATTACACTTTCCCTTCCTATTAGCAGCGAATTAAGATGAACCTGTTCTGCTATTAAGTAGAGACTTGCATAACTGTTTCCAAATTAAATTAGATTGTGTTATGAAATAGATATCATATGCTATTTATTTTTATTGATTTATACAGTGTTGATTACCATAGCAACTAGGAACATACCATAATGGAGCACAATTCAAAAAACACACCATAACAAAGGGAAAACAATTTTTTATTGCTTTTTTTGTTAGTGTAGCAGCAAGAACAACATTATTTTAAAGGTCTACCATAAATTAAAGACCAGACAGGAATTGAAACAGATGAGAATTTTCTTACTTTAAGGTTGGAAATTTCCTAAGACATTTCTTAGGAAACGTCTAAACATTTCTACTAAACAACAAATGCAAAACTTACAGACCAAGAATTTGGGCCATACACAGCTACAAAAATCAGTCACCAAAATTCTTTCAGGCTTTTTAGAAAGATGATTATAAGCAGGTTTACCCAAGCTGATACCACTTGTGATGTTTATATCCAGAAAGTCACAACACTACCAAACACTGTGGTGCTATGAAGCCTTTTGGATCAGTGACTCATCCAAAGGTGGTGGATGCTAAGCATTTACCTGTGCTGTAGCCACGGATCCCCAGCAGACCGGGCCTGTTTGTCAGACTGCACCTCAACCCAGGAGTGAAACAAAATGCTGCTGGCAATGCTGTGGTTCCCTCCAGGGGTCAAGCTGCCCATCCTGGAAGAATCCCCAAGCCTGCCCTGGGATGTGGTGTATTACTGATGCTGCTCCAGCAGTGCTAGGATGAGGGCACTGCTTGTAGAGCCTACAATTACAGCATCTCTCAACTGCACCCCATGAGAAGGCACAGGGAGTGCAGATCGTGCAGGTAGCACAAAGCAAGGTACAGGACAAGTATTAGGCCAGTGGCCCCTGGGCTGTCCCAGCCAGGGTGTGACACAGCCCCAGGGCAGGGCCCGGCCCCTGTGCTGGCACTGCTGGGGCACCTCCAGTGCTGGGGACAGCTCTGGGCCCCTCAGGACAGGAGAGGCATTGAGGGGCTGGAGCGTGTCCAGGGAAGGGAACGGGGCTGGGGAAGGGGCTCAGGCTGGAGAAAAGGAGGCTCAGGGGGGACCCTGTGGCTCTGCACAACTCCCTGACAGGAGGGGGCAGCCGGGGGGGTCGGGCTCTGCTCCCAGGGAACAGGGACAGGACGAAAGGAAACAGCCTCAGGCTGGGCCAGGGGAGGCTCAGGGTGTTCATTAGGAGCAATTCCTTCATGGAAATAGCTATCAAGCCTTGGCACAGGCTGCCTAGGGCAGTGGTAGAATCCTCATCCCTGGAGTTTAAAAGCCTTGTGGATATGGCATTTGGGGACATGTCTTAGTGGTGGCCTTGGCAGTGCTGGGGGAATGGTTTGACTGATGACCTTAGGTGGCTTTTCCAGCCTAAATGATTCTCTGATGCTAAACCATGCAGGAATATCAGGGTTTAATAATAATTTTGGTAGATGCTATCTAGCAGATACATTCAGAAATCAGATACTGCTGTGATACTGGCACACCATGCACAATGACTACAGCCCTATGCCTTGAATGGAAACTTCACCCAAACGCCGGAATCAAGGTTTCTCCCACCATCTGATCACAGCTAGATAAAACATTAGATAATAGTTGGTATTAGCTCATATATTCAAATCTCTCTTTTCAGTGAAATATTGTACTTTTTTGTAGCACTAAGAGCAAAGAGGAAAGCCATGACAGTCTCCACAGCATGATAAAATTACCTGTTCCCCATTAGAAAGGAATGGTCTTAATTATTTCCTCCCATTGTGTAGAAAGAAACATCATTACATATAAAGAAATTACTTGTTGGGAAGGTATGTGGAGAGAAAAATAACTTGCACATTCAAGAATAAGCACTATCAGTGACAGCAGAAAGAAAAAAACAGCATTCCCAGATGATAAAGATAACCAACATCTCTCTACAACCGACATGGAGATGTGCCCTTACTTTGCTTACAACCTTTGCAAGTTCCCTCATCTCACCAGTCATGCCAATAAAAGCACTAAGAGGTTTCAATAATCGTTCCTGAAAGAGAAAAACGTAAGTTCTTGTCAGACTGCAAGTATTTTTAGACAAACTATTAAGCATTTTTTTAAAAACTGACACATCATAGTAATATCAACTTTTAAAGCTGCAGAAATATGGGTAATAATAAAAATTTTGAAGTAAACCATATTTGCAGTAAGTCATCTTTTCCTCTGACAGAACCTAACCTGAATCAACATTAAAATGAGCAGCTTTCTTACTGCACTTACAGTCCTAAATACGCCCTACATAGATTAAGAGCAGTGAAAAATGTAACTGTAGGTCACTGATTTGTCACATTCTCTTTTTGGAGAGTTTCTTGCAGCGCAGCAGTTGCCAGGCAGACGAGCACCATGTAAGCTGGATGCACTGAGAAGTTCTGGCTTGTGTCTGGAGTGTTTAGAGAAAATTTATCTCAGACATCTCAACTCTGTTGTTGTCTCAGCTGAGGCGAACGCTGGAGACTTAGTGAGCTGAAAGGAACCAGGATTTCACCCCCAGAAGTTCTGCAGGTGTCTGCAATTATTTTTATTTTTTTTCATCATAAGGTCTCCTTTTTATTTGTTGCCTGGTTTCATGATCAGAGTAAACAACCGTCATCAAATTAGACCAGTATCAAGTATGACTATCCCTTCAAGGAGGAAATACACCCCTCAGAAATCTAAGCCCTTTTTTAGCACTTGGGAACAAAAACAACATTGTTGCAGTATTTTGTTTTGTCCCTAGTTATGAAAAACTCGAGTTCATACTGACTGGATGGAAATATGAAGAGAAACACTTACTGATCGACCTGGATCATAATTAAGGCTGTTCAAGGGAATTCCATCTGGTGACACTCTGACAGCATCCTGAATCATCTTGTGGAAGTCAATTATTTGGCCCTAAAGGAGAAAAAAATGTTGCAGTAGACTTTACCACAATGGTAGTATTACTCTTAAAAATACATTGGACCAAATTTTGCTTGCAATTACAGCAGTGGGTTTCCTTACTGCATATCCAGTCCTAATTATGGCAAAACTTGACACAAAAACCATGGTAGCAATGGGGACAGAACACGCAACTCAGTTAATTCAACAATTTAACTGCAGAGCCTTTCATCACTTCATGCAGGAATTCAAAATTTATCTTCAACCATAGTTATTTACCACTGGGTTTTAAAAAAATAAATATTTCTCCCTGAGTATGTCTGAAATAGTATTTAATGCAAAAAGTGCCTCCTATGCAAAGAATTATTACCCAAATTATAAACCTGACCCTTCAGCTGACTATACAGAAACATTTTGCATAAAAATAGACAGAAAACCCTACCATTTGATATTTTGGAAAACCTTTGTGGATTTTTTTTCTACATTCCTATTTCTCTGATAAACCACACACCAGGTTTTCACCAACCTTTCTTGGGTGAGAGCTGTCTCCTCCAGTTTTGCTGATTCCTGAGATGCTTAAACCAAAGTCAGATTGATCCAGAGTATCTGCACCATCACTATACTAAAGAAAAATGCCTTTTAAAACAGATGTGTTCGCAAGTAAATGAAGTGAAGATATTACATTATAGGTATCATCTCATCTCTTCATACAGGCCTAGATGAAGTTCCAAGAGTAATACTGATCATTCAAACATTTAGTTAGACTTCACCTGACTGGTGACAGCATGAAAGCCATGTCTCTGGAGCTCAGCAGAGAAGTTATTCCATGTACAGAGCAGAAAACTGAATTTTACATAAGAAGCAACATTTATGAACAGTGGAAATGACAGGCCAAGTACAAGGCACAGCATGTCAACTCAGAAATGAGGAGCTATTTTAGGAATATGCATTCACTTCACAGCAGTTATTGCTGTAAAATCCAAAAGGTAATGTTTTGGGGTATTTTTAGGGGTAACAACAGGTCAGAGACGAGTTCCTCTTGGTGTAGAATTATAGCCAAGCCCATAAAAAAAAGCTGTAATAGACACAGTGCTTGCCCACCAACCAACCTGCTGGTCCTGCTTCACCCTCTGTAAAGGGATGATAATAAAGTAGATTTCACAGCAATGAAATCTCTTACCAAAATGAGACTCTCAAACCTGAACATTACAGAGCCAAATTAGTCCCCAAGTCTCAAACATCTTATGCACTGTGAAGATGCTTACAATTGATACCAGACTATCTTCTTTATTTGTTTTGCTTTCTGGCACTAAAGGATGAATATATTGGTATTAATGGAAAAATGATTGCTTTCAGTGTACGTTGGATTACATGCCCCCCTTTCCTCTAATTTTTGCCTGTGACTGGCCCCCAACTCACAGCCAGAAATTCTCTCCAAGTGTTGCACCCATAATCCTTAAGTGACATAATCAGTAAAACCCATTAGTTGCACAATTACTAATCGTGTAACTCCCATCCTCTTGCTGCCTATAGACTCCCCAGATAAAATCACATAAACTTCAGCTGTACTGCTGCCAAAATAAAACTTGTTTAAACCTGTCTGGGGCTCCCCTTGGTGGGAGATTTAGGTTCTGTTGTACTCCCAGGTGAAGTTTTTGACACCGCTTGTCGCACTGTCTGTTGTTTGACTCTTGGTACATTCTGAGAAGAATTTGCTGTCCTAGAATTAAGAAAAATAATGCAAGACTTCCATAACTTCTCCTTTTTCTTCAAAATACCAAAAGATTAAAAACTGTCAAATAAAGCAGTTTTGGGCTAACTTTGCCTCCACTGAAGTTATGGCATTAATTTCAATCCCAGCAGAGTTCAATGCTTACTTTTTTCAAACACGCCCCGCCACTTTATCCACACTGCAGAAGCTCTGTAAATTGTCTGCTTCTCCATTTGAGAAATAAGTCTCTAGTTTCCTCTAACACACACAGAAAAAATGCTCCACAGAGTCAGGAACACGGCTCTAGGCTTTGGTACTCCCCTGGTATCACAACATTATTTTAACCACTGTGCATATTGCTTTTACTAGGAAAATTTTCTGCCCAGAAAAACAGCCCACACATTTCTCTTACCTTTTTGCTCTTCCCGCACTTCTCAGCTGTTGTTTATTTTCTGCTGTGGCAAAATTAATATCAAAATGGAAAATAATTAAGGATATAAAAAAGGGCAATTTGAACCTTTTTTTTCCCCTTTAAAAATATTTTTAAGCACACATTAATGACCTTGGAAATAATGCATAAACAGGAACAGTGTAAGTAAAAGCACTGCAAGCTTGCAAAAACTTATTGAAAACAAACTGGCGCTGGTGAGAGTAGTTTTGTTTCAAGCTTGTTACATTTTAGCTCATTCGGTCTTTGGTTTCTCTGCTCACATTTTAAAACCAGTATCATGTTCATGGTAACATGGACATTACCAGAAATTAGATTAAGTACAATAATTTAATATATCACACAGAATGCTTATTTAATGCTAATAATTTTTTATTGCTGAATTGGGAAATATGAATTTGCATTACTCCGCTGAAGAGGAATCATGTTCAACATAACAAGACAGAAAAAATGTCACATTGCAATGCCAGTTATCAAACTATGTTATCTTTTGCATTCATATAATTTGAAACAATTTCTGTCAAAGGAGAGCTTTTTTTCACAAAATGTCAAACTTGCAAAGCCCAGATGTGAACTCATAAAGCCAAGGGTTTGTATGCTACCAGCATGCCGCTGGTTGTTCCAAAACACGTTTCCTTTCAGTGTTCTCTGTACAATGCTCTTCCACTCACGATTCTCACACGCTTGCATGAAATAATCCTTCCCAAACAGCTCTTTCCCTGAAGGAGCTTGGGAGCATGGTGTATTTAGGGGCAGCAGAGCTCACGGAGAAACCTGTAATCTTGTGGGTGTATCTACACCACTTCCAACTGGAATTCAGCATGGAAATGACCAACTTGTTTCTGTAGGACATGCCAAGAGTGTTGCAAAGAATTCAGTACGAAAGACCACCACAACAAGGATTTTGTTCAGATATACGAGTCTGGCCATGGACACAATTTAGGGCATGGTGCAAACTACATGCAGGAGAAGAGGATGCTTATGCTTCAGGGAAAAAATGATGATGCCTCCCTGCCAGCATGGTCACAAATCTGAGTTTAGGAAATAGCAGAGTACTCAATGCCTGAGAAGCTCTACTGACCAAAAAATGCATAATGAGAGCTTTCAAGTGTCCAAGAGTGGCTTTTTGGGAATTTTTTTTCACTCAGGTCATGGACTCAGTCTTGACTACTGCTCAGTTTGACTAAGATGTGAAAAAATTGTTTGTAATACATTTTCATTCTTGATTCATGACAAATCCTTTTTGTTTTGTCCTGCAGAGCTGTTCTTCCTCTTTGTATTAACACCAGTCCATAGGCTGTAGATGCACATGCCTTTTTCATACAAATAATCACTAAACCCTTTAAGTTGGGAAACACCTCTAAGACCATCAAGTCCAATCATTCCCCCAGCGCTGCAATGGCCACCACTGACCCAGGTCCCCGAGTGCCACATCCACATGTGTTTTGAACACTTCCTTGGGCAGCCTGTGCCAGGGTTTGACAACCCTTTCCACAAAGAAATTTTTCCTAATGTCTAATCCAAACCTATATCCTTCAAGCTCTTCGTCAGTTATTCTCATACAGTTGATCTTCTGGCTTCTCCAAGTAACATTTTGTGCTCAAATGCAAAACCACTCAGGCTCTCAGGGTCATAACAGAATGCTCATATTCTGATTTGCCTTATTCTGTATCGTTCATTTACTATTCTCTCCCCATGAGAGGAAAGTGGATAAATGTATCTTTGCCATAATGCTTTATGCTTACCTGACATTTTCCAATACCAAAGCAGCTTTTAAAAGACAGAAAAATGGCACCTTCGAGTTCCTTTATATAAAGAAAGAAGGAAAAGCAGAAGGTCTCAAAGCCACATCTCTCAGCTCTGGTGCCTTATGTGCTAGAACTACAGATCTGTAACTGTAAGAGCTGGAACATTAAATGCTGACATACATGACAAGGGCTGTGAGCATAGCAGGGAAATACACATTTTAGACTTTGGAAACCAAAGCTTTCTTTTTGGAACAGAGCCACATACCGGTGTCCAGGACCTTTTTGGTAATTTTAGGATACTTCTGAAATTTTACAAAATAGTAGCTTTCATATTCCATCAAAATTGTCTCAAGGTCAATGTTGTCACAAACTTCAAAGCCACGTAAACCTAATTTTGTCTCTTGTTCCAAAGCATTTGCAGCATCGACATACCTGGTAATTAAAAAAAAAAAAACAAACCAAACAAACAAAGATCAGAAAACTGAGGATCATTATCTTACTCTGATTTCTGAGAGAAGAAGCAAACAATGGCACTAGTAAATACATGGTATTTTTAACCTGTCCACAACCCTATTTTTATAAAAGTATAAACTCCATTTAAAAAAAAATTTGCTCATTGATCTGAAGTATTTTTAAATTATATTGGGCATTTTTGTTCCAGAAACTGAAACAATTTGGCAAAGCAAACTGCAAGGATACGTAATAGTAATTTACCACTTTCTCACATCAACCCAAAGGCCCACGCTGTCCCTTTCAGCCAGCAGAGGACAGAAAGATGCAGTACAGCAGGTCAGATACACACAGTCCCACGGGGGTAGAGCACTATTATTTAAAAAACATACCCTTCCTCGATTAAATAATGCAAAATTAGAATGAGGAGATTTTTCCGACGAGCTTCTGTTCTCATCTCCTCCTGTGAATTAAGACAGAACTCTAGATCAAATGTAATATTCTCTTTATTGCTGTAAACAGCATCTAAATGTAGCCTCTGGAAACAAACAAATTAACACAACAGCATGTAAGAACTGTAAAACAACTCACTGTTAATAAACACAAGGAAAGTGGTTTTCAATCTAATTTTTCTTACACATTATCAGGGCTACTGGATGGGTAGAAACCTTTTCCTAGAGAAGAGAAAATTAAGGTTGAACAGATAACTTACTTCCCTTACTATGGTTATGGCTCCCAACATGTTCAGGCTGCTGCGAATTTCAGGGTGGGACTCTTGCAGACCTCAATGCTTCAGGGGCTGTGCAAGGAAACCTCGTGCTCCATCTTGGCTGTGTCCTTCCCTTGCAACCACAAACCTGTTCTCTGAGTGCCTGGAGAAGGGGAGCTGGAGAACAGGTCTGGGATCTGCACAACTCTGCTACAAAGAGCAGCTCTAACACTTGCTGACACCTCCCATTTCATAGGCTTTGATATATAAACACAACAAATGAAACACAGACACTGGAAGAATTAGTGGATTGGGATAACACGAAACTTGAACAATTTTAACACAGGAGTGACCAAAATCAGGTCTCAACATGCAGAAATTTCAATATGGAGTCAGTCCCATGGACTTCTTGGCACAGACTGGAGAAGCCAAATTCATTCACAAACGGTTCAGCAATAAAAACAAGGCAGCATAAAGCATCTTTGTCTTCATTCAGTGAAGCTTTATCTGAGAGTATCAGATGCAATATCAAGTAGAAGAACAGGGGCAGTGGAAACAGAAATCATGAAAGATGCTGGAATGAAACCTTACTCTGATGAAATATGCCATATACACTCAGTGTCTGCAGAAAACTCCTGAGATTTTAGGGTCATAACAGAAGTTGCTGCAATGAGAGCTCTAGAAACCAGCATGTTGCCTTTGGTCTGCCTCGCTGGGACTCGAAATTGTGACCACAGGGAAGGCACGTGGTCACGGGATGGCACGGGATGGCCAAACACACACTTAGGCAAATTAATGATTTCCCTTCTCTTTCAGGCTGCAAGGCATTGGGAGTTGGACTCAATGGTCCTCATGGGTGCCCTCCAACTTGAGGTATTCTGTCTTTCCTATGGCTCTGTGATTACTTGTGAGGACCCAGTGTGAACATGAAAGAGTGGCCCTTACTCAATGGATGGGGAAAGAGCAGCAATTTCTGTTGTCTGCACAACACACAAACATCCCTGATCACACTGCACAGTAAAGCTACACAGGCTGCTGCTTCTGCCCCCAGTTTCCCTCTCTTCTATCCCAATGGAGCAGCGCCTGCATCCACCCTCAAGAAAAAGCCCAGCCCAAGACTGCTGCCTGCAGTGACAAACAGATCTCTGTCCTCTTCATACTGCAAACAGAGCCCCACCATCTGTATCGAGGACTTGTGCTGCTCTCTGCCTGTGCCTGGCACACAAAGATGCAAAGGAACTACTACTCACCAAGGCTGATGTTTTTAAATCACACAAGATGTGCAAAAGAAATATACATACAGAAAGACTATTATTCTATTCTTTCCAGTCTCTTGGAAGAGAGAGCAATCACTATAGCAAACTGCTGATACTAGAGAATCATTTATTCCAAAAATCAAAGGTGTTTTTTGGGTGGTGCAAAACCAATTTACCTCTTTATGCACCATCCCTCTGCTAGGTTAGACCCATCTGCTCCCTCTGCTCTGTACACAGCACTGGGTATCACATGGCATTCCACTGCTAATTTCAACACTTGAGATAGCACCATCAGCTACTGTCTTATTTTAAAATAAAGTCTGCCAGCCTGTAAAAAGTACTGTGTAGAACAGGGAAAAGGCATCGCAGTACAGCAGCTCTTTCCTGGGACGTTTGCCTCAGTCGTGGGGCCATCTAGTGTCATGACTAAGGAAGAGCTGCGACTTGCTCTTAACGTTTCCTGCTGAGACAAAGCATATTTGCGTTTCACATATTGCAAAAAAGATTTGTAGAATCTTCATTCTGGTTTTCTAGAATGGAGGCTAAAACTGGCTGGGGAAAAGGGAAGAAACCATAACCCCCTTCTACCTTTACTACCCTTGATACCCTCTTGAGAAAGTATTTCCAAAAGGAAGTTACAATACCATTTCAGTGGCGGTACAAAGATAATTTTTCTGAACCATTTCGGGGAGAAAAGAGTGCTGTGTAAATGTTTTGTAGATCACTAACTCTTGCATGAAGCAGGCTGGTTCCTGGGAGGTGCTGCAACTAGAAATGAACCAATTCTGAGAACTGCCATGAGCAAAGAGAGAACACACACACACCCTGAAATGAAACAGTCTTTTCCTTCTTAATCTTTTGAGGTGCTGGTGCTTGGAAAACAGATTTTGAATTGTGGCCCTTTTACCATTTCTCCTGGATGATCTGAATTTTCCAAATCGCATCTGGACGTGCAAGAAGGAAGCTGGAGTCGTAACTTGCTGAGAATCCCACCTGTACATCCTTCGAAATGCAACTGCTCCCGAAGGTTTATGCTGAGGAAGATTAACTGTTGTGTTTGCTAACATATCAAAGGGCAAGGTTACAGCCACCACTGAATATTTAAAACACAGTATGCAAACACAGTGGCCGCCACAGAAGACAAACACATCAAGTGTTTCATGTAATAAACATGGATATTCTGACAAGAGAGGAATTGCCTCTGCCTGATGGACTGACAGGGTTCATGATCCATGCTTGGAACTTTCCTTGAAAAGAATTTGTGTTCTGGCATGTCATCTGCTGCTGTTCATCCCCCTGGGTTACTTCTGCTATCCCTAAAGCATTTTAAGTTCTAGTATAAATAGTGATACAGTGATTGGCAGCATCTCACATAATTTAAGTACAGACTGGCTTTGGGGGTACGATAACATTGTGTCTACGTGTGAGCCACCTACTACAACCTTGACATACCAGTGCTCCTCTGGTTGTGCTGACCTAGCAGAAGGAAAAATGAAGCTTTACATCCCAAAAGAGCCCCATCTAAAAATGAGAAGACAGTTTAGACTGAGAGGTTAATTCTGTCTTTAACTTATGTTAAGAAGAATGCAAACAGCAATGGCTGATTTTGAGAAGTCAGACATCTGACCAAAGAAAATTAACTAAGCTGTAAATCAGTTGATCAACTGACAATGACTTGCATTAGGTTGGACCTGAAAAACTAAACAGAGATATCTCTGGTAGCCCAGTTCTGTGAGGTTTCTATGAAACAAAGAAAAATCAAGGATCTTTTAACATGCAACTGTTCCCAAATCATGAATCTGGTGAACCAGTGGCACACGGATCATTGCCTGACCAGTCCCACCAATCCCTTCCCTGCATTTCACCAGTCTGATTTTAGCACATACTCTTTCCACGAGGCAGGTGAGCCTCTGTCAGTGCCACCAGCAGCTTTATCTGTCCCCTTAAAACAGCTCTCTGCCTGCCCTGGTCTGCTGTCCTGACCTCCAGTTTATCCTCTAGGGACAGACCCACGGCACTTATGTCCACACAAAAATGTGCCTGCCACAATACAGGCAGATACTAACACTGCCCAGGGCTTCTGCTGTGCTTAGAGACGAAATGGCAAATCTTACACAGCGTGGAAAAACCAGGAGTACTTACTAGTGCAAAGTTACTTAAAATTCAGTTTAGCTTTATAGTGATTTAGCCTTCCTGTTTAATTAGTATTTAGAATTGCATGTTGTTTATAGCCACCAGTATTTTAATAGATGTTTAAATGTTTAAAGTTTAATAAGCTTCCATTCTTAAAAGAACAGAAAAATGTGTGTAATTAAATTTTCAATTACTATAGGGGATTTTGGGGTCCATGAAATTAATAAAACCTTAAGGCACCTAAATGTGATCTTGTTTTAAAAACTAAATAGTTGAACACTTAACTAATTAGCTTCAACATTTACAGTGTTATTTTATTTATTTCCAGCTTAACAAAAGAGTGGCACATATTCCTTTTTTTGAGTCATTTTAAATTAAACTCTAATAGACTTGTGCATCTTTAGGTGAAATTGTTTGTTTAGTCATTTCCACACCTTTTACTAAAATGCATTTATATTATAAATCAACCAAGTCTCTCGTGTAATTTCCTGAAATTAATGGACCTACTAAAAGATTAATTTACCTCAGTAAAGTTTCATTATCACTTGACCCTATATATACTGTATGAATGTGTTTGTTAGGATGAGAAATAAAGAGCTGCAAGAGTAAGTCATGGTCTGAGGAGCCTGGGAATAAGAACTATTCTGCTTTAGTGTAGGCACTCTAAGTACATCCAACTGGGGCAGTCAGGATGTGTTCAGAAGGATCTCAGACCAGGAATTCAGACAAGAGGCAACCAGAGAGCTGTGCAATCACACAGGGAAAGCACTGATCGTAATACACATGCAGAGCCCCTTCCCTGTCCGTCTTTGGGATCCCAGGATGCCGACAGTATGGGGTTCCTCAAGATCAAGCTGGCACCATGTGCCAGGACGGAGAGGCTTGATGGGCTCACCTAGTTTTCCTCCTCCCTCCACCACCCTGTATTCCCACAGCTTTCCCTTCCCTATAGCCCTTTGGATATTTGCAGTCTTCACAGGCTTTTCAGAAGGCTGAATGTTCAGTTTTTCTCTGGCTTGCTGACCGTACTTTTTGAGAAACACAAGCAGAGAATGGAGCTGGTGAGTTTTAAACAATGTATAACTTGGCTGCCATTGAATAGAATTTCCCAGGACAAAGAAAGGGCGCTTTGCCCTCTTCTCTCTTCCAAATTATACAAGGCTGCTGCAAACAATAAAGTTGCCAAAGTTTTTCAAGGATTACAATGAGCTTTCATAATTAAAGACATACAGCAAGCTCACCATAGAACTTACAACCGGCAACAAGAATCAAAAAATCCTCTTGGCAGCTTCAGGTGGCTCTTCAACTCACTAATTAAAAAAAAAAGGCTCTGAAGTTCTGTTCCTCTGTGAAACACAAAAGACTCCCTCTTCTCTATACCCAAAATACAGACTGTTATCTTCAAATCCGTCCTGCCAAAAGGCTATGGAGAAGCCAGTTTACCAAAAGCATACCAAACCAAACCCTGTGGCACAGATGACAGGAAAGAGCTCTTGCCCTCCAGTTCCCAATCCCACACATGTTTCTGCATTTAGTAGCCAGCACCATCCTTGGGACGAGGGCCACACAAATCCCCACTGGTGAGGTTAAAAATCAAGTCCCCTCTTCTCCTCTCCTCCTCCTGCATGTTAATGCTGTTTCAACACCACACCTTCAGGCTCCATTCTCAATGGTTGAAATCTGAATCCACTTTAGGGCTCAGAAAGAGACTGTGCTGGAGAATCCCACTCCTAGGTAAATGTATCTATCCCACTAACACTTCCTGAGGAGAGGAAGCTGATGGGCAGGCACCAATGTCTTCTCGCTGGTGACCAGTGACAGGAACCACGGGAATTTCATGGAACTGGGTCAGGGGAGATTTGGGCTGGATATCAGGAAAAGGTTCTTCCCTGCCAAAGGGTTCTGGGGCACTCAAAAGGCTCCCCAAAGAATGATCACGGTCCCAAGGCTGCCAGGGCCCTCAAAAACATGGTGTGAGTTTTGGGGCTATGCCGTGCAAGGCTTGGAGTTACGATATGATGATCCTTGTGGGTACCTTCCAGCCCAGAACACTCCATGATTCTACAAGAGGTTGATGCAATACCCAAAGCTCAGTCTCAGGACTCCTCCTAAAACTCCTCTTTTGTGAAGAATCCTGTACTTTTCATTCTCAAGTGGGAAGAGGGTTTGGTGTAGGTATGCACAGCACTCACAGCCTTATGGGAAAGGCTTTTAGCATCCCTGCAGCCTCTCTCACGCCAATGTAATTTAACCAGCAGATGGAAGCAAAAGAAAA